>JASVEL010005750.1:0-556251 GCA_032618575.1 Nicotiana noctiflora
AGTAGTGACCATTTCTATTTCGTCCATAGGGGTTTCACCCTGGATGCTTGCTCTCGCCATTTGATAGCATATTCTCTGAAGCTTTCTGAGCGCTTCTTCTTTAAGTTCGATAAAGAATTCCTGTCTGGTGCAATGTCAATGTTGTACTGGAACTGTTTCACAAAATCTCTGGCCAAATCGTCCCGGATGTGCCATCGAGATATGTCTTGATCCATGTACCATTCTGATGCTATCCCGATCAAGCTTTCTCCGAAATATGCCATCAGCAATTCTTCCATGCCGCCGGCACCTCGCAATTGATTGCCGTATTTCTTTAGATGAGCAATAGGGTCGCCATGCCCGTCATACTTTTCGAACTTCGGCGTCTTAAAACCCGAGGGCAAATGGACATGTGGGAACATGCATAAATCTGCGTAAGAAACACTCTTCTGTCCGCCTAGACCTTGCATGTTTTTCAAACTTTGTTCCAAGCGGCTCATTCTTTTTGCCATTTCATCCCGTTCGGGAGCTTTTGGATTTTGGCTTGGCATGAACCCATATTGGGTTGGCTGAGGATAGACATTGGCGGCAAACTGGGTATGATCTCGTGAAAGGGGTGGTGCCGGGAATGTAAAAGAAGAGGAGTCAAAGAAAGAAGTATGTGTGGCGGGATGCGCCGCGATTGGAACGGGCAAACCAACCGACGTTCTTGTGGATGTATCTAATGCTGTCACCCGAGGATAGGAAGTGGAGGGTGATTCAGAGAGGGTTGTGACATTAGAATACCCAAACAGAGTAGGTGGGTAATTGGTGGGAGTATTAGAAATCCCACTCGACCTGAGGAATAGTTCGGGGAACCCAGGGATTAGACTTGGGGGCTCTTTCCCGTTATTCCAGTCATCTAACATCTCCAGCATGCGACAACGCAAAATTCTATTTTCTTCTGCAGCTGCTGACTCAGTAGCCGGAATGGCTGACACGGAGCTCTCTTCCAAAACGGGAACGGTTGGTAGAGGGATTTCCGAAGACATGTTGGCACTTCTTTTCGACCTTGTGAAATAAGGATGGGTACTTTCTTTTGATTTAGCAACGGGTTGCTGAACTTTTCCTTTGGACCTCGTGAAGTATGAATGTGAGGCCAGAGTACCACAAAATCAACCACCCTTTTCTAAAACCTGGAGTTTGGCAAACAAACGGTTAGTCTGAGACAACATAACAGATAAGTAATCTCACATTGGGTGTGATGCACTTATACATTTGATCGTGTTGCTACTTGTAATCGATTGTAATGCGTTATTCCGGTTTATACTTTCCTTTGCTTTCATCTTCTTCCTCTCTTTATCAATTTTCTTTTACACTCTTTTTTTTTCGTTTTTCTTTTTTTAGTGATGGTCGAATCTTATGTGGATTGCCTACGTATCATGTCTCCGCATGAATCAGATCGGGCGTAGTTCGGATAATCGGGAATGGAGTAAATAAACTAATTTTTTTTAATTCTTGAAAGAAACGCTTTAAAAGAAATAACATATTTATATTTTGATTATTTTTGTTTTGCTTTTTTTTGAAAGAAAAACTTCTAAAAAAAAATTTATTTGCTTTGGGATAAAAAAAAATATTTTTGTTTGAATTTACTTATTGTCTCTTTTTCTAAGAAAAAAAATATTTTTTGGATTTTTGTTTTCCCTTTTTTTTTTAGAAAAGTACTTCAAAATGAAAGAAACCTATATTTTTTTTTAATTTTTATTGATTTTTTTTATTTCATAAAAAGAAAACAGTAGGAAGAACGAAACCATTTTTTTTAGTTAAACTACTTTTACTGTTTTTTTTATTTTTTCTTTGAATTTTCTAAGGAAAGATTTTAAAGAAGGAACTAAACGAACAATATTTTTTTTTGTTTTTTTTTGGATTCTTTTTTTTTAAAATTGGGGTCGGAACCGGTGAGGTTTTCCTACGTATCTCACATCCGGTGAGAATCAGACCCGCGTAGTTCGGAATAAAAGAACTAAATCTTTTTAAGAAAAGAAAACAAACTATTTTTAAACAACATTTCTAAAACAAATTATTTTCAGAGAAACTAACCTATCTTTAATAAAATCAATTTTTTTTTTTTTTGCATTTTTCAAAAAATTATTTTCTAAGGAACTAAGAAAATTTATTTGGAATTTTTTTTGCATTTTTCAAAAGGAAACATTTTAAAGAAACTAACTATTTAAAATTAACAAAATTTATTCGGAGATTTTTTTTTTTTGTTTTTTTTTTATTTTTCAAGAAAAGCATCTCGTTTTCCATTTGATTGACATCTTCCACTTCTTACCCTCTTTTTTTTTTAACAAACCAGTCGGCATGTAAGATCGAAACAAATAAATGCACACAGAAAGATACAACAAGTTGGTCTTTTGTTTCAGGTACACCTGTCCTAGACAGGCCCAACCCCTGTGTTGAGCCTCCTAAGTCAAATATGCACATGATGCAAATAAACGTTCCTATCGGGGATCCGGCATAAGGTTTTGTTATTCTAAGTCATCATCCTATTGGGAAAAGTGTCTAGATTGGCTTTAACTCGAGCGGACAACTCGAGTCGAAGAGTGTCAGTGCACCGGTAGCATGGCTTTCCGGCTTAATTGACAAAACTCTCCGCCTAAACATGTGTGACTACAAATCCTTCACCGGGTGCCAAGCACCACAACTATCTTGAGAAAAACGGGCTATGTCCAGCAAATGCCCGATATTATATTTCAAAAGACTCAGAAGAGGAAAAATGGGTATCGGCATAATTTATATACAATTCACAAAATATCAAAGCGGTAAAAGCAACATTTAGCATATTAAATATAAACATGTAACAAAATCAGATAACAAATAAGCCAAATACAACAATTATTCAAAGCTCGAATTCTTAAACCCTGAACCGATGGTTCTGGGTCTGTTTCCCCAGCAGAGTCGCCAGAGCTGTCACACCTCCTTTTGGCGCGCTTACCCCGAAGGATAATGCATAAGGGAGTTTTTCCAATTTTAGTGACAATATTCGAAATGGGATTATTTATTTATTTCATAGTCGCCACTTGGAATAAATTATGGTGTCCCAAGTCACCGATTTATTTAAATCCCAAATCGAGGAAATTTTCGACTTTCCAAATAAAGTCTGCGAACCAGAAATTCTAAGTAAGGAATTCTGTTGACCCGAGGGAAGGTGTTAGGCACCCCCGGATCCCGTGGTTCTAGCACGGTCGCTTAAATTATTGTAATGGCTAAATATCTGATTTTAAAACATGTTCAATACTATAATGCAATTTTAAATCATTTACCGCGTTTGATTATTTTTTAAGAAAAAGTGAACATTCTTATTGAGGGGCCCCGCGATTTTATTTTCTATTTAGCAAGGCTCGTAACATTTTTTATTTAAAAGGATAATCCTAAAGTGACTACATTTTTTTTATTTAGTTTATCTTTAAAAGAAAAGAAAAAGTCCTAATTAATTACATGCTTAAAATGCTATTCTATATTAGTACAAAAGGTGTTCCCTCACAAGCCGACTAAATGACAAATTTATTCTTCAAAATATAGAACTAACTACAATTTGACAAAACTAATAAAACGGAAAATAACAACAAATATTAATCAACAACTTCTCTATTTTATTTCAAAACTTCAACATCCAATTCGATCTTATATCAACACATAATTTTTAGAATGTGTACCTAGTATTGAAAAGAAGGGGAAGATGGAAAATCAACAGGCCGGTAAAAGTACAGCAACAACAACAATAACAACCAGCAGTAGCTTCAACACCTCAATCCAGCATATCCCAGCAATATGGAGAAAAACCAGTAAAAATAGAGAAGAAAAATATATTCCGAAATTTCTCTTTGCTTTCTCTCTCTAGCTTTGAACTCTCTTCAATTCTCAAAAGAAACTCTCCAAAAATTAAATTTTGTCCGTGTATATTTCGGTATCCAGAGTGTATATCGAGTGTATACTGCTCTCTTTTTTTCCTTATTTTTCTTCTCTTCCTATTGTTTCCTCTCTTTTTTCCACCCCTTTTTTCATAAATCCTCTCTTCTATTTATAGGCAAGAATTTCGAAAATTTTCAGATTTTTTATTAAAAAGAAAAATATTTTTTTAATTTAAAGAAAATCCACTAATCCATGTTTTCCTCTCCTTGTTTTCTTCCTCGATTTCCTTGCTTCCCACTACTTTATGTCATGTGATTATGATTATTTTTTGGCTAAAAAAATCTGAAATTTTCTTCTTGGGCCAAGGGGTTTTGGGTTGGGTAAGGGTGCTTAGGATTGGGCTTGTAACTTAATTTGCAAGATGGCCCAATCCAATTTTTTCTATTTTGTTCTTCTCCATTATTCAACTTCCTAATTAATAAAGCCCAAAATACTAAGATTAATTTATAAAAACTAAAAATTATCTTGAAATACTAATTAACTCATAATAATAATTATCACCCAAAATTAAACATTAATAAAAATAAAATTGCACGATTTGGACATTAAATGCTTAAAAAATGCAAAATACATATTTTTTATGACTTTTCATTTCTGTAAAATAAACTTAATTGTAAACTTGAATTTTATATACATATGCAACATATTTTTTGTATATTTTATTTATTTAAACAAGCAAATATGCACAGATAAAAATGCAAATAATACAAGAAAAATAACACAAAATTCACAACAATTGCAAGAAAACTAAAATTATTTTATTTTGAATCTTTGGGAGTATTTCTCTTATAGGGCAAAAATCACGTGCTCACAACTAAGATTGTTTAAATTCGTTGGGACCCAATCTCATCCATTTTTTTTTTTGAAAACGTGGACTTGTATCATAACACATATATCTATTTATTGGAATATTGTATAACATGTGATTTCCACCGAACATAAAGGAAAAAACTTTTATGCCTGCAGATATATGATATATGGATATATCAATTCTAGCAAATTTCAAATAGATCAAGATTGTTGGATGGATGAAATGTAGTCGGTGAATCTCTATGTATATCGATATGTATAGTGGGATCGTATTAAATAAAGAGTATGTTATTATTTTAGATTTAACAAATTTGATGAATTACTCCTAAAGGTTGACATCAAACTAGTGCTAGTTCACCTCAAACTAGTGCTAGTTGATGAGAGTTACTTCGGAAACAAAAAAGTAAAGTCAAATTTCTCTGGGGTATTATCTCAATTCCAATAAAATGCAATCGGGTAAAGTATGACTTGGCGATCAGAACATATATGGATAGAACTTATAACGGAAAGCATGGCACATAAGTCATCAACATCGTCATGCTTTTCAACCATGTTTGCTTGACCCTTCTTCTTGTCTTTCTTTCCGAGCACGACACTCCATAGATTTATGTCCGAGTTTTCCACAGTTGTAGCAGTTTCCACTGAACCGCTTCTTGCTTGGGTTGTATTTTGGTCCAGAAGCCTTCTTCCTCTTTTTGTTCTCTTCAACAATATTTGCTCCCATTATTGTTGAGTTTCCACGGCCTCTCTTTTCAGCAGCTTTATTGTCCTCTTCGATTCTCAACCGAACAATGAGATCTTCAAGGGACATCTCCTTGCGTTTGTGTTTCAAGTAGTTTTTGAAGTCCTTCCACAAAGGAGGCAACTTCTCAATCATTGCTGCTACTTGGAATGCTTCATTGATAACAAGACCTTCATTGAAATTTTCATTAGTAAAAATACTAAGATTACTACTTTCAACATCAATATTAATTTGATTTATACATTTAGCAAGGAGATCGTGAATAATCACTTACAATTCCTGGACTTGGGTAATAACAGACTTGCTATCTACCATTTTGTAGTCCAAAAACTTTGCAGCAACAAACTTTTTCAACCCGACATCTTCAATTTTGTATTTCTTTTCAAGCGCAGTCCACAGTTCCTTTGACGTTTCTACGCCACTGTAGACGTTATACAAAGCATCTTCTAGCCCGCTTAGAATATAATTCTTGCATAAAAAATCTAAATGCTTCCACGCCTCAACGACGAGAAAGCGTTCAGTTTCTGGAGTTTCATCGGACAACACAGGAACATCTTCCTTGATGAACTTCTGGAGTCTTAGAGTAGTCAAATAGAAGAACATCTTTTGTTGCCAGTACTTGAAATCAATCCCGGAAAATTTTTCGGGGTCCTCCGCCTGTGCCAATGCTGCCGGAGTCGTTCGGCTTGTTGAGGCATTAGCAGTCACTATTGGAACAACTTGGTTCTCATTCTCATTAGTCATTTCTGTAAAAGAATGACACAAATATTAAAATCACGTAGATTTTAATAGAGTACAAAACCACAAAGGTTTTACTCTTCCAGAAACAGTCAAAATAAATACAAAAATATATTAAATTCCTTAAGCTTGTTAGTACACTGTATTTGTAAATTAATTCTGGAAATATAAATAAATACAAAGAAAAATATGCATAAACAGAAATGAAGAAACCAATTCGAGCCCACTGAATTCACAGTGTTTCCTTAAGGAATTTAATCCCCTCCTAGTACCTAAGGTTATGGATTATTTCCTCCCAGGATAGAACGAATTACACACTGGTGTAGTGGTACTTCAAACCCCAGTGTTTCAGCGAACACAAAGTTCGGTAGCAAATCACACTTGCTTTTGCTTTTTGTTTGATGCTAAAAGTATGCAGAAGAAGGAGAGAAAACTCGGAAAATCCTAGTAAAATTATAAGTAGAAGAGTGTTGTATTTATTGCCAAAAGTTGGGCTGAAATCTGAAGAGTTGCAACTCTTCAGAATGGCTGTTATACAAAACAACCACAACATAAATGTCATTGCATAATTGACCATTTACTCAACAATAAAGAGGAAAAATTGCAGAGAGTAATTACTTTTTGTTACCGAAACAGAAAAACGGTTGATTTAATATTAATATTTTGTTTATTAAAATAAATATTTAATAACATTTCTGTTAATATTTTACTAGTAACAAATAAATTTGGTCCAAAAATTTAATCAATCAATCCAAATCCGTAGCCGAGCGAGCGAGCGACGACGGCGCGAGGCTTGCTTCCTTCTCAACTCTTTAAGAGCTAGAAGAAGAGCAATTGATTATATACCCATAAAAAACCTCTTCCTCTTCCGATATGGGACAATGCCCATTTACCAAGGAGGAGAACTTGAAATTTCACTCAAAAATTTTATTTTTCTTCATTTCTCATTCACCATCTTTTAAGTATTTAATATATTAAAAACCCAACAACAATTTCTACAGAGCAAAAAAAAAGGGAAGAATAAAGAGGAACGAATAAGTTTTGTTGTTCCTCCTCTCTCTATATATAATACTTAGATAAATTTTATACACTTTTTTATTACCGAATATAAATAATTTTTGACACGCATGAGTTGATTAAACCCCAAATTTATATATAGTATTGGAGAAAAGCCAAAAAATAGAAGTCTCACGGAAAGGTTGACATTGGACAAATATGAGAAGTCAAAATGTCAATATCTTGAAGCCTAGACAAACTTCAAGGAAAAAGTCCAACCCTGCAGTAATAATTTATTAATGCGTATTGAAATAATGGAATCAGCATTCAAACATGGATTAGGTCAATTGCTTAGTAATTTAATTCTGCTTAATTTATATTAACCAAATTAATTTAGTGAATTAGGCACGTCACATCCTCTTCAAGCAAACGTAATTACACGTATATAGGAACGAATTTATGCCAAGAGTTGAATAACTATGTAACGTACAAACAATATAAAATGATCAATAACTTTTCTTTGGTCGCTTATTATGTTCCCAATAACAAAAAATAATCGGAAAATGACTACCTAACTATAGACAGGATTAGTTAAAGAATAAAAGAATATAGTTTTATTTTACAGAAAATTGGAACAATTCTACGTCAGAGTGTTTGAGTGTTGGGACTAGCAAAGAGCAATTTTTGACTCTATTACAACCGTTAATTAGTATTTATTTTGTGGCAATATTATTGGATATCGATATTGTATGAGGTAAACTTGATAAGCGATAAGTGGATGCTCGACGAATTGACATGTTAAAGTAATGACAAGTAAAATTAGAGTCAGTAAATAGCTAGCACGTATTACGAACAATGATCGGTATTGGGTCAGTTCCGGAGACAGTAAAATCGAGGATGAAGATGTGAAGGGAAGACATCGGTTGGAAAATACATCATTCAACGAGCATCTGTTACAAAGATTTTTTTGCATTAATGCCAGTTGTTATTCGGTCATCAAGAGAGGCTTTATTCATTTAAAAGAAAACTTGATTTTGAGAATCTTGTCTTCATGAATATAGCTATAAATAGGAGAAGTTGTATTCATTGTAGGAAATGAAAATATTATTTGTATACAAAAGCCAAAATCTGATGTTATATTCTATTAAACTACTTTCTCTCTTTTTGTTGTTGATATTGTTATCGGGGAAGCCAAGCCCACTGTCACACCTCCTTTTTCGCGCTAACCCGCGAGGACGCGAGGGAGTTTTTCCAATTAAAGGACAATCGAAATGGGATTCATTTATTAAGAGATTCAGAGTCGCCACTTGGGAGATTTAAGGTGTCCCAAGTCACCGGTTGAATCCCAAATCGAGGAAAAGAATGACTCTGTTTGACAGTCTATGAACCAAAAATCCGGATAAGGAATTCTGTTAACCCGGGAGAAGGTGTTAGGCATTCCCGAGTTCCGTGATTCTAGCACGGTTGCTCAACTGTCATATTTGGCTTATTTATTTGATTTTATAACATGCTTTAACTTATGTGCAAATTTAAACTTTTAACTGTTTTTAATATTATTATTATTGTTGTTATTTTAACAAAGAATTGTAGTCGTGAAAACGTATTTCTAACCACGTCACAATCAATGTATCTGTGGTTATCAACACATTTCAATTCCGTTGAGATTTAGATTTGGGTCACATAAATGTGCACCCGAGCTTAGAGAGGTAACATTATTAAATACACACGATAATACGTGTCTTGAAATCTAAGCATTTAAAATAACCATCTATTGAGGGCCCCATAATTTGCATTTTATTTGGCGAGGCTCGCCACTAATTCTAATTTAAAAGCGAACTACATTCCGCTATAATTATTTAAAGATTTAATTCAAGGTTATTTAAAACACATTGCAAGCCACGCTACATGAAATGCACCTGTGATTCCTGACACGCTTTATTAAACCTTATTCAAAATTGAAGCCGGGTCACATGAAATGCACCCTCAGTTTCTTTAATCTAATTACGTAGTTTAGTTGAAGAATAACAAACCAATTTCTACATTGTGACAAAATCATGCTCAGCTATAACCAATTCAAGTAAACATACTGATAGATAACTAAGTGAGCAAATTCAAGACTACGGAGATCAACTACACAAATAATAAAATTATATCACTAAGCAAACAATTAATCACTAAACTAGAATAAAATAAACAATAGTCTCAAATTCCAAATCTTAAGAAGTAAAAAAAAACACAAACAAAAAAAACTAAAAAAAAAAAAAGAACAAAGTAAAAGATGGAAACACGGATTACAAATTGTTTAGCATTTTTTAAATGATGGTTAATCTAAGTACGAGAAAGAGAAATGGTCATTGTTAATAAATTTATTTTAAGAAAAGACAAAAAAAAAAGAAAACTAACAATTGAAGTGTAGTTGAATGGTATCCAAGAAATGTCAGAAAATGTATAACCTATTCTCTACTTAAACACTTGCCCAACGACTCCAACATATCGAAACAAAACAAAAAAAAAACTCATCACCAACACTTAAATAAAATCAAGCACACGGGAATGATATATGATAACGAGTCCAGACCAAACAGATTCAATCGCTAATATGTAAACACGGAAGTAAAATAAAGCGCAAGCAACAAAATAATATTTCATTTGAATAAACCTGAACGATGAGGAGAGAAATAGAAGTGAACCTTAGCAAAATTTGTTTCGAAGCTCAAATGAAAGACGATGACTCGAACAAAGTCTCACCCCGGACAACGACGACCTCAATCCTTAGCTCGACCCCGTTTGCGAACCCAAAACTGGAAAATGACACTTAAACTCGATCGAACCTTGCTGGTTTTGGTGAGGACGTTCATGGACGAAGAGAGAGAAGAAGCAGGTGGTTTGTTGGACGATGCTACTGCTGGACGTCACTGCAGCAGGAGACGACGCGGACAGCTGGTCGTCACAGTAGCTGGTTGTTCGGTCTGTGTATGGCTGTTTGACGATGGAGATAGGGTCGTTTATGGTTTTCTCTTCTTTTTTTTTTGTTAAGTTCACATGGAGAAGGAGTGGTCGTTGGTGGGGATGGCCGTTTGGTGAGTGTTAGTGACGACGGAAAAGTAGGTGGTCGACTGGGGTGGTCTGCTCGCAGCTGGCCGGCGTGGCTGGAGGCGGGACTGTGGTGGATGGAGAGAGGTCGACAGGCTTGTGTGCTTGGAGGTGAGGGGCTGGTGGTTCACGACCAAGAAAAGGGTTTTAGGTTTTTTTTTTTTTTGTCCTCTTCAACAAAATGAAGAAGATGATCAGTGGTCTCCCCCCCCACAGAAGCAACAATAGTGACCTTCTTTTGTAGTATTTTCTTCCTCTGAAACGTGAGCTGCCATTCTATTTTTTTTGCTTTTTTTTTTCCATCCCTTTCAAGTTGTCCCTTTCCCTTTTTTTACTTTGCCTTTTCTATCTTTTTGTAGTAGTGTGCATAAGGGTGTAATGTCGGCCGGTCCCGGACCGGGACCGAGACCGGGACCGCGGGCCTGGCGGTCCTAGTGGGCCGGTCCTGCCGAGCCGGTCTTCAACCGGTCCTAAAGCCCGTGACGGGCCGGTCCTTACGCTTAGGACCGTGAGACCGGGACCGCGAAGACCGGGACCGGGTAGCGGTCCTGGGCCGGTCTTCGCGGGCCTGGCGGGCCCCAACCGGTCCCAACGGTAAAATTAAAAAAAAAAAAAAATTTCTTTTTTTTTTTTTTTTAAAATGGCCCAACGGCAGATTTAAAAACTAGCCGTTGGAGGTCAAAAATAGCCGTTTTTGGCTATCAAAATTTAGCCAAATGGTCCCCAAACTTTAATATAACCCCAAACTTTATATAATTACACTTTTTCCCAATTCTCAACTATAAATACCCCTCATTATTTCATTTTAACTCACCAATTCATCAATCTATCTTAATCTCTCTCAATCTCTCTCAATTGCTTATATTATTATTCCAATTTTGTGAAATTTTGTGAAGTTGGTGAATTGAAGTATTCAAGTCTTCAAGTCTTCAACAATTTGCAATTTTGAATTTTGAAGAAGTTGTTCGTCAATTCGGTAAAGTCGTTCCAACTCTTAATTTTTAAGAATATATTTTGTGTTATTTTGTTTGCATAAATATAAATAAAATGGCATTTTCATTGAAAAAAATGTTTAGTGCTAAGGGAAAAGCTAAAATGGGTGAAAGTAGTCGTCAACCAACTAACCTTCCCCCCGGTTCCCCGACCTACCCGTCCTAGTGGTCCAATTATTCTTGATAGTGATAATCCCTGTTTTCAATTTAGCGATACTGAATTTTGTCATAATATTTCACGAGAAGATCAACTAGATAATGAAATTATGACTGCTCTTTATCCTAATTTACAACTTCGTAGGCAATTGGATTTTGATGAAACCCAAGAGGATTTTGATGAAACTCAACATGATGTAGATGAAACCCAAGAGGATTTAGATGACACACCTACTAGTCCGGCTAATAACCCAACCGAACCACAACACCCACCCGTACAAACACCGACTTTTAATAGACAACCTTCTAAACGCCAAGAAACCTCATTAGTTTGGCAATTTTTTACTCAACTAAGAGATCAAAATAAGGCTCAATGTAAAAATTGTAAGAAATTGTTGGTTCATGAATATATGCGTAGTGGCACAGGTACTTTGACTAGACACATAAGAACACACCCTACTGAAAAAGCTAAATATGACAGATTAAAAGCACGGCTAGAGGGGACAAGTGTAGAAAAAGCGGGTAACGCTAGTACGAGTTCTAATCTAGTTCAACCTGGAATAAACACTGTCACCGGAGGTATATTATATTACGATCCAAACAAAGATAGGGAAGAATTAGCAAAGATGGTTACCGTTATGTGTTTACCGTATACTTTTCCTTCTAATCCTAATTTTGTGCATTATATTAGAAAAGTTTTTAATCCTACTTATAAAGGTTGGCCTCGTGCAACGGTTAAGGCCGATATATATAAATTTAAACATGAATACGAACAATATTTGTGGTATTTATTTAGTCATATAACTAATAGAATTTCTATTACCACCGATATTGGTAGAAGTAATAATGATTGTGACTACCTAGCTGTTACTAGTCACTGGATTGACGAGGAGTGGATAATGCAAAAACGCATTCTTGCGTATAGAATAATTAACTCCCGTCACACAGGTAAGTTTATCGCTAACATTGTTGGTGATATTTGTAGATATTTCTGCATTAATGATAAAATAATGTCAATTTCTATGGATAATGCTTCTAGTAACACTAGTGCAGTAGGCACTCTTACAAACACATTAAATCCTGCATTTAGTAATATATTTCATGTTAGATGTATTTGTCATATTTATCATTTAATTGTCGGTGATGGTATGCGAATTTTAAATGTAGAAATTGAAAAGGTTAGAATGGCTCTTAATTGGCTTTTTTATTCTAACCGCAGAAGTAGACTTAGGGAGTATTATAAAAAATGCGATGAATATGGACTTAGAGAAAGAAAGGTTCCTAAACCTTGCCCCACTAGGTGGAATTATATGTACGAAAGTTTAGTAGTTGCTTACGAATATAGGAACCCTATTAATGCAACGTTCAATGCTCGGGTTGGGGGTGTGGATGATGATGAAATGCTTACAACCCAAGATTGGACTAATGTTAAAACTCTTATAGATTTTTTAGAACATTTTCACACTGCTACAAATATATTTTCCGGACAATATTATCCAACTATTTCTAATTGTCTAGTTTATATTGCAGCATTATGTGGATTATTTGTGGATTATAACGAGGGTGGGCCTATTTATGAACTTGCTATAAATGCAATGAAAGAAAAATTTAAAAAATATTTTTTCCCTATCCCTCCTATTTATGGTGTATCGGCAATTTTAAACCCTACAATGAAATTAGGAGGTCCTCATTTTTGGTATACAAATATTTATAACGCTTTAGATCTTACAGTAGAAGAACGTGCTACTCTTGCAGATGCAAAAGCATCAATTAAAATTAATACTCAAATAATTTATAATGCATACCAACAAGCCTTACAAAATTCTAGGCCAACTGTTCCAACCCCTACTTCGTCTACTTCACAGTCGTCCAAAAGAGCCGCGGGCTTGAAGGCACTTAAATCTTGGACGGAGTTTAGGGGTTCTCAAGGAGATAATTTTGACGAATCTTCCCATCTAAATGAGCTTCAAGTTTATTTGTCGCAGGGACTAGAGAAGGAGAATCGAGACGGGAGTTTTGAGCTTTTGGAATGGTGGAAGTTACGGGAAAAACATTTTCCTGTTCTTGCAAGGATGGCTCGCGATATATTATCTATTCAAGCTTCAACAGTTGCATCAGAGAGCGCCTTCAGTCAAGCAAGACTTCAAATAGGAGATCATAGAGCAGCTATGAGGGAGAGCTTGGAGAAGTCAGTGCTATTTAGAGATTGGATCCGCTCGGAAAGAAAAAACTTTGGACTTGCGGAATCACAATCGAAAGTGGATGAAGCTTACGAAGAAATGATTGCAGAGCTTGCTGAGGATGCTGCTTCGCTGGGAAGTGGTGATGAACAAGCTTCTTTTCCACCACCGCCAACGGAACCTCCTCCAAATCTTGAAGGATTTATGAGATTTGTTAGAGATATGTAGATTGTGTTGTAAATTGTACTTTGGCACATCTTATTTAGTTTTTTTTCTTTTAATGGTGGTATTAGTACCTTGTTGTGCTCATTCCATTGGGGGAGAGAAGATTAATAAAGATATGTCATTTTTAGTAATAAAAATTATTACACAAGTTTTTGATTTATCTCTTAATACAATATATATATCTATTTCATACATATACATATAATATATATACATAATATATATTATATATATACATAACATATAAACTTAATACATATATATAAGTTAAGTTTATATATGTTAAGTATATATATATATATTAAGTTTATATAATACTTACCATATATATATATATATATATATATATATATATATATATATATATATATATATAGGTGTATAACTTAACTTATATACTTAACTTATATAAACTTAATATATATATATAGTTAACATAGATAAACTTAACTTATATACTTAACTTATATAAACTTAATATATATATATACTTAACATATATAAATTTAACATATATAAATACTAAACATATATATACTTAACATACATATATACATATATATATATATACTTAACATACATACATATATATATATATATATATATATATACATACACTTAACATATATATAGTTAACATATATATACTTATTAAATAATTTTTTTTTATTAAAAGCCCACGAAGCCCACGAAGCCCGCCAGGCCCGGACCGCCAAGCCCGGGACCATGTGGGCTTAGGCCCGTCACGGGCCGGTCTTACCCACCAAGCCCACGAAGACCGGGACCGCGGACCGCCAGGCCCGGGACCGTTTAGGACCGGGACCGCCAGGACCGGGACCGCGAGGCCCGTTTAGGCCCGGGACCGGCCCAGAATACACCCTTAAGTGTGCATGTGTTTTTTGTCTCTTAGAATGTGTGTGCATGTGCATTTTCCCCTCCCCATCCTTTTCACGTGAGCCCCCTTTCAAATTGTCCCTTTCCTTGTTGTGTGCATGTGTGTGTATGGAGTTTTTTTTTTTATATATATTTTTCAAGTTTAAAATAACTACAAAATATTAATAAAACTATATTTTTTGTTATTTTTCATTTTAAGGTAAAAAAAAAGTAAAAGAGTCAAAATTAGCTAAGATAGCTATATTAGGCCTAAACTAAATATTTTACGCTAAAAATATAAAAAGTCTCGGGTAGGGGCAAAATCACGCATCTACAGCTGCCCCTCTTTGACTGAAAACACAAAGAATTTTCAGACAAAGAACGACTAGACAAGTGTTTTGACCCGACCTTTATTTAGAGAGACTAAACTAAAAGAAGAGGATGTGACCGAGCCCTTGTATCTGAGCTGCCTACATATCCTTGGCTATAAAGGAATCAGGCCACGTGTAGTTCAGAAGTGAGTAAGAAAATGGAGTAACCGAGGTGGAGAGCCAGTCGAGGTGTCATTCCGTCGAGGTTCCGTCCCATCGAAGTTCCGGTCCGTGGTCCTGCTATTACATCAAAAGTCAAAACATGATAAAGACTAACTAAGCCTATCAGCTACTAGTTACAAGATTCCTATCTATAAGTCTTCCTGAAGCTTGATCTTGAGTATTGGTTGGTGCTTCATGCGGACTCTAAATTTGAACCTTGATACTTGCTAGTTGTAGGTCCTACTTTTCGGATCAAGACCAGGTATGCAGTGCTTGTGACCTCGGCCATGTCTTGAGCATACCACATCTTTCATCAACTTCTGCACTTGGATTAACTCCTTGCCTTTTTTTTTCATTGTGACTAACTTCTGTTGATCATCTCGGGCTGTTGACTCCCATTCTGGTCGCAAGCTTCTTTTGTTGCTAACTTGCATTGCACTCCGAAGGTTAAACCCCTTTTCTTTAGCCTCACACACAAAAACCACATTAATGACCAAAAAAAAAAGACCTCTCGATTAGTATTTGAGAAATGCCAAGTCATGCGAATGAAAGCCAAGAATGACACTCCGATCCTCGATTGAGTCCAGGATGCACAAGCTGAAAAGGGATAATGCTTTAGAGGGAATCTCGTGGGTAATACCCCAGCCCACCGCATGGAAGAAAGCAAAATGAGAGAGTCTTAACGGTGAAAACCCTCGCGGGCACCTTAAGGCGAAGAAAGCTAAGAGAAATAAAATGAGAGAGTCTAACGGTGAAAACCTTTACAGGCACCCTAAGGCGACGGGAGATCGAGAGAAATGAGAGAATATCATTAGTGAAAACCCTTTGAAGGGCACTATGAGGTGACAAGGCGAGATGGTTACAAGGTGTCCGCATGAGACAAGGTTGGGACATTCGTTTGCTTCTAGCAAAACGCAGCCGTTAGAAAGTGATGGACATAAATAGACTGGGTAGATTAATCTCGAAGGCACGGCATAACCATTGGATCAGTTATACATTCAGATAAGTTTTTCCCAGTTTTGAGTTCAGAAAAGTTTTCCCTTTCTTTTTGTCATTCGCGGTCATCATTCTTTATTTCATTTTTATCTGTCATTTTTCTCTATTTTTAAAGATTTTTATGTCTATGTCGAAAATTGACTTTTCAAAGCTTACTACCAAGTCTCCCAAAGCGGTACAATGAAGATGAATAGGCGTGGAACAAGGCAATAAGGCAAAAGTCGTTCCGATATTAAGATTGGAACGACAGGTTGATTGGAAGGTTCACAGGAATTACGGAGTAGGGTGGACGCATATTACACATCTGGAAGATAGTTTCTCACAACAGATCACTGACTAAGAGGGTCGGACCACACTGAAGTTTGGAATAAAACGGAGAGATGAGAGATCATAGCTGTGAGCACGTGATTTTTGCCATATAAGAGAATCACTCCCAAAAAGTCAAAATAAAATAATTTTTGGGTTGTGTGTGATTTTTGTGGATTTGTTTTGTTATTTTTATTTTTATTGTTTGTATTTATCTGTGCGTATTTGTTTGTTTAAAATTAATAAAAAAATAAAATAAAATACAAAAATATGTCACATTTGGCATTTAGGATTTAATTCTACAACTAGGAGTAATCAAGTTTGTTTTACAAAAATGAAAATTACAAAAATAGGCATCTTTCGCATTTTTTAACATTTAATGTTAAAATTGCGCAATTTTATTTTTATTGGTGTTTATTGTGTATAATAATTATTGTTAGGAGTTTAATTAGTGTTTTTCTAGATAACTTAGTTTATAACTTAATTTAGAATTTTAGTTTTATTAATTAAAAGAAAAGAGAAAAAATAAGAAGAACAAACTCGGATTGGGCCAATTTTCGGAATTAAAATTAGGCCCAAAAACTAACCCTACCCAACCCAAATATCCCAAACCCTACCCTTAATTTCAGCAGCCGCCTTTTCATTTTGTCACATTTCATCTCCCATTTAGAAGACTAAGTCTTCTCTTTCTCCAAAACAACAAACACATTACAAAACCCTAGCCGCCAACCACCAGCCCTTACCGTCAGCGATCGCCAGCAGCATCACCGCCCTTCGACCCGCTGTTGGAACGCCAGTCACCACTGGCTGTCGACGACCAGCCATGGAGCATCATCATCGTCTCCATCTCGATCGACTCTTGTAGCAATGAACGACGTCTTCACCACCACTGTCCGTCGCCTTCATCTCCAAAAACAAATAGCCATGGTCGTCGATCGTCCAGCAGCCATGGCCGCCGTTCTCCAGCACTGCCCCGTCGCGCAGCTTCAACCAACAACCACGCTGCTGCGTTTTCCCGTCCAGCAGTAGAGTCGACAACCAGCCATGGAGTCCCGTCACCACCAAGTTCGTCCATGGCTGTGTTTTCTCCGACGACGAGCAGCCATGTCCGATATCCGTCGTTCGTCACAGCAGTTGGTCGTCATTTTTACAGCAGCTTCGTCCGTCCAGCAGCTGGTCGCCGGCAGCAGTTTCACCGTCAACAACCAGTTCCGTCGCCGCCAGCAGTCACGACATGTTATCTTCGAATTTCTTCTACTTTTCAGATTATTTTTCTTGTTCAAAATGTTAGTTACGATTTTTGTCTTGTTCATTTCAAATTTTCAGATTTGTTGTGCTTGGTTTAAAGTTTGGTTATGAATATTGTTTTATCCTTCCTATTTTTTAGATTGATGTTCTTGGTTTAAAGTGTTAGTTATAATTTTTGTTTTGTTCATTTTTATTTTTCAGATTATCTACTTTTCTTTAAAGTGTTGTTTGCAATCTTATCTTGTTCATTAATTCTTCTTCTCTCTCAAGACCTTTTATTCGGTCAGATTTTTCTTCTTGAGTTGTTTGTGTGAATTTGATTTAAGGATTGGTTATAGCTGTGTAGTGACTAGTAGCTAATAATCAGTTAGTTGTAAATCGGAGAGGTTTAAATACAGATTGTTAAGGGATTTTTCAGGGTATATTTGGATGATAGAAGATTTAAAATATTTAGTGTTAGTGGTCTGCCAGTAAGAATATGCAATATGTCATTAACTAATGAATACTTTAAACAAAAAGGGGATCTGTAGTGTAAGAATACACCATGCCTAATGTCTTTAAAGGCTGGAAATCAGAAACAAGAGGGATTAATGATAAAAGGGTGCAAAGGCACATGGGAAAGGAATAAAAACAGGCTAAAAGTAAAAGTTTGGAATAAAAATGGACCAATGTTAGTCTTTAAATAGACTGATTTAGGAGAAGTAAAGGGGACTTAAGCACTGAAATATTGAGAGAAAGATTGAGAGTTTTTGGCAAAAGATTGGAAAAATAGAGTTTATTTTTCAGAAAAATAATAGAGCTAAAAGAGTGACATTAAAGCTGAAATTTTCTTACTAGATTTCAGATTTCAGAAAATAGTTGAAGTGTTGGGTTATTATTCCATTGAGTGTTATTAAGATATTTTGCTATTGTTCCCTTGGTTTTCTGCTGATTTTTTCTTCGGATTCAAATCTGCACTGGGTATTTGTTTGATTATACTGGCTGTTGTTGCTCTACTGTTGTTGTTGTGTTGTTGCTTTGCTACTGCTGACTATCTTCTTCTTTGCTTTCCAAATACCAGGTACACAACTAATACATTGGTTCTTGTAAGTTGAAAATTGAAGCATGAATGCAAAGAAAAATGAAGATCTGAAATTTTAAACTTATTATAGTTCTTTACTTATTTTGTATATACATTAGAATATTTATTCCTTTAGAATCATGTAGATGTTTGTTTATGTATGACTGAACACTTTATAGTAGTGTAGTGTGCGAACTTCACATGTATGCCAGTTAAAAGGTATTAATGGCGCGATAGGCTATTTTATGTTATTATATTTTTTTTTGAAAATGTCATAAACAATTTAGGCCATTTAGACTATTCTTGGATAATCCGATAGTTACCACTAAACAAAAGGTTATTTTGAATCTTATAGGAATATTGTTTAATTAGATATAATTGGTTAATTTCAGCATGTAAATGACTTAGATTAAATAAAATCAGACTTTCAAGTTTTTTTCACTTTAAGCAGAATACCACTTTAAATTGGCAGAATATTTGTTAACAAAAATAACACCATTTTTAGTTTGCAAAGTATGAGTATGTATAAAATAAGTTAGTTTGGCCCAACTAAAATAAAGATTGGCCCAGGTCCATGTTTTGTACTACTCATGTTGGGCCTGGGCCCATAATTGTCAAAAGACCGCATAGCCATATTTATTTTAGAATTAGCAAATTGTGGTCGAAACCCGGTTACAATGAGTTTAAATCATGTGAATAAATTAGAATCTTTTCTTATTTTGCATTTTTTAGAAATGAATTTAATAAAGAAAATATAGCAACTTTAGGATCATCCTTTTAAATAAATAAGACGAATCCCGCCGAATAAAAAGACATAAAATTGCGGGATTTTCCTAAATGTATATATAAAATACTTAGATTTCGAGATGTGTCTTTTCTTAGCGAATTTCACGGCCTTCTCAAAAATGTAAATAAGTAATCGCTCTAGGCGCGTATTTTAGTAATTTTACCTTCTTAAATACGGGTGTGCATTTCATGCGGCCCAAATCCAAATCCCAAAATGTTGAATAAGAATGTGTCGAGGATCCGGGTGCATTTCATGTGACGTGATTTGAAACATATTTTTAGGCAACATTCTCTTTCGTAAATAATAATAATAATAAAAGCGGTAAAGGGATATTAATTTGCATTAAGTACATAACTGTTAAAATCAGATAAATAAGCCGAATATGACAGTTAAGCGACCGTGCTAGAACCACGGAATTCGGGAATGCCTAACACCTTCTCCCGGGTTAACAGAATTCCTTATCCGGATTTCTGGTTCGCGGACTGTTAAACAGAGTCATTCTTTTCCTCGATTCGGGATTCAACCGGTGACTTGGGACACCATAAATCTCCCAAGTGGCGACTCTGAATTAATTAAATAAATCCCGTTTTGATTGTCCTTTAATTGGAAAAACTCCACTCGCACCCTCGCGGGTCAGCGGAAAAAGGAGGTGTGACACCCACAATGAGGATTGTATTTTCTTCAAATTATTTCGTATTCTTGGATTAAATTAATTCACGTGTCTATAATCATGTTACGAATTCAACTATACCATTTTATGGGTAAACATACGTAGTTCTCTAAACTTATAATTTTCACATAAAGAAAACTTATAATTTTAAGGAATCAAAAATAATGTAGCAACATCGTATTTTCTCTCTCTAAAATGGCGACCTTCTTTCTCGATGCATGTTAGCTAACCTGCGCCCACCATGGGTAACAGAGCACGGATCCCATCTCAGAGAGCACTAATGGTGAAAGAAACAACAGAATTAAGGAGTAGGAATCAAAGAGGAACTAAAGGAAATGCAGTAGCAATTCAAAATTCCGGAGAAAAGTTAACTAGCCCTAAATCAATGAAACGGTACCAAAAAAAAATGGCAAATGACAAGCAAAAGGAGATCGAATCAATTCAAGTATGGGAAGAAGTTCAGGAAGCATCAACAAGTAGTAATCCAACATTACATGTGCGAGAAGGAAAAAAGTCATGGGCTGATGAAGCAGAGGAGATGAATGACGAACGGGGGAAGAAAAGCTCAGTGTGGGATATCTTTGACATTGCAAAAATATCAAACGCGGGATACAAATTGGAGTACATTCAACCAAAAAAATAGTGAGAGTAATTTTGTTGAAATTGAAATAGATGATATAAGTACAGAAGTGGAACACTGAAAAAATATTGTTATCTGCTACATGCTTGGTGCTCATCCACCATTTGTAGTAATTCAAGGCTGCATACAAAGGATATGGGGTAAAAGTGGGGTAGATAGAATAGTGATGCTAAAAAATAGAGTAATTATTGTAAGATTTGATACTGCAATAGGGAAACAAGAGGTTATTGAAGGAGGAATTTACCACTTTGATAATAAATCACTTATTGTCAAAGGCTGAACACCTGAGCTGGAATTTGCTAAAGAAGAACTATTGACAGTACCTATTTGGATCAAGCTACCAGATCTGGATTTCAAATATTGGAGTAAAAAAGGACTAAGTAAGATAGGAAGTCTGATTGGAAAGCCTCTAATAGTTGATCAAAATACAGAGAAGAGAATTGTCTTGAAGTTTGCAAGGTTGTTAGTAGAGGTTGAAATGAACACAAAATTACCTGATATGGTGAAGTTCAGAAATGAGAAAGGTAAAATAATAGAGCAGGAGGTCAGCTATGACTGAAAACCATCTTTATGTAAACACTGCTTTAAGTATGTGCATGAGGAAGATGTGTATATAATTAAGAAGAAATTTCAAAAAATTGAAAGAATGAACAAGGAAAAGATGGTGGCAGTCACAAGGAGGAGAGGCAAGATCATGGACAAATTGTTAACAAAAATAATAAGGAAGCTCAAAAAGTAGATAGACTTGAGAAGATGTATGCTGCAGGAAAAGTGATCATAAAGAAAAATCAGCAATATATAGTCAAGAATCAAGGAACACGGAAGGAAAAAGAAGGAGATTAGGAATAGCAAACACCTAATAACTATCACAAATCTGTGATGAGGCAGAAGGAACAAATGAAAGAGTCTAACTCTTTTCAGATACTCAACAAGCAAGAGGAGTTGAAAATAAATAAAGAAGGGTAAGAAGTCAGAAATGTGGGTGGACTAAACATCCCTCAAAATAGGGATGATTAGTCTACTAGGCTGGAATACTAGGGGGCTTAATGCCCCTAATACGCAAAAGGAGACTAAACTCCTTTGCAATGAGGAAAGAACAGGATTAACAAGGTTGTTAGAAACAAAAAAAAAAGATAGAATAGAGAAGATAACAGAAAATATGTTGGTAGGTTGGCAGTATGTAACAATTCTGGAGTGTCATTACAATGGAAGAATATGGATCACCTGGAGGCCAGACTACTATCAGGAACTGCCTATAGAGAAATTTGCTCAAGCAATAACATGTGAAGTTGTATAGATCCCATTAAACTTAGTATTTGAGATTACATATGTTTATGCTTTTAATACTAAGAAAGAGAGGAAGGAACTGTGGGAAGGGCTAATCAAGCATAATAAAGGATGTAGCAAACCATGGATGGTAATAAGGGATTTCAATATAGTGTTAAATGTTGAGGACATAATAGGAGGAAATGAAGTATCATGGGCTGATGTGGTGGACTTCCATAATTGTATAATGTAGTGTGAGTTAATGGAAATGCCAGCACAAGGGAACATATATACCTGGAGTGATAAACATGAGGAGCATATGATATTTTCTAGAATTGATTGGATCTTTATAAATAACCAGTGACACAATACTATGACAGAATGTGTTGCAAGATTTTTGAATGAAGGAATAAGTGATCATTGTCCTGCTAAGGTAAACATGGTAGAAGAAAGACAAAGAATAAAAAATACTTTTCAATACTGCAACAATTGGGCAAAACATCCAAATTTTTTTAAAAATAGTTAGAGAAGGATGAGAGATCAATATGGAAGGTTGTAAAATGTTCAAGGTGGTTAAAAAATTGAAGATGTTAAAGAAGGGACATAGAGCATTAAATACACAAGCATTCAACAATATACTAACACAAATAAATGAAGATAGATAAAATCTAAATAGGGCACAAGAACAAATGCAGAGGAATCCAATAAATGTGGAATACCAACAAGTTGAATCTGCAACATATAAAAAATTTAGAAAGTCTTCTTACTTAGTTGAAGAGTACTTACAACAAAGGAGTAAAGCTACATGGATAAGAGTGGGAGATGACAATACTAAGTACTTTTACCTAGTAATCAAACACAGGAAATTGAAGCAGGCGGTCGCACAGATAAAAGATAGTGCAAGGCACTAGACAGCAAATCCAGACAGAATAGCAGACACATTCGTTGAATACTATTAGAACTTACTAGGAAGAACAACAACTGATAGCGTGAAGACTTTCAGGATTATAATCAGGAATGGAAGCATACTAACAGAAATTTAACAAGAGAACTAATACAACCATGTTTTAGGAAGGAAGTGAAGCAAGCCATGTTTCAGATAGATAGTAATAAGAGCCCTGATCCAGATGGATATGAGAGTGGTTTTTACAAAGCTGCATGGTCAATAGTGGGAGATAAACTAACAGAAGCAGTACTAAAGTTATTTTAGAATGGGAAACTGCTGAGACAAATCAATACGACAAACATTGCTTTGATTTCTAAGGTGGAGGCTCCTGAGAATGCAAGTCAATTCAGACCTATAGCATGCTATAATGTGTTATATAAATGCTTATCAAAGATGATTTGTTCTAGATTGAAGCCTGAAATCAACCACATAGTAGCAGAAAACCAATCAATATTTGTACAAGGCAGATTAATAATGCACAATATTCTAATATGTCATGACCTTTTGAGACATTATAACAGAAGAACTACACCTAGATGTCTGATGAAGATTGATCTAAGAAAGGCCTATGATATGGTGAGTTGGGAGTTTCTAGAGGAAGCATTGAGATAATATGACTTTCCAGACAGATTTATACAGTGGATACTGATTTGTGTCTCTACTGCAAAGTTTACAGTTAAAGTAAATAGAGAAGGACATGGATACATTGATGGCAAGAGAGGATTGAGGCAAGGTGACCCAATGTTACTATTGTTATTTGTTCTGGTTATGGAATACTTGTCAAGAACCCTAAGTACAATAAGCAGGCTACCAGATTTTAGATTTCACTCCATGTGCAAGAATAGCAAGCTAACTCATCTTATTTTTGCTGATGATTTGATGATATTTTGTAAAGGCGATGCTTGTTTAGTGAATAGAGTGATAGAAGCATAGATCATTTCAGTAGAGTGTCAGGGTTGATTGCTAACATGGAGAAGTCAAGAATCTTTGTATCAGGATTAGAAGATGAACTTAAAAACCAGCTGCTGAGAAGAACTAAGTTCACAGAAGAAGTTTTTGCCCATCAAATACCTATGATTACCCTTATCACCTAAGAGATGGAACGAGATGGACTGCCATATGCTAATTGGGAAAATCACACAAAGAATCAATGTTACTTACTCCAAACAACTATCTTATGCTGGAAGGCTCTAAGTTGTTAAGGCTATGCTATTCTCAATTCATAGCTTCTGGGGAAATATCTTTATCGTCCCTCAAAGTGTGGTGAAAGGAATAGATAGGTTATGCAGAGAGAATACATGTGGGGGAAAAAGGAAGAGATGGGGAAGGTGGCCTTGGTTGCATGGGAGAAAGTTTGCTGTCCAAAAAATATGGGTGGGCGAAACATCAAGAGAAGCAAGGAATTGAACATAGCCTCAGTTGGAAAATTGATATGGCAGCTAGCACTGAACAAGAAATCATTATGGGTAAGGTGAGTTCATGGTGTGTACCTGAAGACCAATCCAGACATATGGACTCACTCTCTACCATTAGACAATAACTTTTACTAGAGGAAATTTAGTTCAGTAAACGAAGGGATTGTGACGACCAGGCCCGTCGTCACGAGAATTACCACCTCGTTATGTTGTAAATACATGATTTATGGTTTTATATCAGTGTTAGAGTCTATCGGATGAGTTAGGAGTGATTGGGATTGGAAATGAGGCATATAGCCTTTGTGAAGGAAACTTGAATAAAGAAAGTCAACCCGGAGTTGACTATTTGGTTAGAGGGCTCGGAATCGGATTCTGATGATTCGGTTAGTTCCGGGAGGTGATTTGTGACTTAGGGGAGCGATCGGAATTGAATTTGGAGGCTCGATGTAGAAATAGGCTTGAATTGGCTAAGGTTGAATTTTGGCGAAATCCGAACGGTAGGTGAGATTTTGATCCGGGGGTCGGAATGGAATTCCGACAGTTGCAATAGCTCCGTTAGGTGATTTTGGATGTGCCTGCAAAATTTCAGGTCATTCGAACGTCGTTTGGTCGGGTTTTTGATTGAATGTGTAATTCGGAATGTTTTAAGGAATTTAGGCTTGAATTTGATGTGAATTATGGGTTTTGGTGTTATTAGACGTGTTTTGAGGATTGGAGCAAGTTCTAATAAGGTGTTAAGATGTACTGGTGTGTTTGGATGAGGTCCCGGGGGCCTCGGGGTATTTTCGGATGGTTAAACGGAAGAAAATCATGGAAATTGCAGGTTTTGACTCTGGTTCTGTTGTTTTCGCTCCTGCGGAAATGGGGGCGCAGGAGCGAGTCCGCAGGAGCGGACGAGGGGGCGCAGGAGCGCTTGGCATCGCAGAGGCGGAATCCTTTCCGCTGAAGCGGCGTCGCTGGTGCGAGTGCGTGACCGCAGAAGCGGCCCAGGGCCATGAGGTGAAGGACCGCAGAAGCGGAAGGGTTTAATCGCGGAAGCGGACGCGCATAAGCGGTCCTTTTCTCGCAGAAGCGGAATTGGCCGGCTAGGCCTGGAATCGCTGAAGCGACCCTTTGCTCGCGGATACGGACTCGTCGCAGAAGCGAAAATCGCTGTAAGTTAAGTGTATCAGAAATTAGAAAAATTTCAGAACATTTCACACATTTGGGTCTCGGCTTTAGAGGCGATTTGGGCGATTTTGAAGAGAAATTCAAGGGAAATCATCAAGTAATCAACTATGGACTTAAACTATGATTAGTATTGATAATATTATGCAATTATATCATGAAAATGGAGGAATTTGGGGTAATTTATGGAGGATTTAGCCCTAGGCTTGAACTTTAGAAAATCAAGGTTTTGAATGGGCAAATGGAGTCCGAATTTGGTAAAATTGATATGCTTAGACTCGTATTGAGATGAGGGTTCGAATATGTGACTTTCGTGATTTTTCGATAAGCGTACCGAAAGTCAGGTTTTGACAACTTTGGGAATTTTGATGTAAATTGAGTTGTATTGATTGGGTGTAGTCCCATTGGCCTAATTTGTTGTATTTCTACTGTATTGGATCAGATTCTACGCGTGCGGAGCTTGATTCTCGTGGCAAGGGCATCGCGGACTAGTCGTCGAGCTGTATTGAGGTGAGTAATAGATGTAGGTGATGACCAGCGGGTTCGAAACCCCGGTATACCACTTTGTGACACTGTATAGCGGCGAGACACGTACTCTCTTGTGAGTGCGAGGTCGATTGTGATTGGGGACTATATATTAGTCCGACCTGTTGATACTGTATTATTGGCTATTCTCGAGCCGTCGAACCTCCTTCTCGGATGGTTGCATATATATATATATTGTGATAATGGCCACTTTTGAGCCGAGGAACCCCCTTCTTGGGCGGTTGAGTATACATGTGGGCCGTGAGCCTGTTATTGGATCCCGCGAGGATCGTTATCATTGTCTTATCATATAGACATGCTAGTTTACTACTAGTCAGCAGCTATTTTTGTTATTATGCTAATTCCAATCTCTGGAACTTGATATTACTGTTTTCCAACTGAAAAATGAAAGAAAGAGTTTTCAAAAACTACTTTTGAGCCTGCGAGGCTGTATCTGCATATTAGTCGACTAGTAGTGGATCGGGTTGCGCGCCGCAGCGAGATATATGTTGGATCGGAATGCACGCTGCAGGAATATCTCTATGAGATGTGCTTGGGCTGTAGGAGCCCCTCCGGAGTCTGAACCCCCACAGTGAGCACGGGTACCCAAAATTGGAGTCGGGCTACGCGTCGTAGCGGTCATATCATGCATTGCATTGCATTTAGCTACATATGCTAGCTATTATGCTATTTATTGGTATTTTGTTGGTACAGGTACAGTGAATATTGATTCTATGACAGGGTAGCTGATTATAGCTTTACATAGTGCTTTATTGCGGATTTCCTATCTGCGTTGTCTTACCCTTGTTTATTACCACTGAGTCTGGCAGTACTCATTTTACTCCCTGCACCTTGTGTGCAGATCCAGGTACCTCTCAGCAGTGATCCAGTAGCTGTGCGAGGCGACGTTTGTGGATATTCGAGGTAGCTGTAGAGTCCGCAGGACCCGACTGTAAGGCCCCGTAAAATTTTTGTGCATAAAACCTAGTAGATG
The DNA here is from genome assembly GCA_032618575.1 of Nicotiana noctiflora. NCBI lineage: Eukaryota > Viridiplantae > Streptophyta > Magnoliopsida > Solanales > Solanaceae > Nicotiana > Nicotiana noctiflora. Next base: position 27,292 of record JASVEL010005750.1, read on the forward strand.
TGGTGTCATGGCAGGCTTTGTAGCTAAATGTACGAACTGTCAACAAGTGAAGGCCGAACATCAACGGCTTGGTGGATTAACTCAGCTTATAGAAATACCAAGGTGGAAATGGGAGATGGTCAATATGGATTTCGTGGTGGGGTTACCTCATACTCAGCGTAAGTTTGACTCAATATGGGTGATAGTAGATCGACTCACCAAATCAGCTCACTTCCTGCCTGTCAAGTCCACTGATACTACGGAGCAATATGCAAGATTGTACATCAAAAAGATAGTAAGGCTTCATGGCACTCCACTTTCTATCATCTCAGATCGCGGGGCTCAGTTCACCGCTAACTTTTGGAAGAAGTTTTAGCAAGGTTTGGGAACTCGGGTGAATCTCAGCACAGCTTTCCATCCACAGACCGATGGACAGGCTGAGCGGACCATTCGGACGCTTGAAGATATGTTGCGGGCTTGTGTCTTAGATTTTAAAGGTAATTGGGATGAACACTTGCCACTGATAGAATTTGCTTACAATAACAGCTATCATGCTAGCATTCAAATGGCCCCGTTTGAGGCATTGTACGGGAGAAGATGTAGATCGCCAATCGGATGGTTTGAGGTAGGTGAAGCGGAATTGCTAGGGCCAGATATGGTGTACGAAGCTATGGAAAAGGTCAAGGTTATTCAGGAGAGAATGAAAACAGCACAGAGTCGTCAAAAGTCCTATGCGGACGTTCGTCGAAGGGATTTGGAGTTTCAAGTCGATGATTGGGTGTTCTTGAGGGTATCTCCTATGAAGGGAGTCATGCGATTCGGAAAGAAAGGGAAATTGAGTCCTAGGTATGTCGGGCCATATCGGATCGTTCAAAGGATTGGTCAAGTTGCTTATAGGCTAGAGTTGCCTCTTGAGATGTCATCAGTGCATCCGGTATTCCATGTGTCCATGTTGAAGAAAGTGATTGGAAATCCATCCACCATCATGCCAGTCGAAGCTATAGAGGTTAATGAAAATTTGTCATATGAAGAAGTTCCAGTTGCCATTCTTGATAGGCAAGTCCGTAAGTTTAGAAATAAGGAAGTCGCCTCTGTTAAAGTATTGTGGTGAAGTCAACAAGTTGAGGAGGCCACATGGGAAGCGGAAAAAGAGATGAAGGAAAAGTACCCCCATTTGTTCGATCAAGCCTAGAAGAAATTAGGTGACCCTCCTACTCCTAGTAACTGTCATCTTGCCTAAGTTGTTTCCCTCTTAGTATTAGTAAAGTCTCCTTTATTTGTAATGAGTTAAATGTGTTGTTACCTTGGGTCACTTGAACCGTTCTTGATAAATGAAAGCCTTATAAAGATTTACGTGTTTAATAAACAACTAATAGTAAGTTTAGATTGGTAATGGTTTGTTAAGTGTACATGGTGTGTTAAAATGGTTAAATAAGATGAAAATTCATTGGAGTGACTAGTTTATGTGCAATTGTAACAATGTGATAGAATATGTGCATTCGTTGAGGTAAGAAAGTGTATACCAGTTGTGAAAGGTGTTGTATTTGTGTATTGTTGTTTGGTAATGTGTTTCGGGGGCCCTCTGACAGGTGGATATGTCCATAATACAAAGGAAACTCCGGCGAAATTTTTCTAAAATATAAGAGTTAGTCAAAATTTTGATAGCTTGCATATCATGTCTTTCAAAACTCATTTATTTCAAAATCCTCATTCGAGGACGAATGATCTTAAGGGGGAGAGGATGTAAGGCCCCGTAAAATTTTTGTGCATAAAACCTAGTAGATGTGGTGTCATGGTCCGAATGATGTGTTAGGAATGCGTAGAATTCTTCGTCGCCGCGGTTCGGACCCTTGGTAGTGATTTAAGTTTCAAAAATGTAGAGAAATAATTTTTCCGAAAAAGTGTCAAATATGCGGTCAAGAATGCGACCGCAAACCTGATATGCGGACCGCATTCTTGCCGCAAAACGTTCCGGAGAGTTGCCCAAAATCGTGTCAAAAGTGCGGTCGATATGCGATCGCATGTCAAATCTGCGGTGCACTTTGCGACCGCAGAATCAACATGCGGTCCGCATAGTGACCGCATTCCTTAACAGAACCTGTATAAAATTTGGGGCAATTCTGCGGCCACTATGCGGACCGCATGTTGATTCTGCGGTCGCATAGTGACCGCATATTTGACCCCGACCCAGATTTTGTAACATTTTGACCCGATCTCTTCTTTAATATAACACCTTTCTTCTTCATTTTATCATATCATCTCACCAAAATTAGAGAGAGAAGAGAGGGTTTTTAGAGAGAAAAGTTCTTCATCTTCAAAGATTGTTCCAACCATTTAATTCCAAGGGATCCTAGGGCAAGGATTCAACTTCCCCAATCTTTTCAAGGTAAAAACCCTAACTATTTTCTTTGATTTTTAGTTTTAAATTGGGTAAAGAGAGGTTTGCATATAATAGCTTTTGAAAATAGAATTTTTACACTCATGCATGATTATTGAACTTGATTTCTAGTAAAAAGAAGTGAGTAGGAGTAAGAGTCATCAAGAACAAGGTTGGCAAGAGTAGGATATCTTGGGTAAGCATAAAGTAGGAGGAAAAATCATCACCAGGTATGTATGGCTAATTTTGATTCTTGTGAAATCGCCTATATGTGTGAAGTTTGTTTGTTTCGTGTTAAATTGACAAATTGTGTGAAATTCTTGATGTTGTTGTTGGATATTCAAAGTTTGTTGTCGAGCTATGAGTGATGTAAAATGAGAGTTTAATTTGGCAAAAGAATTGTGAATAATGACTATGATGGCCTATATGGTACCTTGTGGAAAACAAATGAAACACTTGAGAATTGGTTTATTGTGGAAAGAGATGAAACACTTGAATTGTGGAATATTGTAACATGGTTGTGATATTGAATTGAGAAGAAATTGAGAACATGAACCAATGTGTAAGTTGCTTATTTGAACTTGTTGAAATTGTGTGTAGTACCTTATCTGCTGTTTGAAATTGTTGTGTTTTCAACTGTAAGGCGGGGTCGTGTTGCGCGCCGCAACGTGGTGAAATAAGGTGTGGGTTGGGGTGATAAGGGTGGCCGAGGTAATAAGGGTGGTCGGGGGCAATAAGGATGGAAAGCGATCGAAATCGCTATTGAAAATTGATACAAAAATCAATAATGTGAAATTGTGAAAGGAGACAGCAGGAGAGTTTGCAACCTGTGGGGCACTGATTGCCCATTTGTTTGACTACTTGTGCTTTACGTGATTGATTGGTTATTGTTAAATTGGTTGATTGTAGAAAGTGCTTTGTGTTGAGAATTATTTGAAATAAGGAAAATGTGGAAACATGGTTGGCTGGCTTAATTAATTGTTGATGTAATTTAATGGCTTGAGTTTACTTGGGACAAAGTTTGTCCATACATACCAGTACAATTTAAGTGTACTGACGTCCCTTTTGCCGGGGGCGCTACATTCGTGTCATGATTGTAGGTGGATCAGTAGCAGGCACTTCAGCTCATCGGCAGTAGTATCCTTCTCCTTCCACTGCCCGTTTTGGTGAGCCCCTTTCTTCCTCGGGGCCTTGTGTGGTTCTTGCCACTTCGGTTTAGATTTCATTTTGGTTTTGTAAGGTATAGCCGGAGCCTTGTTACCGGCAAGTATTGTATTTCCCTTTTTGTATCCTAGAGGCTCCATAGACATGTAAACCGTGGGATTGTGGCCTATGTATATGTATGGGGCGTTGTAAATATAAATTATGAACTTGTTAGTGAATCAATCACATGGTTATGTTTATGCATTATGAAATCGGTCATTATGATTAGTAATATATTTGGTTAATGAGAAACAGTCAACACAGGGGTAACGCGTGGGAATGAAAGGCACCCAGGTCCGCTTGACTGGGGCAACCCGGTCAGGCGCCGGTCATGTCCCTCGATTTGGGGCGTGACACCGACATTCCTTCTTACTGTCTTGATTTTGTATTGACTTTTCTTTCTGCACTTGGTATCTTGTAAACCTTTATACGCTCATGTTTAGTAGAGGCTCATGACTCTTGACCCTTCGGTCTATGGGAGTTAGTATATTTTGGGACTTGGTTTCCCCGTTGTTGGTATAAGTATTACTATTGTTTCATATATTAATATGCTTAAATGGGCTAAAGAGAGCTTCTAGCTCCGTTGTTTATATTGATTGGTCAGGCTGGCTTAGCAATGTGCTGGGCGCCATCACGACCGGATTTGGGGTCGTGACAAGTTGGTATCAGAGCCTAGGTTTACTAGGCCTCATGAGTCTTGAGTCGGTTAGTAGAGTCTTGTGGATCGGTACGGGGACGCTTGTACTTATCCTCGGGAGGCTGCGAACCTTTAGGAAACACTTCACTTTTCTTGAACTCTGTCGTGCGATCTTGTTGTTCTGAGAACTGAACTTCTATATTCTATTCTCTCGAGATGGCGAGAACGCGAGCATCAGGACGAGGTGGACGACCTCCATTGCCACCTGTTAGAGGCCGTGGGCGCGGTCGTGCTAGAGTTTGAGGTAGGGCAGCTGAGGCAGTGCCAGCTGACCCGCCCGTTGTACCAATTCAGGAGCAGCCCCCAGTGGTTGATGCTCCAGCGGTCCCAGTTCAGGGCCAGACTATATCTATTGCTATTCCTGGTCTTCGGGAGACTCTTGCTCAAATATTATCAGTGTGTTCCGGTTTGGCTCAGGTAGTTTCAGCTACCGCTACTGTAGCGACATCTCAGTCAGGGGGTGGTTGGTCAGCAGACCCCTGCAGCTCGCACACCTGACCCGGTTGTTCAGGGACTTCAGACACCAGAGGCGGTCCCCGCTCAGGTGGTTGCACCGGTTATTCCTCCAGCTGCACCGGCTCCAGCTCCAGAGCATATGGTTCAGGTTATGCCCGATGACGAGCAGCGTCGTCTTGAGAGATTTGGTAGACTTCGGCCACCCCATTTCAGTGGCGTTGAGGGCGAGGATGCCCAGGGTTTCTTGGATAAGTGTCAGAAGATGCTGCGTACGGCTGGTATTCTTGAGTCCAGCGGAGTTTCATTTACTACATTTCAGTTCACTGGTCCCGCATTTGATTGGTGGGAGGAGTTTGAGAGGCGTAGGCCTGCAAGAGCAGCACCTCTCACATGGCAGCAGTTCTCTACTCTCTTTCTAGAGAAATATGTACCTCGGTCTCGTCGCGAGGAGCTACGTCGCCGGTTCGAGTGGTTGATTCAGGGCGACATGTCTGTGACCCAGTATGAGCTTAGATTCACTCGGTTGGCTAGGCATGCCACATGGATGATCCCCACTGAGAGGGAGAGGATCGAGAGGTTCATTGATGGCCTCAACTACTCTATCCGTATTCTTATGACCAACGAGCGAGTTCTGTCATCATCGTTTGAGCGGGTAGCTGATATGGCACGCTCCATTGAGGCGGATCGTCGCCGAGAGAGAGAAGCGGGAGGCCAAGAGGCCTCGTGGTTCTGGCGGTTTCAGTGGTGCTCCATCTAGAGGGCATTCCCAGCAGAGGCGAGGTCGCTCATCTAGACCTTCTCATTCGAGCCGCCCCAGAGATGAGCGGAGGTTCTTATGGTCATGGTCGACGGGGGTTTCGGCAGGGTCGGTCATCGCTTGGTGCCCTCCCGGCCCGAGTGCAACACCTACTTCTCCGGCGCCGGGTGCATGTTGTGAGTGTGGTGAGTTTGGCCACGTGAGGAGACATTGCCCTCGACTACGTAGGGGCGGGACTCAGCAGAGGGATCAGCCCTCCTCTTCGGCACCATCTCGGTCTAGTAGAGGTGGAGGTCGGTCTTCTCGTGGTCGCCCCAGGGCGAGGAGAGATCCGGTGGAGGCCGGGCACGGTTCTATGCACTTCACGACGGGCGTGATGCGGTTGCCTCCGATCTTGTGATTACGAGTATCATTTCTGTCTGTCCGAGAGATGCCTCTGTTCTATTTGATCCGGGGTCCACATATTCTTGCGTGTCCTCTTATTTTGCACATCATTTGGGTGCAACTCGTGGTAGTCTTGATTTACCCTGTTCATGTATCCACCACGTGGGTGATACGATCGTTGTGGATCATGTCTATAGATCCTGTGTTATATCTATTGGGGGTCTGGAGACCCAGGCAGAGTTGTTATTGTTGGGGATGGTGGACTTTGATGTTATATTGGGTATGGACTGGTTGTCTCCGTATCATGCGATATTGGATTGTCATGCTAAGACAGTTACGTTGGCCATTCCTGGTATTTCTCAGATTGAGTGGCGGGGTTCGACCGATTTCGTCCCTAGTCGTGTTATTTCGTTCTTAAAAGGCTCAGAAAATGGTTGAAAAGGGGTGTTTATCGTACTTAGCTTTTGTGAGAGATGTGGGAGCTGAGTCTACTAGCATTGATTCTGTACCTGTTGTGAGGGACTTCCCAGATGTATTTCCCTCAGACCTGCCGGGCATGCCGACGGACAGGGATATTGATTTTGGCATTGACTTGGTGCCGGGCACTCAGCCCATATCCATTCCTCCTTATCGAATGGCACCAGTCGAGTTGAAAGAACTGAAAGAGCAACTTCAAGAACTTCCTGGATAAGGGTTTCATCCATCCTAGTGTGTCTCCGTGGAGTGTGCCGGTATTATTTGTTAAAAAGAAAGATGGTTCCATGCGAATGTGTATTGATTATAGGCAATTGAACAAAGTGACGATGAAGAACAAGTACCTTCTACCGCGCATAGATGATTTGTTTGATCGGTTACAGGGTGCGAGGTGTTTTCTAAGATCGATCTTCGTTCAGCTATCATCAGCTGAAGATCGGGGACTCGGATATTATGAAGACTGCATTCGAGGACCCGATATGGTCATTATGAGTTCCTTGTGATGTCGTTTGGGTGGACCAACGCCCCAGCAGCATTTATGCATCCTGATGAACAGTGTGTTGAGGCCTTATTTGGATTCATTTGTGATTGTGTTCATTGATGACATTCTAGTCTACTCCCGTAGTCGGGAGGAGCATGCTCAGATCATTTGAGTATTGTGTTGCAGAGATTGAGGAGGAGAAGCTATATGCTAAATTCTCCAAGTGCGAGTTTTGGCTCGAGTCCGTAGCATTTATGGGACATGTGGTGTCTCGTGATGGTATTCGGGTTGATCAGAAAAAGATAGAGGCGGTGCAGAGTTGGCCTAGACCGTCCTCAGCTACAGAGATCGGGAGTTTTCTTGGCTTGGCGGGGTATTATCGCCGGTTTGTTCAGGGATTTTCATCCATTGCTTCTTCATTGACTAAATTGACCCGGAAGGGTGCACCATTCGTGTGGTCGGATGAGTGCGAGGAGAGCTTTCAGAAGCTCAAGACAGCTTTGACCACAGCTCCAGTGTTAGTATTGCCATCAGCTTCAGGTTCATATACCGTTTATTGTGATGCCTCGAGAGTGGGGATAGGTTGTGTGTTGATGCAGGAAGGAAAGGTAATTGCTTATGCTTCTCGGCAATTGAAGCCGCATGAGAAGAACTATCCTGTTCATGACTTGGAGCTAGCCGCCATTGTTCATGCCTTGAAGATTTGGAGGCACTATTTGTACGGTGTGTCTTGTGAGGTGTATACCGACCATCGTAGTCTCCAGCACTTGTTCAAACAGAAAGACCTTAATTTGAGACAGCGGAGATGGCTAGAGTTCCTGAAGGATTATGACATTACTATATTATATCATCCGGGGAAGGCCAATATGGTGGCCGATGCTTTGAGCCGGAAGGCGGTCAGTATGGGGAGCTTGGCATATATTCCAGCCGAGGAGAGGCCATTTGCTTATGATGTTCAAGTGCTAGCCAATCGGCTAGTGAGGTTAGATATTTCGGAGCCCAGCAGGGTATTGGCTTGTGTTGTATCTCGGTCATCTCTATATGATCGTATTCATGAGCGCCGGTATGATGATCCACATTTGGTTGTCCTTAGGGACAGAGTTCAGCATGATGATGCTAGAGATTTCACCATTGATAGTGACGGCGTATTGAGGATGCAGGGCCGGATATGTGTGCCCAATGTTGATGGCCTTCGTGAGTTGATTCTGGAAGAGGCCCATAGCTCGCGGTATTCTATCCATCCTGGAGCCGCTAAGATGTATCAAGATTTGAAACAACACTATTGGTGGAGAAAGATGAAAATGGACATTGTCGGACATGTAGCACGGTGCCTCAACTGTCAGCAGGTTAAGTACGAGCATCAGAGGCCCGGTGGTGTATTTCAGCGCATTGTTATTCCTGAGTGGAAATGGGAGAGGATCACTATGGACTTTGTTACTGGACTCCCTCGGACGGCGAGGAAGTTTGATTCGGTATGGGTGATTGTGGATAGACTGACCAAGTCAGCTCACTTCATTCCAGTTAGTACTACCTACTCATCGGAGCGGTTGGCGACGATCTTTATTCGAGAGATTGTTCGGTTGCATGGAGTCCCAGTGTCTATCATATCCGATAGGGGTACTCAGTTCACTTCTCAGTTTTGGAGAGCATTTCAGCGAGAGATGGGTACGCGGGTTGAGTTGAGTACAGCATTTCACCCCCAGACAGACGGACAGTCTGAGCGCACTATTCAGATCTTGGAGGATATGTTGCGAGCATGTGTGATTGATTTTGGTGGTTCGTGGGATGAGTTCCTACCACTTGCTGAGTTTGCCTACAACAACAGTTATCAGTCGAGTATTCAGATGGCCCCGTATGAGGCATTGTATGGCAGGCGGTGTAGATTCCCCGTGGGATGGTTTGAGCCTGGTGAGGTTAGATTGATAGGGACTGAGTTAGTCCAGGATGCTCTGGCTAGAGCAAAGTTGATCCAGGAGAGGCTTCGTACGGCACTGTCTCGTCAGAAGAGTTATGCGGACGGTAGAGTTCGAGAGTTGTCTTTCATGGTTGGTGACAGAGTATTGCTGAAGATTTCACCTATGAAGGGTGTCATGAGGTTTGGGAAGAAAGGGAAGTTGAGTCCCAGGTACATTGGTCCCTTTGAGATACTTAGGAGAGTTGGAGAGGTGGCATATGAGTTAGCCTTGCCGCCCAGCTTATCCGGCGTTCATCCAGTATTCCACGTGTCTATGCTCCGAAAGTACATTGGAGATCTGTCTCATGTATTAGACTTCAGCACCATCAGCTTGATGGTGATCTATCCTATGATGTGGAGCCTATTGCCATTTTGGGACGTCAGGTGAGAAAATTGAGGTCTAAGGAGATTGCATCAGTTAAGGTTCGGTGGAGAGGTCGACCCGTGGAGGAGGCCACTTGGGAGATCGAGCGGGAGATGCGGAGCAGATATCCTCACTTGTTTGAGACTTCGGGTATGTTTCTTGACCCGCTCGAGGACGAGCGTTTGCTTAAGAGGGGGAGAATGTGACGACCCGGCCCGTCGTCACGAGAATTACCACCCCGTTATGTTGTAAATACATGTTTTATGATTTTATATCAGTGTTAGAGTCTATCGGGTGAGTTAGGAGTGATTGGGATTGGAAATGAGGCATATAGCCTTTGTGAAGGAAACTTGAATAAAGAAAGTCAACCCGGAGTTGACTATTTGGTTAGAGGGCTCGGAATCGGATTCTAATGATTCGGTTAGTTCCGGGAGGTGATTTGTGACTTAGGGGAGCGATCGGAATTGAATTTGGAGGCCCGGTGTAGAAATAGGCTTGAATTGGCTAAGGTTGAATTTTGGCGAAATCCGAACGGTAGGTGAGATTTTGATCCGGGGGTCGGAATGGAATTTCGACAGTTGCAATAGCTCCGTTAGGTGATTTTGGATGTGCCTGCAAAATTTCAGGTCATTCGGACGTCGTTTGGTCGGGTTTTTGATTGAATGTGTAATTCGGAATGTTTTAAGGAATTTAGGCTTGAATTTGATGTGAATTATGGGTTTTGGTGTTATTAGACGTGTTTTGAGGATTGGAGCAAGTTCGAATAAGGTGTTAAGATGTGTTGGTGTGTTTGGATGAGGTCCGGGGGGCCTCGGGGTGTTTTCGGATGGTTAAACGGAAGAAAATTGTGGAAAAATTGCAGGTTGGGATTCTGGTTCTGTCATTTTCGCCCCTGCGGAAATGTGGGCGCGGAGGCGAGTCCGCAGAAGCGGACTGAGGAGCGCAGGAGCGCTTGGCATCGCAGAAGCGGAACATTATCCGCTGAAGCGGCATCGCTGGTGCGAGCCAGTGATCGCAGAAGCGGACGAGAAGAAAATGGGAAGGTCCGCAGAAGCGGACACTTGACCGCCTGGGCGAGTCCGCAGGAGCGGACTCTGGTGCGCAGAAGCGGATGTCTTCGCAGAAGCGGAGGATCAATCGCGGAAGCGGACGCGCATAAGCGGTCCTTTTCTCGCAGAAGCGGAATTGGCCGGCTAGGCCTGGAATCGCTGAAGCGACACTTTGGTCGCGGATACGGACTCGTAGAAGCGGAATTTTGTCCGCAGAAGCGAAAATCGCTGTAAGTTAAGTGTATCAGAAGTTAGAAAAATTTCAGAACATTTCACACATTTGGGTCTCGGCTTTAGAGGCGATTTGGGCGATTTTGAAGAGAAATTCAAGGAAATCATCAGGTAATCAACTATGGACTTAAACTATGATTAGTATTGATAATATTATGCAATTATATCATGAAAATGGAGGAATTTGGGGTAATTTATGGAGGATTTAGCCCTAGGCTTGAACTTTAGAAAATCAAGGTTTTGAATGGGCAAATGGAGTCCGAATTTGGTAAAATTGATATGCTTAGACTCGTATTGAGATGAGGGTTCGAATATGTGACTTTCATGATTTTTCGACAAGCGTACCGAAAGTTGGGTTTTGACAACTTTGGGAATTTTGATGTAAATTGAGTTGTATTGATTGGGTGTAGTCCCATTGGCCTAATTTGTTGTGTTTCTACTGTATTTGATCAGATTCTACGCGTGCGGAGCTTGATTCTCGTGGCAAGGGCATTGCGGAGTAGTCGTCGCGCTGTATTGAGGTGAGTAATAGATGTGGGTGATGACCAGCGGGTTCGAAACCCGGTATACCACTTTGTGACGCTGTATAGCGGCGAGACACGCACACTCTTGAGAGTGCGGGGTCGATCATGAACTGGAGACTATATATTAGTCCGACCTGTTGATACTGTATTATTGGCTATTCTCGAGCCGTCGAACCTCCTTCTCGGATGGTTGCATATATATATATTGTGATAATGGCCACTCTTGAGCCGAGGAACCCCTTCTTGGGCGGTTGAGTATACATGTGGGCCGTGAGCCTGTTATTGGATCCCGCGAGGATCGTTATCATTGTCTTATCATATAGACATGCTAGTTTACTACTAGTCAGCAGCTATTTTTGTTATTATGCTAATTCCAATCTCTGGAACTTGATATTACTGTTTTCCAACTGAAAAATGATAAAAGAGTTTTCAAAAACTACTTTTGAGCCTGCGAGGCTGTATCTGCATATTAGCTGACTAGTAGTGGATCGGGCTGCGCGCCGCAATGAGATATATGTTGGATCGGACTGCACGCCGCAGGAATATCTCTATGAGATGTGCTTGGGCTGTAGGAGCCCCTCAGGAGTCTGAACCCCCACAGTGAGCACGGGTACCCAAAATTGGAGTCGAGCTACGCGCCGTAGCGGTCATATCATGCATTGCATTGCATTTAGCTACATATGCTAGCTGTTATGCTATTTATTGGTATTTTGTTGGTACATGTACAGTGAATATTGATTCTATGACAGGGTAGGTGATTATAGCTTTACATAGTGCTTTATTGCGGATTTCTTATCTGCGTCTGTCTTACCTTGTTTATTACCACTGAGTACGGCGATACTCGTTTTACTCACTGCACCTTGTGTGCGGATCCGGGTACCTCTCGGCGGTGATCCGGTAGTGTGCCAGGCGACGTTTGTGGATATTCGAGGTAGGTGCAGAGTCCGCAGGACCCGATATTCCTTCTTATTGTCTTGATTTTGTATTGACTTTTCTTTCCGCACTTGGTATCTTGTAGACCTTTATACACTCATGTTCGGTAGAGGCTCATGACTCTTGACCCTTCGGTCGATGGGAGTTAGTATATTTTGGGACTTGGTTTCCCCGTTGTTGGTATAAGTATTACTATTGTTTCATATATTAATATGCTTAAATGGGCTAAAGAGAGCTTCTAGCTCCGTTGTTTATATTGATTGGTCAGGCTGGCTTAGCAATGTGCTGGGCGCCATCACGACCAGATTTGGGGTCGTGACAGGGATGAGGGCGTGGTTCTCACAGGGCAGATATATTCTCAATCCTACTGGGGAGTACTCTATTAATTCAAGTTATATTGCACTAATTGGGAGACAGTAAAAAATGAAGATAGCAGATTTGGTATGGTCAGTAGTAGCCCAACCAAAATGCAGGTTCATAGGATGGTTGGCAACACCAGGGATATTATTGACAAAAGACAGAATGATTGGAATGAATATACATGTTAAAAATGTTAATTGCATACTGTGTAACGTGGATGCAATGGAAACTCAGGAGCACTTGTTTGTACAATGTTAATAGACAAGAGCAGTAAAGCAGGAACTGAGCAGATGGACAAGACATGATGAACAAGTTACTAGAGTGAGGCAAATGCTGGAGCAGATTAAAAAGAAGCATTGTAAGCAATTTAGGAAAGAGGTCATAGCACGAGTACACCTAGCAATGATATACTATATATGGAGAGCTAGAAACACAAAATTTTTTTAGGGTAGAACTGTAAAAACAAATGAGATAGTTGTACAAATCAAACGAGAAGTGATAAAAAGAATAGATTTACTACATATGTCAAAGAAAGCACATAAATGTAGGGAGTTCATTAGACAAATCACTTGTAATTAGTTTTTTTTGGTTGTTGGAGGCGTAATTTCTATTCTGGAAATCAGGTGCTCTATAAGTGTAAATGATGTTTGAAGTTAATGGTAATTCACATTGTTACCAAAAGTTTTTAAGGAATCAAATGAAAATGTAAGCCATCGACAGTTATAAAAAATCCTTCCTCCAAAATGAGTCAAAACAAGGAAATTAAAAAGAAAAAGGTAAGGAAAATAAAGTAAATTTCCCTTTATATTCCTAGCCCCATCTTATATCAATTGTTACAAGGGGAGGAATTACACCTAACGGGAGAGGTAAAATTAAAGTGAAAATTATTAAGTATATATTGATAAATTAATATTGTCAACCGTCATTTTTTGGAATTATTTAAACGGGTCATCGTTTTTTGATCTGCAAAATAAGGTTTAGAAGCTTTGTTTTATACGTATACAGATCGCTATCACGTGTTTATTATTTTTTATTATCAATATTTTGTTGGAATTCCAAAATGGATATATATATCTCCGAATCGAATTTGCTGGCTTCATAATGCGTTCCTGGTTGATGAACTGACTTCCACTAAAAGCAGAAGCCAAGTTATCACGTGGCGCCAACTTTATTTAAGATTGATATGATATTGATAATAATTAATGATATTATTGGTATGATTTTCTTGAAAATGCACGTGACCATAAACTTTTTATCATCTAGGTCATTCGAAGGGGAGCTCAAGAGCAAGAGCAATTGTAAAATTATTTTTGTATGGTCTATATGTTACGGGTTTGAGTTGCGGAAATAATTACTAATATTTATATTAAAGTAGGTTGACTATATCACATTCTTTCGAATTCGACATTTCCTTGACCATGCATAAATGCAGGATGCCTTGTGCACCGATCTACTTTTTTTTAGGTCAATTGTTGTAAACTATTGAGTATTTTTTCTCTCTCTTGCATATATAAATGATACCCAACAAATAACTTGTTTGGATGGTTGTTACATGTTGATCATAATCTATTGTATTGTATTGTTTGATGAATATAATATTTGGATAGATTATATCGTTTGTCATTTCATGATATCACACACCAAAATATGAAGAATAAACTGACAACATTACTAAAAAAAGAAAAAGGATAAGAAGTAGAATTTTATTTAATAAGAACAAAAGGATAAAATGAGAGAAAAAAATCAAGGTAACGAGGTCATCACACACCAAATCCGTCGTTAAATTTACATAACACCACACTTTTTGTTGTTACATAACTAACTTAAATAATAAAATTTAAGTAACAATCAAAATAAATAATATTGTATTAAAAGTAACAATATCATGCAATACAACAAGTAAAAACCATTTAAACAAGCTGTAAAAGAAATGTGGGGTCCAGCCCCATATGTAAAAGTCTCTTATTTCATCCTTTTGCCAAGCTAGCAGATTTGGGCGGATGACTTAAAAATTGGGCAGATGACTTTTGCAGTAGAGTTGATGTCACTACATACATCAACATGGAGTTTCTGCAACTATAAATAGGCGCTTTTACATTCATTGTAAGACACACCAAGAAAGAGAGAAAAGAGAGAGTAATGTATTCCATAAACTATAAAAAAATAGTTTGTCAAAAAAAAATAGATTGTGAGAGATATTATAGTGAGGTGGAACAAGCAAAAGAGTGTTTAATTCTTTTGAGGGTGTAGTGGTCTTAGGAGTATTTTTTATTCGTTACTACACAGTGTAAAATTCCTTGCTATAGTGATATCAGTTGCTCTTCTTGGTCGTGGTTTTTTTCCTTATTCAGAAGGGTTTTCACGTAAAATCTTGGTGTCATTATTGCTGCATTTCTATTCTTGCTGACTTAGCCATAACTTAGTGTTCTACATTTATCACTAATATCGTGAATATTATTTTTACGGGGTTTATTCTCAACAAGTGGTATCAAAGCCAAGGTTCTGTCTGAGTATGCTTTGTAGTTGCAGCACAGTTTGAACTTTCACAACAAAAAAGAATTACTTTAGTCTCATAATAAATAGTATTTGTATTTGTGATAAACGATAGAGCCAACACTAGTAGAATGGCTATTTTGAGTTGCACAAACTATGCCATTTGGAAGGGCAAAATAGAAGATTTGCTCTATGTCAAGAATTTTCATCAAACTGTCTTCACTACTATAAATTCTCTGATAATAAATCAGATGAAGAGTGGAGTTTATTACACAGGCAGGTTAATGGCTTTGTTAGACAGTGGGTTGACGATAATATTTTGAACCATATTTCTGGAGAGACACATGCTCGAACCCTATGGGAGCACCATGAAAGTTTGTATGCTCGAAAAACTGGAAACAACAAGATGTTTATAATAAAGCAGTATTGGGTTTAAAATACCACGATGGTTCCGCGATGACTGATCATCTAAATAATTTTTTAGGGGATCATGAACCAGTTATCTGCTATGGGCATTAAATTTGAGGAAGAAATTCAAGGCTTATTTCTACTTGGTTGCCTACCAGATTCTTGGAAAATTCTTAGAACTTCATTACCAAATTCTGCTCTGAATGGTGTGATCTCAATGGATCTTGCCAAGAGCATCCTTTTAAATGATGAGATGAGAAAGAAAATCTCAAGGTTCCTCTTTATCAGATGTCTTGGTTACTGGTTCTAGGGGGAGAAACAAGAATCGGGGTTCTAAAAATAAAGAACATAATAGAAGCAATTTCAGAAGCAGACTTAAATATATTGAGTGCTATCATTGCAGGAAGAAAGAGCACACAAAGAAGTTCTGCCGGATTTTGAAAAAGGAGTATAAAGACAAGGAAGAATAAAAGAAGATGGCAATCATGTGGCCACCGTCACTACAAAATATCTTATTACTGTCCTTGATGCAGATCTGATAAATATTGCTTATGATGAGTCAAGTTGGGTTGTGGACAGTGATGCCGCATCTTATGTGAAATCAAGGAAGGAATTTTTTTCATCCTATACTGAGGGTGACTTTGGAACTTTGAGTATGGGTAATAAGATAGTATCTAGGGTGGCTGGTGTTGGAATGATTTGTTTGAAAACTAGTATTGGAACTAAATTAGTTTTAAACAATGTAAAGCATGCACCTGATGTTCGTTTGTACTTGATCTGTTAGTGTTTTGGATGATGAGGGATATGTTATTACCAATGGTGCTAGAAAGTGGAAGCTCACTAAGGGTTCCATGATTATGGCTCATGGGGAAAAGCATCATGGTCTATACTGGACTACTGCCTCTACATGTGTGGATACGGTGAATGCCATTGAGAGCGATAACTCTTCAACGTAATGGCATAAGAGGCTTAGCCATATTATCGAGAAAGGACGAAATGTTTTGGCCAAGAAGAAATTATTGTCAAATTTTGAAAGTGCAAAATAAGAAAAATGAGCACTGCTTGGTTGGAAAATAAAAAAGAGTTTCTTTCCAGTCTCATCCTCCTTCAAGAAAGGCAGAGTTGCTTGAGTTGGTGCATTCGGATTTATGTGGTCCAACGAAGACAAGGACTTTGGGTGGTGCACTTTATTTTGCTACCTTTATTGATGATTGCTCAAGGAAACTTTGGGTCTACATCTTGAAGACTAAAGACCAAGTGTTGGGTGTCTTTAAGCAGTTTCAGGCTTCAGTTGAAGAGAAATTGGAAAGAAGCTGAAGTCTATTCATACTGATAACGGTGGTGAATATTGTGGACCATTTGACAAATACTGCAAGAAGCATGGTATCAGACACCAGAAGACTCCTCCAAAGACTCCTTAGCTTAATGGTTTAGCAGAAAGGATGAACAAGACCTTGATGGAAAGAGTCAGATATTTTCTTTCTGAAGCAAAGTTGCCGAATTCATTTTGGGTGAGGCTTTGTTAACTGCTGCACATGTTATTAATCTATCCCCTGCAGTTGCTTTGCAAAGTGATGTTCCAAACAAATTTTGGTATGGAAAAGATGTTTCCTATGAACACTTGAAAGTGTTTGGTTTCAAAGCTTTTGTACATGTGCCTAAAGATGAGATGTCAAAATTAATTGCCTAGACAAGGCAATGTATCTTCATTGGTTATGACCTCGATGAGTTTGATTACAGGCTATATGATCCAATTGAGACGAAGGTCATGGTAAGCCGTGATGTTATCTTTGTGGAGGATCAAACCATTGAAGATATTAAGAAAGTGGAGAAGCTAAAACCTTCAAGTTCTGAAGGTTTAGTTAATCTTGATCAAGTTCCTCATACAAATGCAGATGACGTTGATGGGCTCAATGATAATGGTGATGCTCAAAACCATATTCCAGATCAGCATATTGATGGAGATGGTGATAACAACGCTAATGTTGATGAGGTAGATGCTCCTACTCACGAGAAGTTGTGGAAGAGTTAGATATTCCACTCAGGAGGTCTTCTAGACCCTATACTCCTTCCTCCCGTTATTCACCCAATAAGTATGTATTACTCACTGATGGGGTAAAACCTGAATGTTATGCGGCAGCCATAAAAGATGAGCACAAGGATCAATGGATTTAAGCCGTGCAAGATGAGATAAAATCTCTGCATGAGAACCATACTTATGAGTTGGTAAA
This sequence comes from Nicotiana noctiflora, assembly GCA_032618575.1. Classification (NCBI taxonomy): domain Eukaryota; kingdom Viridiplantae; phylum Streptophyta; class Magnoliopsida; order Solanales; family Solanaceae; genus Nicotiana; species Nicotiana noctiflora. Next base: position 44,647 of record JASVEL010005750.1, read on the forward strand.
ATTGCCTAAGGGCATGAGAGCTTTGAAGAACAAGTGGGTGTTCAAAGTTAAAGCTGAAGAACATAGTTTGAAGCGAAACACAAAGCTAGACTGATTGTTAAGGGATTTGGTCAAAGAAAAGGTATTGACTTTGACGAAATATTTTCTCTTGTTGTGAAAATATCCTCCATTCGGACAGTTCTTAGCTTAACTACTAGTCTTGATTTGGAGATTTAGTAGATGGATGTGAAGACTGTTTTTCTTCGTAGTGACTTAGAAGAGGAGATTTATATGGAACAACCTGAGGGATTTAAGGCAAAAGGTAAAGAAAATCTTGTATGCAAACTTAAAAAGAGTCTATATGGATTGAAGCAAGCTCCCAGACAGTGGCACAAGAAGTTTGAGTCTGTTATGAGGGAACAAGGCTACAAGAAGACTTCTTCAGATCAATTAGTGTTTGCACAAAGATCTTCTGATGATGATTTTATCATCCTCTTGCTATATGTAGATGATATATTGATTGTGGGCAGGAATGCTTCCAAGATTGACGAGTTGAAGAAACAGTTGAATAAGTATTTTGCAATGAAAGACTTAGGTCATGCTAAGCAAATTTTGGGCATGAGAATTACTCGTTCGAGAAATGAAAGGAAGCTTTACTTGTCACAGGAGAAGTACATAGAACGTGTACTGGAGCGTTTCAATATGAAAAGTGCTAAGTTGGTTCGCACACCCCTTCCTGGTCATCTGAAGTTGAGTAATAAGATGTGTCCTACAACAACGGAGAAAAAAGAGAGAATGACCAAGATTCCTTATTCCTCTGCCGTCGGAAGTTTGATGTATACAATGGTATGCACTCGACCAGATATTGCTCATGCAGTCGGTGTTGTTAGCAGATTTCTCAAAAATCCAGGAAAAGGGCATTGAGAAGCTGTAAAGTGAATACTCGGGTATCTAAGAGGAAGCTCACATGAATGATTATATTTTGGAGGATCAAATCCAATTTTGAAGGGCTATACAGATTCTGATATGGCAGGTGACCTTGATAATAGAAAATCCACCACTGGATATTTATTTACTTTTTTATGTGGAGCTATATCATGGAAGTCGAAGTTATAGAAGTGTGTAACACTGTCTACAACTGAAGCAGAGTATATTACGGCTACTGAAGCTGGCAAAGAGATATATGGCTCAAGAGGTTTCTTCAAGAACTTGGATTGCGACAGATGGTGTTATGTTGTCTATTGCGACAGTCAGAGTACAATAGACTTAAGAAAAAACTCCATGTACCATGCAAGAACAAAGCATATAGATGTAAGATATTATTGGATTTGTGAGCAGGTGGAGAACGAATCTTTACAAGTCAAGTAGATTCACACGAGTGAAAATCCTACTGATATGTTAACCAAGGTGGTACACACAGACAAGTTTGAGCTTTGCAAAGAACTTGTCGGCATGCGCTCAAATTAGAATCTCAGGTGTTACCTCCTTCAGGTGAATGTGACTGGAGGGGGAGTTTGTGGGGTCCAGCCCCATATGTAAAAGTCTCTTATTTCATCCTTTTGTCAAGCCAGCCAACTCAAGAAAAGATTTGGGCGGATGACTTAAAAATTGGGCAGATGATTTTTGCAGTAGAATTGATGTCACTACATACATCAACATGGAGTTTCTGCAAGTATAAATAGGTGCCTCTACATTCATTGTAAGGCACACCAACAAAGAGAGAAAAGAGAGAGTAAGGTATTCCATAAACTATAAGAAAATAGTTTATGAAGAAAAATAGATTGTGAGAGATATTGTAGTGAGGTGAAAAAAAACAAAAGAGTATTTAATTCTTTTGAGGGTGTAGCGGTCTTAGGAGTATTTTTTACTCGTTACTACACAGTGTAAAATTCATTGCTATAGTGATATCAATTGCTCTTCTTGGCCGTGATTTTTTCCCTTATTCAGAAGGATTTTCATGTAAAATCTTGGTGTCATTATTGTTGCATTTCTATTCTTGCTGATTTAGTCATAACTTAGTGTTCTGCGTTTATCGCTAATATCGTGAATGCTATTTTTCGGGTTTATTCCCAACAAGAAAATCTTGATATGGTCAGATTTCAATTAATTATGTTTCTTTTTTCCCGACGAATTTTATTCTCCAGCTGTAGCAACAAATGAAGGTTTACCTAAAAACAAAAAAATACAAAAGAAGAAAGAAATGTGAGTGAAAAAGCCAAAAGGATTATGGACTCTTAAAAAGAAATAGCTTAATCGGCGTACATATGTAACTCGTTCTAGCTATATGTTACTAACTACTATGAAAATGAAACCTCGTAAAAGTCGACATGAATAGACCAACGTAACTTTTCCAAATAAAACTAAACAATGTGCAGATAATAGAAGATAGAATTTTGTCTAAATTTTGATTTTAATGAGTAAAGGTTTGGTGCAATTCCACTGAGAAGGTACGGTAGTTGTAGTTTGATTGTATTTGTTCATCTTATATTTTGACCTAGCTTTGGCAATCAAAATTACTGTAATTTTCAGTTTTTCCTTCTACCTTCTAACTCTAATTAATTGTGTTCCATGTAATTTTAAATTTAAAATTAATCATAAATTAGTTATATATTGGTCTGTTTTTCCGGACCAATATACAGAGTTTTAACATATTTTATATATGAAGTGATTAATTATTGCTACTAATAATTTTTATCATTAAGTAGCAAATTTCCTACTGCTGCCGTTTTATTAGCTTATACACCTTAGTTTCTAGTTATAATCTGAAATGTCAAGAAATAGAACAAAAAAAGTTGAGACAAATAAACATATAATGATAATTAACTGATATAGTATAAGAAATTTAAACAATAATGTCTATGACTTTTGCAAAGTGATGGCTAAGATTTTCAAAATTACAAAACTGTCCTCATCTACCTACCACTTCTTTTTTACGTTAGAAACCCCCATTTATATTACAGCCCTTTGTCAAATGATCCCTTGCATAGCACTGAAGAGTTTCTGACCTATCAATATCGGTTGTGGCAGAGTGATAAATATTACTTTATTTTTATTTAAAAGTTTGAGTTTGAGTTCTAGATATAAAATTGCTTTTATTATGGAGCATTTATCCTTTAATATTGAATTTTACAGCGCAAATCAAAATTTAATCGAATGAGAACCCAATAAAATAAAGATGACCTAATCACAAGAATATTATGTTGCGATGATGTCCTACCTACTATCTTCTGACCCTATACCCAATATTCGTTTGTTTTACACTTCACAAATAGTATGCAATAGGTTCTTTATCTTGATCTAATTGTTATAAATGGAACAACCACAATTTATTGGTTTAATAACATCTATTGAGGTTTTAAAGTTGGATTCAACCACAATTATCTACTCAATAATATTAAAAACTGGAATGATAACATTGATAAGATACTATTACTACTCATCCAGTATTAAAAGTAGGTGTCTTTATTAGCTTTCGTGCTTTAATTCGGCGTCGTCGATAATCAAAGCATATTGTTCCCATAAATTTGAACATTGATTTTGATATAATATATGGTTAAATTATATTTACCTTTGTTTGACTCAAAAAGGTTTTAATCACTTATGAATTCAAAATAATCGATATAAATGGAGGGTCAATCATAGCAAATCGTAACACATCAAAAATCTAACAAGGAAAAGACAATGGAAATATTAATATTAGCAACAGAAAATATCGGTGATCTTTATTCATGATAATAGAGTAGTCTGCCTCTCCATCGAGAGGTTCAGAACTTTACAATTATGTTCCATTCGATCTACCCTCTTTCTCCCTTTTCTCTTGGGTTCTCACTCTGTGTTTTACTCTATATTAGAGTCCCCATAGGGAGAGAGTGGAACCCCCTTTACTAGCTCCTCCCTTGGTATTTATAAATGTTATTGTATGAGTTGATCTTTTGGGGTTGGGCCCACGTTAGGAGGTTATTTCAGACATATCAGATGAGTCGTGACCTCAATAACCATTTTAGACGGATACGGAAAGCTCCCTTAATTTGAAAGTGATCATGACACTTATTACGCTTGCGTTAGCCAAGGTGAACGATTAGTCTTGTCGATTGTTGTAGAATCAGATTATGACCATACAGTTAGTCCCACCGCTTATCATGGTCACCTCGAAGTCGAACCTGATGAGCGGATTTCAGCGGTCGAGGAATGGACCTTTTTCGGGCGAGAGGGGGAACGGCAACTGCTTGTGTCGAGATCATGGCATCTCTTCCCCTCTTCCTCCCGCATAACAAAGGTCCGATCTTTCGTATTCGAGTATTACTGGCGAAGGGGAGTAGTCGGTACGTCGCAATGCGAATCATAATTCGTACAACCCATACGAATTTTCGAGGGTGTAGGATTTAACATGCCCTTGGCGGTAAGTCATCCATTTTTCCGTAATGGGCGAGGTAGCGATCGTGACCGGGCAATTACTTTATGACTTCAATTGTGGTGATGCTCGTTTCGGTAGAATCGAACCATTTTTGACGGTTGGATTATGCATTTAATAGCACCCGTTGGTTTTCCCGAAAATCGATTGTGTTGCCTATAAGACGGTTTCGGATACTTGATTCCTGGTATTCTCTAGTTCATCTGTGAGATTTTTGCAGCTCTTATTTCTTGTGAGCTTTTAGAATTCTTTCTTCTTTGCGAAGAGTTCTTCCCCAATCTTAGTTGAATCCAATACCCTACTTTAGTCTTTAGGCAACTGATCAATGGCTGGTTATTCCTCCCGTGAAATTCTTCCGACGGTGGTGTCGGTTAGTCTTCTGGTGATTGAAGGCCTTTCTCCGGTGCTGGGGGATGATGGGCAAAATGAAGCTGAGAGAGTTCCGCTGGTATATGAAATCGATCCCGCAACAGGGAGCCCGGCGGTGGATTTCACCGTCGACGGTCGGGATGACCCCGTGGATGAGGGTACATATTCGGGGGTGGCCGCTTGTTTGTTTGCTACTTATTCCTTTCTTTTTACAAGCTTTCGTATCCCTGTCTGACTTCTTATTCTTCATTTTGCAGGCATTTTTGTTGCAGGTCGAGAGTCTTCGTCGGGCCAATATTCGGTCCGGCGTACTTTTACACGTGCTTGACAAGTGCCTTTGTTACCGAAACAAGTGTAGGGAGCTAAGTGAGCGTATAAGAATTGATCCTCGTAACCGAGCATTAGTTGAAGAGTTGGCGAGGAGGGAGTTGCATGAGAACCAAGCACTTGGTCACATAAGAGCCTTGGAGGATCTGTTGCATCGGAAGGATGACGAACTCGAGGCTGGGCGGAGGGCTTCGATAGAGTGTGAGCGTTTATGCTTAACCAAAGTGACGGAGGTTACCTCGGAATGGAGTGGGAAGGTTGCTGCGCTGGAAGGAGAAGTGGCCGCTTTGAAGCGACGGTTGGCTGAGGCCTCGGCCCAGGCGGATGAACTGCAGAGTGTTATTCGCGCTAACGATTCCCAGTTATCGTTGGTGAGAGCTACTGTTGCCTTCAGGAAGAGCAGCCTTGAAGAGCGGATTAGGGTTCTAGAGCAGGGTGCTCAGGATGCGGCGGGACAAATCACGCTTTTGGAGGAAGAGAACATGCGAATTCAAGAGCAGTCCGCTTTTATGGGTGGTTCCCGCGAGGTTTGGGTTTACGCCGAGGCCCAGCGGGACGTATATAGGCACCTGTTTGAGGCCGGCATCCTTGCCCAAGCGGTTTTCATGGGAGCACGCTAGAGGGCACGGGAGGCTCGCGTGGAATGCGATTTCGACGCTGCAACGCCTGGTATTGATAATGGTGCTGGCGGGGGCTGGCAATGGTGTGGAAATTACGGGTGGTGGCGCAGGCGGAACGGGTGGCAAAGCGGTCGGAACAGGAAATGGTGCGGATGGAGTGGCGACGGTGCGGATGGTCCTGAGTGAAAAAGAGTGATCTTTTCTCCTTGCTAGCGGTTGTTGCCGTATGTTGTTGTTTTTTTTTTGTTGTTTAGTTTTGTTTTCTTTTTGGATAATGTTCGGTTTGGTGTGGACGGGCGTGGCCCGTGATTGTTGTTTTTTTTTTTAAATCAAGGGGGAGCTCCTCTTTTCGCATTGCTCAATTATTGCTTGTTTCATTTGTGCTTCCCTCCCCCCCCCCCCCTTTTTTTATTGGGGGGGTGGCGATATGTCTCCTCGAATGATAAATAGGAGAAAAACTTTAAACCTTTTTATTGGGGGGGGGGGGAGAGGGGAGGGTGGCCCTCCATATGCTCAATTATGTTTGACTCAAAAAGGTTTTAATCACTTATGAATTCAAAACAATCGATATAAATGGATGGCCAATCATAGCAAGTCGTAACACATCAAAAATCTAACAAGGAAAAGACAATGGAAATATTCATATTAGCAACAAAAAATATTGGTGATCTTTATTCATGATAATAGAGTGGTCTGCCTCTCCATGGAGAGGTTCAGAACTTTATAATCATGTTCCATTCGATCTACCCTCTTTTTGCCTTTTCTCTTGGGTTCTCACTCTGTGTTTTACTCTGTATTTTTAGAATCCCCATAGGGAGAGAGTGGAACCCCCTTTACTGGCTCCTCCCTTGGTATTTATACATGTTGTTGTATGAGTTGATCTTTTAAGGTTGGGCCCACATTAGGAGGTTATTTAAGACATATCAGATGAGTCGTGAATAACCATTTTAGACGGATACGGAAAGCTCCCTTAATCTGAAAGTGATCATGGTACTTATTACGCTTGCGTTAGCCAAGGGGAACAATTAGTCTTGTCGATTGTTGTAGAATCAGATTGTGACCCATACAACCTTATTTTAATGTATAACAACTGATCAAAACTTAAAATGTCATTTTAAAGAAAAAAAAAATAAGAAAAGCCAAAACTTGTTTTCTGTAAGTTAATAGTAGGTTTGTCTCGACTTTTGGTAGTAAAGTGAGAAGACAATATTGAATTAAGTGATAGATCGTATCTTTGCAACTAGTGTAATAATTCATATGATAATTCCCTTATACAAAAAATAAATACAAGATGAACCAACCGTATACACGCAAGTCCGGCTGGAGGGACGACTCAAGGACAATACAAAGGACGACCTCGCAAACACGCCGGTCCCTTATAGTATTTATTTTATCTTTATCTTTTTGATAGTTAAAATAGAGCCCTCTGCTATATAAGGTGGGTCTCAGTTGTGTATAGAGCAAGGGATTGATTATCAATAATACTCTCTATCTCTCTCTATCTGACTTGCTCTCTCTCATCTCTCTAATATCATCATATTTCCCTGTTTCTTGTTCATCTTCTTATTACGTACGAATCAAAGTGCAAAATCATCCTATAGTCAATTATTTTCGATTACGATTTACCCTTTCTTGTATATTGATTGATTTACTTAAAAATACTCAATAACTTTTTAAGTCAAACAATTTGGCGCAATCCGTGAGGAGTTCGATAGTCGAAATCATATTTCACATCTAGAATATCGAAAACAACAATCACTATCCTTTAAACTCCGTAGAACCAGCAAATGACAGATAAATAATCTAGGCTGAAGATGATAGCAGATGTCTCAACCAACCTCATAGGCTCCCTCAACGAGGCCGATAGAGAAAATATTGCGAACGTAACACCAAGTAGTGTTCTGGAGGAGGAAATTTCACCCTCCTCACTCGAAGATCTAACGATCTTGCACGAAAGGGGGGCTTCAATGTCTGTAGTAAAACAAACACCTCCAGAAGTCAAAAAGTTACTAGAGGAGTGGTTGACGAACACCCTAAGTGGCATGCTCGAGAAATCATCCTCGGGAAATCTTAAAGACTCATCAACAACAAAAATCGTTACGGCCAATGGTGAACCAAGTGTTATACGAACGAGCAGCACCCACACGGGCATCAACACAAGCGAGAATGCACTCGCGACCATCCTTAGGAAAATGGAAAAAATAGAGAACGAGAATAAAGCGCTCCGTGACCAAATGAAGGAGCATTAGGAAAGGGTAGACAAAATACCTGGTGCCCCGAAACTACTGATAATGCGACGTAGGAAGGTTCCTCGAGCAACCGTATAACGAGGAAGCTACTCCTCACCCATTCCCTAAAACCTTCAAGATTCCCCCATACTTGAGAATATATGATGGGACCACAGATCCGGAAGATCATCTGATCCACTATGTAATCGTTGTAATAGGAAACGACTTATTAAAAGAGCAAGTGTCGCCCCTGTTGCTGAAAAAGTTAGGAGACACTTTGACAGGAGGAGCGCTAACATGGTACTCAAAACTACCAGCTAGATCGATATCGACGTTTGAAGAGATGGCGGATAAGTTCGCCACCGTTCATGCAGGCAAAGAAGGCTGAAGCAAGGGTCAACGACATCTTTGCAATCAGGCAAGCGGCGGGTGAATGGATCAGGGACTTCCTAGCACGATTCAACAGGGTAAAAATGGGCTTGCCTAACGTATTAGAAAGAATGGAGATCACCGCCTTCCAAAATAGGCTGAATAGAGATGGATCGAAAGTAACCAAGAATCTACTCAGCCGACTCATGAAGTATCCCCCCACTACATAGGAGGAGATCCACAATGCCTACTGCACAGAAGTAAGAGAAGACGAAGACGACCTTAATGGTCCAACCCAATGATTGACATCAATTAGTCAGAAATCAGGAGGGATCGATGCAACGACGGGTGACGGTAACCACTCCCACGGTTCAACAGAGAAAGGCATTATCCCTATGTTAAAGCCTCTAATCCACCTCCTCTCAGACACCTGGACGCCTTGCAATGACATACCGCCCCTCTTCAGAATGAAAGAGGTATGCCTCCATTAATATTTGCTCATAAATTTTGTGTCACACCTTCAGAAATAGAGTACGCACTGGAGAAGCTAGGCACAAAGGTACAATGGCAGCAGAAAATGAAATCAGATCCTAGCGCAAGGAAGTCAAACATCCTATGCGAATTCTATCAGGAAAGGGGACACAAGACCGAAGAATTCATAAGTCTACGATCGGAAGTTGTCAAAATGCTGAACCAAGGATACCTGAGGGAGCTACTCAGTGACAAAGGGAGAGCCAACTTCGCCAGGGGACATGATCAACCTCAAGGACCTCCAAAGCCACCATCTCCAGAACAAACCATACAGATGATCATCGGTGGTGGTGGCAACTCAACGATCAACCACGTAAAATTCACCACCACACACAAGTAAAAATGCATGATCACTCACGAAAGGTATGATGACTTAGAAGATAGTATCATCTTCGATAAGTCTGATGCCGACGGTTTGTCTTTCCCTCATTATGATGCTTTAGTTATAACCTTATGCATTGCTGATACTGATGTAAAAAGAATCATGGTAGATGATGGAAGTTGCACATATATTATCCACCCGAGGGTTCTCACGCAAATAAGGCTCGAAGATAAGGTAATACCACATTGCATAACACTGACAGGTTTTAACAATGTAGTAGAGCGTACCTCCGGAGAAATATCATACTGCCAGTCCTGACGAGAAGAGTCACAGTGGAAACAACATTCCACATCTTGAACCATGAAACGACTTACAACGTCATCATAGAACATCCATGGATACACGCCATGCGAGCCATCCCATTAAGTCTCTATCAAGTAATTAAGTTTCCCACTCCATGGGGAATATTCTGTATTTGGGGTGTACCACACACCGACCAAGAATATTATCGAAACGCCCATGATTTCACTCATACCAAGCAACTGAAAGGAGAAAGCACGTAAGCATAGCAATTAGCCATGTTGGGAACTAAAATCAACCCGATAACGGAGGGCATTAGGGACCCAGACGTCGTAGAAGCTTGCAAAGCGACAATCGAGGACCTCGACCCTTTCGTGTTAGATAGTACCGACAGTTCAAAAAGAGCCTACATCGGGCATAACGTGTCCGACCCAGGTAAGTACCATGAATTCTTAGCTAACAATACAGGTGTTTTTGCCTTTTCCCATTCAGATATGCCGGGGATCCCAAAAGGCATCGCCACTCATAAATTGAATTTCGACCCACTTTATTTGCACGTACGGTAGATAGATCAGGAGGAATTCAACGATGCGATCAATGAGGCAGTCACGAAGAAGTAGATCAACTACTAGCCAACGGTTCCATCAGAGAATCGAAATACCCCCAATGGGTTACCAATGTAGTCATGGTAAAAAGGAAAAGCAGGAAATAGAGAATGTGCATACACTTCATAGACCTTGACAAGGCATGCCCAAAGGAATCCTTCCCACTGCCCCACATCGATCAGCTGATAGAAGTAATAGTCGGGCACAAGCTACTAAGTTTCTTGGACGCATACTCTAGCTACAATAAAATTCCGATGGCCGAAGAGGACCAAAAGAAGACGAGTTTTATTACCCACCAAGGGACATACTACTATAAGGTGATGCCCTTCGGGATCAAAACCATGGGTGAAACATACCAGAAGTTGGACACCAAGATGTTCAAAGAGCATCTCGACAAGACAATGGAGGTCTACATTGACGACATGCCAGTAAAGCCGGAAAAAAGAGAGGACCATATTGACCATTTAAAGCAAGACTTCGAGATACTAAGACTGTACGAGATGAAGCTGAACCTAGAAAAATGCGCCTTCGGCATGGCTTTGGGAAAATTCCTGGGTTTTCTCGTATCACAGCGAGGTATTGAAGTCAACCCGGACCAGATCAAGGCCATATACATGATACCCGAGATTATAAATAGCAAGAAGCAGGTGTAGAAACTAACATGGCATATAGCCTCTTTATCCAGGTTCATCTCGCGATCCTCGAGCAGAGGCTACAAATTCTTCAGTGTGCTGCAATGGAACGAGGAATGCATTGAAGCACTAAGAATATTGAAGGAATATCTATCTTCTCCACCTTTGCTCGTCAAAGAAGATCTAGGCGAGTACCTACTCGTGTACCTGGTGGTGTCCGAAGTCGCTGTCAGCGCCGTCCTAGTTCACGAAAACAAAGGTATGCAATCCAGTATTTACTATATTAGAAAAACTTTAATAGATGCCGAAACGAGGTACCCGCACCTCGAAAAGCTGGCTTTGGCATTAGTCGTAGCTTCATGAAAGCTTAGACCCTATTTTTAATGCCACCCTATAAAAGTAATAATAACCTTCCTCTTAAAGGGAATCCTACATAAACCCGAACTCTCGGGTAGGTTCGCCAAATGGGCCATAGAGCTCAGCGAGCATGACATAACCTATTATCCAAGAAGCGCTATAAACTCACAGGTACTTGCCGACTTTATCACCGACTTCAGCATGGGGATATTGCCAGAGGTGGAACAAGAGGCTCTCTGCACCTATGCCCATACCGACCTCTGGACCATCTACACTGATGGCGATGTATATGCCTTGGGATCGGGACTAGGACTCGTCCTCGAGTCCACATGAGAGAAGTAATTCGCCAGTCCATACGATGCCCCAAGATGACTAACAACAAGCTGAGTATGAGGTTGTGATTGCACGCACGAAGCTAGCCATCAAATACGGAGCCCGTCTCATCCTCCATTGCGACTCTCAACTCGTAGTAAACCAAGTCACTTGAACATACCAAATCAAAGAGCAAATTAATGCTACAAAAATACCAGTTAGAAATCTATAAGCTGATGCTGGAGTTTGATGAATATCGCTTCGAGCAAATTCCCGAGGGACAAAATGTCGAAGTAGATAGCCTAGCAAAGCTGGCCGTGGCCACCAAAAATATCAACAAAGAAAATGTGGTCACTCTCCTCCATTCAACCGTCGACCACGTTGAGGTACTCTCTTCAAACTTGACTTGGGACTGGCGCAACTGGATTGTATCCTACCTGTAGGACGGGACACTCCCATGCAACAAAAAGGAGGCCAAGAAACTTTGAGTGAAAGTAGCCCGGTACAACCTAATAAATCACAATCTCTACAAGAGAACATTCGGCGATCCCTTTGCTAAATGTCTGGGGCACATCAGACGAGGCAAGTATTAGAAGAAGTGCATGAAGGCCATTGTGTTGCCCATACAGGGAACCATGCCCTTGTCCGATGCCTCATATACGTCGTCTACTACTGGCCCAACATGAAGAAAGAGGCAGCAGATTATGTCCGAAAATGTGAACAATGCCAAAAGTACGCCCCATGATACACTAGGCAGGGGAACTCCTCCATTCAGTCACCTTGCCATGGCCATTCATAAAATGGGGGATGGATATAATCGGCCCTCTACTGGCAGGATGAGGAAAGGTATGGTTTTTGTTGCGTTTAACTGATTGTTTTTCTAAATGGGTGGAAGCAGGTGCATACGCACAAATACACGAGAAAGAGGTAATCGCCTTCATATGGAAAAATATCATATGCCGTTTTGATATCCCCAAAGAAATCAACTGCGATAATGGGCCCAGTTCATTGGCAAAAAGTCAACAAAATTCTTCGGGAAATGGCACATCAAAGCGGATACACTCCACCCCATATCACCCCGTCGCTAACAGCCAAGCCGAGTCTTCTAACAAAACAATATTGAACATACTGAAAAAGAAGCTAGAATAAGTAAAGGGGATGTGGCCCGAATTACTACTCGAAGTATTATGGGCGTACCAGACTACACCCAAATCCAGCACGGGAGAAATATCGTACTCACTGGTCTATGGGATTGATGTTGTCATACCCGTCGAGATCGGAGAACCAAGTTTGAGATAATCCCAAACCAGTAAAGCAAACAATGACAACAACATGTTACAAGACCTAGACAAAGCCGAAGAATGAAGAAACATGGCCCATAAAATAATGGTCGCACAAAAACAGCAGGCAGAAAGATATTACAACAAGAAAGCCAGGATAAGACCGCTTAGAGTTGGCCATTATGTCCTCAAGGACAGAACACTAGCATCAAAAGACCCAAACGAAGAAAGTTAGGAACCAACTAGGACGGGCCATACAAAATCATAGCAACTAAGGAGCATTCCAACTAGAAACGATGGAGGGGAAACCACTCCAAAACAATTGGAACATCGCCCATCTCAAAGACTTCCACTACTGAAAGGCATCTCCCAAGTCGTACTCTTTTTCCCTGGCCCGAGTTTTGTCCCAATTGAGTTTTCTCGGGAAGGTTTTTATCAAGGCGACGAAAGGGATGCCCGATGGAACAAGAAGCGCAAGTTCACTATATCGGCCAACTGACACGGTCCGCAGGCCAACATAGTGAAGTGACTATCATAGATTTCTCCATTATTCTCCATTGTATGAACATAATTCTCCATTGTATGAACATAATTCTCCATTGTATCAATGGAATTCTCCATTGTACGAATGGAATTCTCCATTGTATGAACGAAATCTCCATTGTATGAACAAAATTATCCATCGACTCAACGAAATCTCCATTACACAAAAAGGAAGTAATCGACATCGGTTCGGCCTCATTCGAACCACGACGGATACTTCTTCGACGACAGCTGAAGTAATATCCTAATGGCTAAGGCCATCGACATTGGTTCCATCTCGTTCAAACCATAACAGATACTTCTTCAACAACAACCGAAGTAATATCCTAATGGCTAAAGCGATCGACATTGGTTTTAACTCGTTCGAACCACGACGAATACTACTTCGACAAGAGCTGAAGTAACATACTAATGGCTAAGGTCATCGATATTGGTTCGACCTCGTCCAAACCACGACGAATACTACATCGACGACAACTGAAGTAACATCCTAATGGCTAAGTCCATCGACATTAGTTTGACCTCGTTTGAATACTACTTCGATGACAGCCGAAATGACATCCTAATGGCTAAGGCCATCAATATTGGTTTGACCTCGTTCGAACTACGATAGATACTAGTTTGACGACAGCCGAAGTAACATCTTAATGGCTAAGGCCATCGACACTGGTTTGACCTTGTTCGAACTACGACAGATACTACTTCGACGGTAACCAAAGTAACATCCTAATGGCTAAGTCCATTGACATTGGTTCGACCATGATCGAACCACGACAGATACTACTTCGACGATAAATGAAGTAACATCCTAATAGCTAAGGCCATCGACATTGGTTCGATCTCATTCGAACTATGACAGATACTACTTTGACGATAGCCGAAGTATAATCCTAATGGCTAAGGCCATCAACATTGGTTCGACCCCGTTCAAGCCGCGGCGGGTACTACTTCGACAACAATCGAAGTAAGATCCTTATGATTGAGGCCATAAATATCAGGCCGACCCAGTTCGAACCGCGGCATGACAATTCGACAAACGAAAGAAAGAATCTCTATAGAGGCTAAGCATTACAACACATAGACAAAGCAGTAAGGTAAAAGTTATATTACAACAAAAAATCATGTTTATATTCGCCCCTGCGGACGGGTTCCGATACACTACACAAACCCCCAAAAATATAGATGAATTCAAGATTGCCCATCACCCCCCGAGTGGTAAGCATCATCATACCAGGGTTTAGAGTCAAGGTGGCTAAAATCTTCAAACGTGTACCCCTCCCCATCAGGATAGTCGAGATTGTAATCGCAAGCCTCACGAGCGGAACGAGCCTCGTCCCTCCATGCCTGGACTTCTTCCTCAGTCGCCTTACCGGCAACATGAAGCTCACTATAAACATCGAGCTTGACCTCCATGACAATCCACATCTCATGTGCATTACGACACAATCGAATCAGGAGAGGGATGAGAAGTAGAAGGTCTTGAAAGCCTGTTGATCTCCACCACCTTGGCATCAAGTTCAACAGTCAGCTTCGCCACCCTCCCTTGCAGATCGACGTTCTTCGCTACCACTCTACGGCTCAATTCGAGCTCGTTATCTTTTGACCTAAGGAGCTCCTCCAACTCGCTGTTGTGGGCTACGACCTTCATTTTTATTTGCCTCCTCCAACTCGCTGTTGCGGGCTACGGCCTTTATCAGCTTGCTATCCGCCTCCTCTAGCTTAGCTTCTCTACGTTCTGACTGGGACTGCTCCCGATCGACTTCATCTCGATACTTAGTGCGGTACCTCTGATACTTCTTTAACATCTTCTTGAAGAGGGTAGTCCGTTTTTTATCATGGCGTCTCCTCTCCACCTCCAAGACAATGTGTGTAAGAGAAGATACAAAGCAGAAGTAAGTACATCTCAAGCCAGTCTGGCAACATACGGAAGGAAGAAAGGGAATAAAGAGTACCTATAAAGCCATTCCTAACACCCTACGGGATAACTCCGCATCACCCACCACACTTAACACTTAGCTCTTGGGGGTGGCATACAACAGGGTGAAGGACGAAGCGGCCTGTTCACTATTCGACAACAAATTAAAAGTCACCGAGATAGTAATACGAAGGTCGGATCCATACCATATCATATCCATGTGGGTAAGACCATCGAAGAACTCATCGACATCTCCCTGAGCAATGTCGGAACCTGATCTTTTCGCTTCATCACCAGGCTCCTCGTTATTCAATGAACCTCCCCTGATGACACGCATGGAGCTAAATCATGGAACGGTACCCCTCTGTTAAGCTGACCTCCCTGAAAGAATAGTGTCGGCCATGAACGAAGGTTTGGACGTCGTCCGAGGCACCTCACTCCCCCGGCTTCAGTCGCCACTGCCTTGCCTTTTTCGAGCTTCCTTCATTTTCTCTCTGGTGACTCCTCGCCATCGGAGGGTTTATCTGTGGATTGATTAGACGACACCAATGGTGTCGGTTCCCACATAACCATGGTTATGGAGGGAGCCCCATGTAAAGGAGGTGGAGAAGGATCCCCTTGAAAAGACTCGACCAATATGTCTTGATCGTCCAAAATGACATTAGTCCATTTGGAAACAGGGACTGTCACCTTCTTCCTCGAAGCACCTCGACCAGTCATCATACAAAATTAAGGGGATAAGTAAGCGGAGTCACAAACTTGACACGACAAAAACCAAAAACCTACCTGAGGAAACTTTAGGGCCGTAGAGTTGCATGAAGACAGGCTAAGTGCGGGTCTCTTCTGCGTAAGGTAACAGGATGACGACCCATCCACTGAGGTTGGCAACAGGCTGGGGCGGATGAGCCATAGCTGCAATGAACAAGTTAGGATCGTGACGGTTACAAATGATAAAGAACGTAACGGATTGCGACAATTGCATTTTGAATTCCACCTCTACAGGAATCCGACGGGGTTGGAGACTAAGTGCTCGGTCCTGAAGAAAACGTATTTGCGCCAAAATCCACGACTCACCCTGTTGTCGGTCTTGACCACTAACCCTCTCATACCACGGCCTCGTAAATGTACCATGGTTCCCCTCAAGTGGCAGGCGATGAACTGTTGTAGGAGGTGGTGGACGATAATTTCACACTCGGCCAACTCCGCATACTTAGTTAGTAGCTGAAGCACCTTAAGAGTATATGGTGTAGGCTGAGTCGGGCAGACGTTGTAAAACCAACAAAACTCCTATGCCAAGGGAAAGAGGGGAATGTTGTAACCAATCAAGAACGAATACTCGTAAAAAGCGCAATATTCCGGCCTGTGAACGTCCACATGATCCTCCCCAACGGGGATCATCTCTACGTGTGCTGGTTATACTTAACACGGAGGTCATCCAGCTGATTCTATAATGACTTGGAAGATTCCGGAACCGAAACAGGGGAGTCCTTATTAAAGTCACTCCGGGATAGGGTGCATTATGGCAGCAGTGCCTCTAGAGGACTCATATCTTCTTCCTCCTCCGCCGCACCGCCATCGAAAGGGTATTATGCGTTCAACGGAGCGGATGCTAGGATCCTCTCATTACAACAACGAGGTTAGGGAATTATCACGATGAAGAAAAAGTTATGCACAATATAGGGAAGGAAGGTTCTCGATCAGGAGGAACATACTGGGAGAGGGAAGTGTGCACTCAAAGGATGGAGTGTAAATGATCAAAAGCTTGGATCAAGTTAAACCCCTCCGCTATTTATAAGGATTGGGAAGCGCCAGAATCGAAGAGGCAGAATTCGAAGAAGCATGGGAAACCAAGGGCCGAAGCTGTTGATTTCCTACCTCGAAAATACGCGTAATGATGACGCTTGCGGATGCTGACATCACATGGGGAAAGGCGTCATGTTTAGACGATCTGACAGTCATGATGACTGCCTACTATATGTCACATCACAGTCCCTTGGTAGGGTCAAACTCTCCCAAAACAAAGGTGTTAATTTCGCCCATCGAGGACACACCTCACTGCGACCCCGACGAGCGGAGGGACTAACTGTATAGGGTTGAATTTTACTGATCACGTCCCCAAGTAAGCACGACCAACCGTATACACGCAAGTCCGACTGAAGGAACGACTCAAGGACAATACAAAGGACGACCTCGCAACCCCGTCGATCCCTCTATAGCATTTATTTTATTTTTATCTTTTTGGCAGTTAAAATAGAGTCTCTCCGCTATATAAGGGGGGGTCACAGTTATGTAAAGAGCAAGGGATTGATTATCAATAATACTATCTATCTCTCTCTATCTCACTTGCTCTATCTCATCTTTCTTATATCATCATATTTCTCTATTTCCCATGTCATCTTCTCATTACAAATCAAAGTGCAAAAATCATCCTAGAATCAATTATTTTCGATTAGAATACCCGTTCTTATATATTGATTGTTGCTTAAAAATTATTCGATAACATTTGGTCAAATACCATTAAATAAAGATTAATTAGAATAGTTTTATTATGTGATTAAAAAACTTTAAGTATAATTTGTCCATGAGCTAAGCTTCTAGAACATCAACCACTGTGCTAACAAACCTACCATTTGATTACAAAGTCCTTTTGGATAGATCAGTTTAATTTTGACCTCTGACTAAATCATTGGAGAGAATAGCGTGTATCATACCCTACTACTACTTTATAATTTGAAAAAGAAATGACTAATAAAATACGAAAAAGGAGATACATATTAATTTTAATTATTGGAGCATTTCACGGAAAGAAATCTTTAGCCTCTTCTGCATATAAAGCCCCTCTGATATTATATTTAAAAATATTTGAGAAAATGATAGTAATCACTCTTAAAATAATAGTCGAAAATGTATTATATATATATATATATATATATATATATATATATATATATATAGCTATCAAATATAAATAATTTCTGGGACGGGGTGAAAGTAAAAAAAATCTGTATATTTAGGTATAGAATTAAGTATAACGCTACACCAATGATTTGAATATAATCACTGCATTTGTTTTTGGATCTTATATATATATAGCTATCAAATATAAATAATTTCTGGCACGGGGTGAAAGTAAAAAAAATCTGTATATTTAGGTATAGAATTAAGTATAACGCTATACCAATGATTTGAATATAATCACTGCATTTGTTTTTGGATCTTTCTAGAAGTACTGAAAGCAATGCTGAGAAAATGTGTAACAAGTCTAACAACCATTAGATTATCTTAACTATAAGAAATAGTTAATACAATTTTATTTATTCTCTATATATGGGTTATATTAATAAGTAAAATATAAATGAAAAGCAACGTCAATTAGACCAAGCAAGTATAATTTCTTAACCAAAATTAATAGGCAAAGAGTGAAAACCCAACTTGCTGCATTTTGAATAGTCACCCTTTTGATTACCAATGTTGCGTTAAACTGGCCGAGAAGATCCATGATTTCTATTTTTTACTTTTTTCTTCAAAATTAGTGTTCGATCATAAAATTTTTACTTTTCACTTAAAGATGAATTTTGAATTTTTCTAAAAATTTAAAAAAAAATTAAAAAGTATTTTTTAAAATTTTTACTCATATCACTCATAAAAATTTAAAAACAACTTAAAATTATATTCATATCCAAACACAACTTTAATTTTTAAATACCATTTTCACTTATCCGAATTTTTACAATTCTTATGTCCAAACGTCCACTAACAAAGTTCTTATTACAATGAAATGAAAGATCTTTCTCTGTAGCGGGAAAAAGACAAGTAGTTCAATGCATATTTCAGAATACTTGTATACATTTTAACAGACTGTCTTAGCAAACTCTAAGCAAGTGTATAATTAATTAAGACATATGTTTGTCCAAAAATAATCCTTTTCTTTGTCCTATTTAAAGATTTTTGTAAGACATAATTTTGTCCTATTAGATATTTTCAACAACATTTTAAAATATTGGTGGATGATAGACAGTCATCGTCAAAAATCAAAGAAACCGGGCGTGGAAACGCGCAGGAGAATTGGCCAAAGCAAGAGTGTCTAAGATTTCATTGAATTTCTTATTAGTATGATTTGTATGTTGTGTATTTCTCTGAAATTTCAAAACAAATTTGAAAATTTCTCGCGAAGAATTCTCCCCAAAATATTTGATAGATAACAACAACAACAGCTACCCAGTATAGTCCCACAGGGTGGGGTTTGGGGAGGGTAATATGTACGCAGGCCTTACCCCTACCTGATAGGGCAGGGAGGCTGTTTACAATCGACCATCGGCGAAAAGATCGAGAAAAGGAAAAAAAACAAAAAAAAAAACTAAAACAAAAAGAAAACAAAATCATCTGATATTCCACATCTGGTAGCACTGGTGGAAACAAGATTTTCACCACGGAGATTCAAAAATAAAAACAAAAATAATCTAAGGGAATTCAACATTTAATATATATACATGAAAAAAATTTAATTAACCTTATATAAAAAATAATTTTTCGACGAAAAGGGTTCTGTTAAAACCGTTCTGTCCACTTAGTTTTGTCCATGTTCATAACTGGCCCAACTAATTAAGATTTGAATCATAAAAACTACATATTGAGTTACTCCATTTTCAAGGCTCATTTCGAGTCATTTAATTGAGGATAATTGTATTCGATTCATCCCACCGCACCTGAAAATTAAAAGTGAGTCAAATATAGAAAATGGAAACAAATATAGAAAGTGTGGAATCATATTTCTTCCAAAAGCTTCCTAAAAACAAGTAGTAGTTCTACAGAAACAAAAGTCAAGATAAGAGGGCAGCCAAGTCATTTTCCATTTAACCAAATATATTAGACTTATGACTCCCTTTTGTTTTTTTGGTTTCCCACCTGGTATCCGGTACTTACATTGTAGCCCGATTATATCTGGATTCGCGCCGCAGAGGACCCCTTGCGAGAGGAAGCGCTCATTACCAAAGATTTTTCCATATCCAGGACTCGAACCCAAGACCTCTAGTTAAGGACTTATGACTCTCTTTTCATTTCCACCACTACATAAATAATACTCCACTACTTTAATTGGTCCTTCTAATATTCTTTCTTTATCTACACGTCTTTATACACTTGTAAAAAATATCATAAAATTGGACTCGTCAAAAAATAAGTTTTATATTGTGTATACACGTATAAATGGGAGAAAATTAAACACTGCATGAGATCATGTTGTATACATATATAAAGGTATTCCTAGTCTTTTTTTTCTTTGTATCAGGTAGCTAAAGCAGTTGGATATTTTGAATATTAGCCTTTTAATTTGCTTTCTCCTTATAAGCAAACCATTCTTCCATTTCCATATCCACACAACCCTAATTGTTTCCTATTTCTTCTTCTCTTTTCTTCTCCTCTAGGACAACAAGAACAATCCAATATATCATATTTTTATATATAGAAAGAGAGGAGAAGTATTTTTTTTCTTTCTTAAATATAACAAATGACAGTGATGAAGATTGCATGGGAATCTCTAGTTCCAAACTGTATTAAACCTGATCAAAATACGAAGAAAAATCCAAAGGAGAAGAAGGTTATTAGAACACAAATTTCATTCCATGGGATTCCAGTCTCAGATATTAGCTCTTCAACTCTATCCTCAGATCTTTCAATTTCTCTGGCTGGTTCTAATATTCATTCATTTAATCTTCAAGAACTTAGAGTGATTACACAGAACTTTTCGACGAGTAATTTTATTGGTGAAGGAGGGTTTGGACCAGTTCATAAGGGTTTCATTGATGATAAACTTAGACCTGGTTTGAAAGCTCAGCCTGTAGCTGTTAAACTCCTGGATTTAGATGGCTCACAAGGTCATCGCGAATGGCTGGTACGTATTATACATGAATTGATAACTCTAGTTATTTTTTATAAAAATTTAATATTTTCTTTTTGGTTAAATGACGATACATGTATTATGTATGATTGATAATATTACGTAGTATTGACTTTGTTAAAATGTGTTTTATTATTTTGAACAGACTGAAGTAATCTTTCTTGGGCAATTGAGTCATCCACATTTAGTGAAGTTGATTGGATATTGTTGTGAAGAAGAACAAAGATTGCTAGTATATGAGTACATGCCCAGAGGAAGCTTGGAAAATCAGCTCTTTAGAAGTAAGTTCTGTTTTATTATTAATCCACTAGCTAATTTAAAAGTATTTAATTAGTATGTAAATAAGTTTGCTAATTCTTTAATATTTATGGCTTTTGGAAGTTCGAGTCATTTTCATTTGGCTACTCAGCTTTTTTCGGAAAATTTCCCGTTAAATTCACAGCTTTTACTGTTTGGATGCGCACTAAATATAAAATATAAACTGCACTAGAAAAGTCAAAATATTTTGTTCGTTAGCTGTAACCCAGTAATCCACGTCGTGGAATTGCTCGTAAAATTTCTGATAATTTAACAATGAAAAAGTCAATACTATGTAATTTTGTGAACGTTGACTGAGGTTGTTGTACCATACTTTTTCTTTTCTTTTACAATTCCGGATATTAATTGGCTACGAGTAAGAGTAGGTCAACTAAAGTTTAGTTACAAAGCAACTATCGGTTTTGTACGTATAAAATCTTACTTTATCTCATTAATTATTGGTGGATTGATATCACCAATTATAATAAAATAAAAAAGAAAAATTGTACACGTTGTTTAACGAATGCAAGTTAATTATATTTTAAAATATAGTTATTGTTGAACTAATGGATTTTATTACTGATTTTTTTCCCCAGGATATTCAGTATCACTTCCTTGGTCAACAAGGATGAAAATAGCACTTGGTGCTGCAAAAGGTCTGGCTTTCCTGCATGAAGCTAAAAAACCTGTCATTTATCGTGATTTCAAGGCTTCAAACATTTTGTTAGATTCAGTAAGTTCATTTCCTTTTTTCTTTTTCATTTCATAGTTAAAGTTCATTCAGGGGCGGATCCAAGAATATTTGAAGTTTATGGTTTCTTATAAAGACCTGATAATAACTGACGGTCAAATATTTATTAATATTTATTAATTTTCATAATACATAAATATAAGATTTGAGCTAAAACTAACATTGTACATCTGTTCTTGAGTTCATGTTTGCAAAACCCTAATTAACTAGTATGATCACATGTGGAGTAGTTGTTGATTAATTATGGATAAATTTTTTTATAACAGCCACACAATTTCGATATTTTTTTGTTGCTATAGTCAAATGCTGCTATAGAGAACATATATTATGACCTAACATATTATAAATTGGTTCCGAGAAAAATTTAACTTTATAATAAATAGTTATAATATAGAGATGTTGCTATAAAGATGTCTGTCTGTAATTGATTTGTATTTGTTTTTTCTTGATCAGGATTACACTGCGAAACTCTCAGATTTTGGACTTGCAAAAGATGGTCCAGAAGGAGATGACACACACGTCTCCACTCGAGTCATGGGAACACATGGCTATGCTGCTCCTGAATACATTATGACTGGTAATAATTTCATTCTACACTACAAATAAATTTCATTTTTAATTGCTATATTATGTTTCGTCTCAACCGTCACAAATGCATGTTAATTCTATTGAAATCTTATGTAGGTCATTTGACAGCAGCTAGTGATGTCTATAGTTTCGGAGTAGTATTGTTAGAACTTCTAACAGGTAGAAGGTCGGTTGACAAAAATCGTCCACACAGAGAGCAAAACTTAGTAGATTGGGCGCGACCACAACTAAAAGACCCTCGAAAACTACGTAGAATAATGGATCCGAGGCTCGAAGGAATGTACCCAGAAGAAGGAATCCAAAATGCAGCATTAGTAGCATATCAATGTCTAAGTCACAGGCCCAAGGCTAGACCGGACATGAGCACAGTGGTGAAAACCCTAGAACCATTGATGAACTATGACGATAGTTCTTCAATGGTAACCTTTGTATACACAGCTCGAGCTGAAAGCAATGACGTCAGTGGGAAAGATATTCAAGGCGAATATGGTCAAAAGGAATTGAAGAAAGAAAGTAGTAGTAGTAGTCCTCATCACCAAAAACAACACCATCACTATAAGAATCATTATAAGCATAGAAAGGAACTAAGTCCAAACTCACCATTGCACAATGGTTTCAAGAGAGCTTAATTATTTTGAATTATCAAATTGTATATGAGATACTTAGCTAGATAATTATTCCTACCTACATCCATAGTTCTTTTTAATCTTAATTAACTTCATTATACTTCAAAAGCTCTTTTTTAGGTTTCTATATTTTTGAATTATATTCTTCCCTTTTTTCTTTTGAATGAAAGTTGTACTTACTTAGCTTTTTTCATTTTATTTCAGTGGAGTCTGGACCAGTTATACTTAGCTTTATCTCAATTATAGTGGAAATATATGAAAGTGGTATATTTATTAGTGGAACAATTTATATGAAAAATCACACCTCTTTTTGCAGCAAAATATATTTTATATAGCTAGTATTCATAATGCATTGATTTTGAGATTTGTTCTACTATATTTCGTCCCATTTTTATCCTACAGTATACCTAAATTTATATAAGCTGAATTTTTGTGTACGTAGTAGCATCATTGCAAAAGTAAATTCAAAAGACAGCTAAGAGAAAATATCCATGATAAGGATTCTATTTGCACTTTTTTTTTTTTTTTGTAGGATCAAATCTGTTGTCTTCAGATAGTGCTCCCAATTCATGCATGGTAACAAAACCAACTACACAAGATATTAATTAACACATAACACTTGCTATAATAAGGGTGGAGTTTGTGAAAAGATTACGGGTTCACGTGAGCCAAATAATTTTTGTTTAGATTATGTATTTTTACTAAAAATTATTAAATATATATTTAACTTGGAGCCAGTTTATTGTTTCAATTATTATTGTATATTAACTTAAAATTATTGTATAAATTAATAAACTTAAAATTTTGGATCTGCCTCTATTTGCTAATATATGTTTTGAAAAATCACAAGCGATAACTTAAAAACTTACCATACAATATAAACTGTTTATTAGCAACCATACAGGGTTTGATCAAGAAGATATGTTCACACCTATTTTATATAGAACAATATGTTCCTTAAACTTCAAATAGTTAATATATCCGAGAGTTTGGTTTCAACATTATTTTTAATGTCAATGTATGAGTCAAAATCTTGCTTAGGAAGTTGGGCGCGGAAAGAACGTAAAGTGAAAGACTGTGATCTAATTGGGGTTGATAAGATGAGGACGACCAAAGCCCAACAATGAGCATATGTCGAGCGAGCCATATGGGTCGAGGTCGAATAGCAAAGAATAAGAATAGAGGTTGGTGTAGTCTTGGGACTAGTGATGTAACGACCCGACCGGTCGTTTCATGAGTTACAGCCTTGTTTTTCCCATTTCTGGTCCTTTCACTACAAAAAATTGAATTATTAGTTGCGATATTTAGCAGCAACCCTATAGGTTGCTATAATAGTTATATTATTAGCAGTGCCTCTAAAAGTCGCCATAACTGATAAATATTTAGCCGCGACTTTTCTTAAGTCGCCTTTGATGTTGCTGAAATATTTAGTCCCGCTAATAATAAATTTTTGGCTCCATATTTTTTATGGCTACTTCTAAGAAATCGCCATTAAATTTGTCTTATAGTGACTGGGTCGCTCCTACTCACCTTTAAAATAATAAAAGAAAATAAAAATATTGATATCTCTCTCTCCGAATGAAACACTCTTGAATAGATCGAAGAGAACAAATTAAAGTAAAGAACAAAAGCTCACAAAACTCTCTCAAGAAATCGGTCCTCTCCCTAGAAATTCGTATTCTTCTTGTAACATTTCGTACATTCGGACTAGGTGTGGACGTATTAAATGAGTATTAATTTTATATTTTATACATGTGAAGTCTCATTAGGATGATTATGGTGAAAATAGTGGTTTTGAAATTAAGACGGAGAGTGAGGTGCATAATATTCGACAAAATCGACTAAGTTTGCAGAAGGTCCATCTTCCAACAAGGTTTAGTAAAAATGTATAAGGAATTTGGGAAAACACAAAGCATGAAAGTTGTATGCCTTTGAAATATATTTTCAACGATATATTGTAGATTCCAAATGGATCTCTATACAAAAAGTTATGCTCATTTTATAGAATGGTGTGCAACCACTGCGTTCCTGCCGCATTTGACCGTGGCCGTGATGGTGAGGCAGTGTTCCAATGATTTACCGCGATCGGGACCGTGGTCGGGTTTGCTGGGATGCAGTGGCCAACTTGGGAAGTCATCTTTAGCCTTATTTCGTCCCCCACAGTCCCAAAACATAAATACTTGCACTAGAAAGGAAAGCTCTGAAAAACCTAACTCCTAAAGGGTCCCTCCACCATCCAAGGTAAGTTCTAATGGTGATTATAAGTTAGTTTCAATTTATCAGCATCAAATTAACATAGATAAATCCTCCATAGTTTTAGATATTCGATTGGGATATCATTGTTTAGAGAAGGTAGCCTAGAACTCGAATTCAAAGGGTTTGAACGTAAAAAAAGGTAATATTTTCACCCTCTAATTGGTTCTATCATTAATGAAGGATTATAGACTCTAGATCACGAGATATAAGTTAATCTTACCATAACATTGATGACAATATCCCTCTTTGAAGCTCTCCAAAAATCACCCCAAGCCATGAAAAATGGGTGAAATGAACCAAAACCCCGATTCAAAACAAGTCCTCTGCCTCCAGGTATTTTCGCACCTGTGGTCCATTGACCACTCTTGCAGTTCCGCAGGTACGGTTTAAATTCCGCTTCTGCGGTTCCCCTAGACCACCTCCCTTTTTGCTTTTACGAGCACACCTCCGCAGATGCGGTCCCACATCTGCGGAAAAATGATCACATATGCAGTCCCAACTTGGCCGCCCAATCCGCTTCTGCACTACCTTTTCCGCAGGTGCGGTCCCGCATCTGCGGCTCCCTGACACCAACCAAACCTGCCAACCACTCCCGAAATACGTTACAGATTTGCTCGAGGTCTCAAATCATATCAAACAACGCTAATCTGATGCTCTTATTGCACTCCCTGACATGCACGGGTCTTACTCTAACCCTTACAATACCGCCACGACGGAAGAGATGTGCGGAAATTCATAATCAACTGCCGAGTCAACAAATCATTAGGTTTACACCTCGGACAAAGCTATCACCTCTTTCTAAGCCAAATAATGGTCTTATCTCCTTAACATACTTCATACAACTGGACTGCACGTAAATCAAGGGATCTCTTCTCATCTGATACAACTGCTCAGGCAATAAGCCACCCTAGACATTAGTAAAATACTATATGATGCCACCATATGCAAAAAACTATCAATCCAAATGTGATACAATAAAAACAAACTCTAAAAAGGAAATCCAATTACCCCGCTCGTGAATCTTATATGCGACGCGTTCAACATACTACACAGACATCCCACTCGCGAATCATTCATGCGACACGGGCTCACAGCTAATACGAGCTTCCCTTAAAAAAATAGGAAACATAACACATAAAAATAGATATAGGGAACTGATTTAAACATCACGCGGTTGCGGTGTGCAACAATTCAAACAACATACGCATGGTGGTATGCCACCTGATCCACCCATAAAACTTGCTTAAGGAGGTACGCACCGAGCTAGACTGATCATTTCAATAATATACCAAATATTGGTCACAAGCACACTAAGTGCATAATAACATCCCTAAGGGAAAATATAGTGTCATAAGCTACTAAAACTCAAGCACAACTGATGTGTTACATACAAAGTGAATATCAAGAGCCATCTTGCTCCTAAAGCATCACTGCTACGCAGATCCTCAACACATAAGCAATTTCCCAGGCCGTCTCATAACTCGCACGGTGCAACACATCACTTCATGAAATATCTGCCAATGAAATAACACTCTGAATACTCCTACATAAGGAGCGTACCACTGAAAATGAACACAGCTGGCCTGACATAGAGCCTAAATTCACATTTAAATTCATCCACCGACCTCAAGTCGACCCTAATCATATCAAACTAAGCCAATAACCTTTCTAAGGTCCATACTAATTTCCCTCTTCTCATAACACACAAGGAAAACCATCATAATCGGAGTACGATCCACAAATCAAAATTCGAGTGCCCTCTGGGCATCCATTCTCAATTTAACGATATCATCACAATTCTTCATACTTGGTCTAGATCTTTAATCAATCAACTGGCTACGTGCCACATTTGTGCAATCTTCCTGTGTGACACACTCGCACAATCTACTATAACAATTAACTAGGTCTTACCTCCAACCCACCGACCGCACTAATGCTGAAAAACGATCAAGAATTATTAACCATGATACAAGCCCTCTTTAAAAAACACCAATCCGAGGTGATGCTGAAGACGATACCAACTTATTTTAAACACCGAAACTCTTTTCCAGCTCATCCGAGCTTGTGACATCTTTGTCCACACCGAACTGCAACTTTGATTCTCATTTCAAATTTCATATTACTTGCTCTTCTTGACATTTTCATGAATAGTAGGACGCGATTCTTCATCATAATTTCAGAATTTCTAATAGATTAATACTTGTTAGATCAAAGCTTTTCACTGAGCTCACTTTAGGAGAATCACAGCAACACACAGGCAAATAATCCTAACCGTAGAATATGCAAACATCTAAGTAGTGGTCTAAGACACCATAGACCCCTCTGGAATCTACTTCTACATAACAAGCCATAACAGTAGAATGCTTCAGAATAAAATCAATTACAGTGGCTGACAAGCCTCATACGCACCGCCACAGATCACTTGCATAACTGTATCACGATGAAAGAGTTGATCTCGACCGTCAATATGCCAACTAAATTATGGCTAACCAATCTATCTTCTTCCAATTTATCCTCGATTGCCTTAGAAATAATACTAACTCCATTTAATAGGTAACATACTCCATCTGCACTTATTTCGAGTGACGTTGAATCACGAGACTATGCTGTTTCAAATCCCACGAATTATTCCGTACCTCCCAAATGCCACACTGCAAGCCTAAACATCATAGAACATTATGTGCCTCTTCTTATAGGCTGCTAACAAGCTTGATTCTTTACTTGTAATTATACGATCGAAATCATTAGGCATCACACCACACTACAAGCCCAGAATATAAACAACTCCATGAGTCTCCCATCACATGAGTACCCCCTCGGCGAAGAACCTGCCGAATCACTTCCCTTGGAACCCGCATCTATACAAGGCAAAATCCTAAATCTTTCCCTAAGCCTGAACATGGGCCAATAGGGCCAACGATAGCCTACCTTTAATATTTCCTTTATATAAATTACCACTTATGGTCCTTTCCGTTGCTGAAATAGCTCGTCGATATGCTAATAGCCAATAATTTCGCAAGTAGTTAACCATGCAACCCAATCATAAGCGGTGGGACTCTTTCACTTAGCATGAATCCATTATTTCACAACTCTAAAATTCACCAAGATTCCCCAGCTTTCATCGACATAACTTTGCTCGATCAACCGCATAAATTCTCGAATTCCTTCCGCAAAGCCCCATTCTTTTATACTCTGATTCACCTACTACATTCGCACGACTAATCTCTCTGTTACATAACCGATAAAATTCTTTGCAGGAGTCTCGCCAACAACGCGACAACTAACCTTTTCATTTGGGTAACCCACATGTAGAAAGCTTTTCCTGGTATCTTCAGACGCCGCTGCACGGGGGTACAATCACTTCGACATCAATCCTTCTTGAGTCTGAGCTCACTCTCCAGCTACACAGGTCCATTTACCCTCAGTGGACATCATTTAAGTCCGCGAAACATCCCTCAATTCAAGTCATGCCACATCCATCTTCATTTAAGCGGCTCTTTCTTGTTATATTAAATCTCTGGCCGCACAAGAATTCCTACTTCAAATTAGATCCGTTGACCCCAATAACCAAGCACCAATATTCTCAAATTGTTCCAGACTCCCTTAAGGTGCATAGTCATCTCATTACCAAGCCCCTACGCAGCTCTGCTGCTCTCCCACTTTGGGAAAACTCACTTCTTTAATCCACTACTCAGCTTGCGCTCCCTAGGCCTAGCCCTTTAGAAGTTTTAAACTCCGCCTGACACTTCCCACCTATCTTTCTCATATTTTGCTGCTCAATGTTTTCTTTAAATAACATCTACCTTCATAGCACTTGAATACACAAATTGCTACTAACTTTAAACTTCTCTGAAGGTCATCTTTATCGAACCGTCAACATTAAAAATACTGATTCAATCGTGAACCACTGCATCTTGCGATATCTAATAGTTGTATCTCTGATAATATTTCACAACACCTTGCCTCAAAGGTGAATCGTAGAAGATCATGACACTGATAAACTTAATACGTTCAACTAGGACAGCAACACACAACAATGGCGAAAACTCTGCCACTCTCGCCATTACCAAGTCTCATTACTTCCACCAGTCCACATATGACCATCCTTAGTTTGATTACCCATTCCTCTACCAGGAAGTAAAATATTGAATGTTCTTGATTATGAACTGAGTAAACCTCCCTTGAAGTCATTCACTGCCTCGACACGTGGGCAACACCCTACCATCATATCACTACTGCAGAATAGTCATTCATAAGCATCACGACAACTTATGCCTAGCATCAAAGCCCTCAAGAATACCACTAGTAGGTTGAGACAATATAATATTCTTCCTTATGTCGATGACAATAATCTGACCAACTATAACGGGAGAAACATCACGTATCATATCTATAGTACCATTACGGCTCTTCAATTTTAGATTTACATTAAGTGCTTCGTGTCGCATAAGATTGAGTAAGAAGAAACAAACGCATTAGCCTCATATGAATTTAAATCGCATGATAAGGAATCAATAAGGGAAGTACTCCTAACAATCCTGCAATCTCCCGAGGATAAGTACAGATGTCTTCGTACCGATCTGCGAGACTCTACTAGACCTGATCATGACTCGTGAGACCCTAGGAACCTAGTGCTCTGATACTATGTTGTCATAACCCAAAACCCACCAAGGGTCGTGGTGGCGCCGTACACCCCTGTCAGGCAAGCCAACTAAGAAGGCATAATTAAATTCAAGTTCCAGTACTTGAGAAAAATGTATTTCTTATATGAAGAATGTTAAACAATAAAGATTTTACAAAAAAAAAATAACTTAAAGTCAATAAAGGACTAAATATTGAATAATCCAAAATCATCCCAGAACTCGGAGTCACGAGCGCATGAGCATCTACTGATAAGGAAAAATAAAATACAATATCCGTCCGAAATACAATGGACAGGAAATAAATACAATGTGCTGAATGGGACTATACCAGTTGCGGGGTGCCTCAAATAATGCAACTCACGTAGTCCCAGAATTATCTGCGTTGCTACACCTAGTAGGCTGCTAGAGATACATATACCCCGATCAACAAAAATGTACAGAAATGTAGTATGAGTACATAAACAACGTGTGCTCTATGAGTATCCGCCTAAACTCAAAGAAGTATAGATGAGATGGTCAACTTTGGCAGTTACTAGTGGTCCAATAATGATATACTAAATGAGCGAGGAAATCGGGGATTTTTTATAGCAGTTCTAACTCACAAAGCGAGAAAATAGGTAAACACCTTCAACAAGTAGTAAAGGATTTTCAAGGGTTACTTTTAATTATTTTACCAAATTATATCAAGCCATGAAAGGCAATATCCAAATTTAAAATTCTCAAGAAAACAATATATATCATGCACAAATCATGTCGAGGTCGACGACCTGCTCCAATAGAAACGTAAAATGTGCACCGCCGAGGGTCGAACGGCCCGAATCCTAGATGCATCTATTTAATCTGTTGAGGCGTTTGGCTCCTTCCATAAATAAGCACATACCCTGCTCGCAAGTCATGCATGCGCGCAGGCACACATAGAGATACATGCTCAATCAGTCTATTATTTATCGGGGAATAATTATCCAAATAAAATCAATTCTCCTTTAACATTTTTTAGGAAATAAAGTTTAACCCTTTTAGGAATTTACTTACTAATTCAAAGTGATTTAACCAATTCTAGCTATCAATGAGTTCGTAAATATTCCAAGTATAACATGCTTTTGGGTCCTAACTACTCGGACAATAGCATAATAGTAGCTACGTATGGACTCTCATAATGCGTACGTAGTCCCCACAAATAGGAGCACATAATCAATTATTTTACCTATGGGAACAATTCCCTCTTACAAGGTTAGAAAGGGGACCACCTCACTCCGAAGATCCATACCGGCATTCCACGCCCTTCCGAAGACTCTAACTGATGCACCTCACTCCAAAAATAGCCAACAGTTACGCAAATCCATTAATATATGCTCAATTATTTATTACAATCTAATTTATAGCAATTTCTAACTCCGATCGAAAAGTTGACCAAAATGCCCTCTGACTCACGTGCCCGGAATCCAAAATTTTTTTGAAGATAAAGATTACCCATGAACTCACAAACTCAAATATACAATTTACGCCTAATTCCATGCTCAAATTCGTGGTAAAAATCTAATTTATAAAATTTCTAGGTCTTCTTCCAAAAATCCTAACTTGCCCATATATGTTTTATGTTTAATTCCATGATATAATCTTTTATTTAACTTGGAAACGAGTAGGAGTATCTTACCTTAACATAGATGACAAAATCCCTCTTTGAAGCTCTCCAAAAATTACCCAAAGCCATGAAAAATGGGCTAAATGAACCAAAACACAGATTTAAAACATGTCCTCTGCCTCCAGTTATTTTCGCACATGCGGTCCATTGATTGCTTCTGCGGCTCCTCAGGTGTCGTCCAAATGCCGCTTCTGTAGTTCCCCTAGACCACCTCCCATTTCGCTTCTACAAACACACCTCCACAGATGTGGTCCCGCATCTGCGCAAAAATGATCGCATCTGCGTCCCAACCTAGCTGCCCCAATCCGCTTCAAGCTTCCTTATCCGTAGGTGCGGTCCCTTATTTGTGCCTCCCTGACTGCATCCATGGTATTCCAGGCCACTACCGTGGCTCCGCACCTACGGCCAAATCTTCGCAGGTGCGTAAATACCATATATTAGCTACCTCAACTTTTCTTCTACTCCTAATTCAATTCGTTAACCATCTGAAATCCACCCGAGGCCCCCAGGACCTCAACCAAACCTACCAACCAATCTCGAAATACATTTAGGACTTTCTCGAGGCCTCAAATCATATCAAACAACGGTAAAACCATGAATTAACCCTGATTCAAGCTTTATGAACTTTGAACTTTCCAACTTTTACTTCTGATGTTTAAACCTATCAAATCATGTCCGATTGACCTCAAATTTTTCACATAATTTATATTTGGCATTACAGACATACTCCACCTTCCAGAATCGGATTCTGACCCCGATATCTAAAAGTTCACTTTCGGTCAAACTTCTTAAAAACCTTGAAATTTCTATCTTTAACCAAATGATTTCAAAATGACCTACGGACCTCATAATTCACTTCGGACAATGCTCCTAACTCCAGAATCACCATACGAAGCTATTCACACTATTGGAATCCCAAATAGACATTGATAACACTGAATTGCACTTCAAGCCAAACTTATGA
Organism: Nicotiana noctiflora; assembly: GCA_032618575.1. Lineage (NCBI taxonomy): Eukaryota > Viridiplantae > Streptophyta > Magnoliopsida > Solanales > Solanaceae > Nicotiana > Nicotiana noctiflora. Next base: position 77,410 of record JASVEL010005750.1, read on the forward strand.
AATTTCTTCTAAAATGCTAACTTCCATATAAGTGCCAAAAACACTCTCGGGTTATCCAAAACCTAAAACGGGCATACACCCAAGTCTGAAATCATCATACGAACCTATTGGAACCTTCAAATACCCATTCCGAGGTCGTTTGCTCAAAATTCCCGTCCTAGTTCATTCTTTCAACTTTAGCCTCTTTAAATAGGAATTCTCTTCCCAAATTAAATTCGAATATCCTGAAACTCAATTTCGATCGCGCGTGCAAGTCATAATACCTGAAATGAAGCTGCTCATGGCATCAAACTACTGAACGACGCACTAGGACACAAAATGAACGGTCAGATCGTTACAAGTGACACCAAGATCGGGCAGTGTGGATGTATTTGCGTATTTGTTTTTCTTCTGTGTACTTTGTTATATTAAATGAAAGACTTGTTTTCATAACTAATTTGGAACTAAATTTACAAAATACCATTATGTGTTAGTGTTAAATCGGCCTTCCTAGTGGTGTGATAAGCGCCATCACCACAGGGGTGGTTTGGGGTCATGACAATTGACAAGAATATTCTCCTGGATATTCCTTTAGTTGTACTTTTTAGGATTTTTAGAGAATATTGTCACACACTTAGTTTTTAACTAAGTACACGTGTGATACTTGACAACTCGCTCATGATCTTGTACAACTTGCTCACGTTCTTGTTATGCCAAATCAGCCTTATTGCACTCAAGATCGCTTACAGATGGTATAAAGAGCACAAGAGAATTGTTAAAGGAAGCTTTGTATTAGAGAGAACTTGAATTGTTTGCTTGATGAATTACAAATGAATGGCCTCCCTATTTATACTAATCACCTATGGGCTAGTGTACAAATAATAATTATTCCACAAGTCCTTAATATATACAAATAAGTCCCTTCTCTAGAATATTCTACAAGCCTAGAAGATTCCAAGGACTTTCCTAGAAATCCATAAGGATCTAGGGTTTTCCTAAGGAAATATCCATATTTCTCTAGAATCTTCTCACAAATTCTGGCCTTCCTCTTATGTAAGCTTCAACATGGCATTAATATATGCCAAATGGTGCCTATGTGGCATGATGAAATAGCGGTTCATTTGTCACGATCCAAACCCAATCGTGATGGCACCCAACCATAAAGCTAGGCAAGACTGACCAGCCGTCGTTCTCATATCAACAATAAATCTCAAAACCGACAATTTAAGGAGAATACAATAGTTTTAGAATAATAATCCAATATTTATATAATAATAATACCGAGAAATACGAAATCTGATAAGACACTTCCAAAAGATCTGGGGTCACGAGTCTAGAGCCTCTAAAACAAACTGGATAGCAATATCTGAACGAAAATACACAAGTCTGGAAATGTATATATAAATAAAATTGAAATAGGAAGAGTAGTCAAGTCCTGCGAACGTCAAGCAGTTACCTCAACTACTCCGATAATCTCTGGAAAATAAAGACTGCTCAGCTAAGACTCTAGTGTACCTAAATCTGCACACAGGGTGCAGGGAGTACGGGTGAGTACTACCGACCCAGTTAGTAATAAGCATATAAAATGTCCGAAGATATGAAATCCACGAAATGCCACAAAGTAAAGCTAAAACTAACTTTCCAGCATCTTACTACGAACTAACGACAAAACAACTTCAAATATAACAGTCAAGTATAATGTAACCATGCAATGCAATGCACATGAACAGGCTATGGGTACAGCCCGATACATTTAACGTCGACGATGCTCATTGGGGATGTGTACAGACTCCGGAGTTCCTTCAGACCAAGCGCAATATAATCATAACATTCATTATGACGTGCCGCCCAATCCATACTCAGTCCACAATATGCATATGAATCACGTAACATATTCAATTAATCTCCCAATTTCTAATTTATAAAGAAGAATATACTTTAGATATTTAACTTCATGAAAAGTGACTTAGTATTTCATGACAGTGATTAAACACGGGACTGAGATCAATGATTATACAAAGCATGCTATCACAATGACATTCATCATTTGAGGATGCTACAGATCGACACAAGGCCCCAAACATGGCAATAAGCCTAGATATATTCAATACAGGGTGTGTATCAGTCGCCAATATAGAAACATTCTTGTTCGGTATGGACCAAGTCATAATTCCCAGTCATAACCAATCCTGCACCTTCCATGGGGTGCAAGTCACGCCCTACAATAGCGTCACAATGTGATAAGCTGGGGTTTCAAACCCTCGGGCCATCATATACACCAACTACTCACCTCTAACCGACCATAGACTAGTCCGCAATGCTTTTTCCTTTCATATTGACCTCCTCGCGTGCTGAATCTAGTCAAAACCATAGCGAATACATAAATATGGGTTAAATAAACATAACCCAATAAAAACTACTTGAAAAGTACTAAAATTCATGAAGTTGGTAAAACTCGAGCCCCGGGCCCACTTCTTGAAAAATTCTGAAAATCATACTAACGGATTCCTCGTCTCGCACGAGTCTGTACATATAAAGTTTATCGAAAACGGAGCTTAAATGGCCTTTCAAATCCTAAAAATCTGTTTTAAAAAATAAAGCCCTAGTTCTTCATAATTTCTACCCACTTTCATGAATTTGAGTGTTGATTCTTCCATAAAATGGTATTTTCTAGTCAAGAGACTTGTCTCCAATCAATACCGATCGAAAACCATCTTCAAATCGCTCAAAAAGCTCTCTTGGCAGAGTAAAAATGGTGGAAAATAATATGGGTTGCGGATATAAGGGTTTTAAACATTCTATCAGATCACTGTAGCGACCCCTACGCGATCGCATCAATACCCCTGCGATCTTAGAGGCCAAAATTTCCAGGCCCTCAATTCCACTTAAGTGATCAGAGGCCAGCAATCACATTAACATCCACGCGACCACACTGTACAAGCTCCTCAAACTATGCGATCACAGGCACCTTTACGCGATCGGATAAAGCAAATCTTCACCCCCTCAGAACTTTCTATGTGATCGCAGACATACCTAAACAATAACATAGAGTAAAATTTGTCTGAAGTATTTCTACTGCGCTATTCATGTTCAAAATTCCCCGTTGGCCATCCGAAATCGCCCCGAGGCCCTCGGGACCTCAACCAAATGCACAAATATGTTCTATTACTTCATTCAAACTTGCTCATAACATAAAAACACTATCATAAACATCAAATTCATCGAATTACCACGGATTCAGGCCTAAGTTAAACTAAAACTTCTGAAACTTGCATTTGATCTAAAACCGGACCTAAACACCTCTGAATGATCTGAAACTTTTCATGTGTATCCAAAATCACCTAACGGAGCTACTGCAACTCTCGGAATTCCATTCCGACCCTCATATCAAAATCGCACCTATCATCTGGAATTCGCCAAAATCCAACCTTAGCCAATTCAAGCCTAATTCTACACCGGACCTCCAAATTCAATTCCGATTGTGCTCTTAAGTCACAAATCATCCCCCGAAACTAGTCGAATCATCGAAAATCCATTCCAAGCCTTATTACTCATAAGTTAACATTCAGTTGACTCTTCCAAACTAACCTTCTTATAAAGAGACTAATTGTCTCATTTCTAACCGAACTCTATCTGAATTACTTCAAATTCTCCAAACACATATAATGAAACATATAGAAGCATAAAATGGGGAAAATGGGGCAGTAACTCCCTTAACAACGGGTCAGGTCATTACATCCCCAACTTAAATAAATACTTGTCCTCGAGCGGGTCAAGATACATATGTGGAATCTCAAACAAGTGAGGATATCTGCTTTGCATCTCCTGCTCGCTCTCCCAAGTGGCTTCCTCCACGGGCCGACCTCTTTACTGTACCTTCACCAAAGTTATGTCCTTAGATCTCAACTTTCAAACCTGATAACCCAAAATGGCTACCGGCTCCACATCGTAGGTCAAGTTCTCATCCAACTAGATCGTGCTGAAGTCTAATACATGAGACGAGACCCCAACATGCTTCCGGAGCATAAAAATATGGAACACTGGATGAACTCCCGACAAGCTAGCTGGCAAAGAAAACATATAGGCCACATCCCCAATCCTCCTAAGTATCTCAAAAGGTCCAATGAACCTTGGACTCAACTTTCCTTTCTTTACAAACCTCATAACGCCTTTCATAGGCGAAACCTTCTACAAGACCTTCTCGCCCACCTCGTAAGATACATCTTGAACCTTTCGGTCTGTATAGCTCTTCTGACGCGGCTGAGCTATACGAAGTCTCTCCTGGATCACTTTTACCTTCTCTAAGGCATCCTGAACTAACTCTTCCCCCAATAATCTAGCCTCGCCGGGCTCAAACCAACCAACTAGAGATATACACTGTAACCCATATAAGGCTTCATACGGCGCCATCTGAATGCTGGATTGATAGCTATTGTTATAAGAAAACTCTGCAAACAGCCCAAGAACCTCCAAAATCAATAATACAGCATGTCCTCCAATATCTGGATAGTACGCTCGGACTGTCCGTCCGTCTGAGGATGAAATGTTGTGCTCAACTCTACCTGTGAACCCAACTCTCGCTGAAATGTTCTCTAGAACTAAGAAGTAAACTGGGTACCTTTATCTGATATGATAGAAATTGGGAATCCATGCAACGGACAATCTCTCGGATGAAAATCTCTGCTAACCGCTCCAAAGAATAGGTAGTGCATACAGTAATGAAGTGAAGTGCGCGGACTTGGTCTGTCTATCCACAATCACCCCAAATCGAATCAAACTTATCCGATGTACAAGGAAGACCACTCACAAAGTCCATAGTAATCCTCTCCCATTTCCACTCGAGAATATCCATGCGCTGGAACACTCCACCAGGTCTCTGGTGTTCATATTTGACTTGGTGATAGTTGAGACACCGAGCTACATAATTCACAATATCATTTTTCATCCTTCTCCACTACTAATGTTGTCTCAAATCCTAGTACATCTTCACGACACACAGATGAATCGAATACCACGAGCTGTGGGCCTCCTCTAATATCATCTCCCGGAGCCCATCCATATTGGGTACGAAATACGGCCCTGCATCCATAACAATCCATCATCTCCAATAGTCACATTTCTGGCATCATCATGCTGGACCCTGTCCTTCAGGACAAGCAAATATGGGTCACCATACTGGCGCTCTCTGATGTAGTCATACAAAGAAGATCGAAAACCATACAAGCCAACACCCGACTGGGCTCGAAAATATCTAACCTCACCATCTGATTGGCCAAGGCCTGAACATCCATTGCAAGGGGCCTCTCCCCAACTGGAATGTACACCACACTACCCATACTAATAGTTCCCACTTAAAACATCGGTCACTACATTAGCCTTCCTGGGATGATACATGATGGTAATATCATAATCCTTGAGTAACTCAAGCCATCTCTACTGCCTCAAATTAAGATCTTTCTACTTAAACAAATGTTAAAGACTATGGTGGTCTGTATATACCTCACAAGATATGCCATATAGATAATGCCTCCAAATCTTCAAGGCATGAACGATAGCAACCAACTCTAAGTCATGAACATGGTAGTTCTTGTTATAGGTCTTTAATTGATGAGAAGCATATGCAATAACTCTACCCCCTACATCAATACACAACTAATCCCAACTCTCGAAGCATCATAATACACCGTGTAAGAACCTGAAGTTGATGGAAATACTATTACACGAGTTGTGGTCAAGGACGACTTGAGCTTCTGGAAACTCTCCTTGCATTCATTCGACCACACAAAAGGAGCATTCTTCTGCATCAACTTCATCAAAGGCGAAGCAATAGATGCAAAGCCCTTAACGAACCTGCGGTAATAACCCGCCAAACCTAGGAAACTCCGGATCTCAGTAGCAGAGGACGGTATGGCCCAACTCTACACCACCTTGATCTTCTTTGGGTCAACCTGAATACAATCACTGGACACCATATGTCCCAAAAAAGTCATAGTACTAAGCCAGAACTCACACTTAGAGAACTTCACAGAAAATTTCTCCTCTCTCAAGTAATACCACCCTCAGGTGCTGCGCGTGCTACTTCTGGCTACGCGAGTATACCAGGATATCATCAATAAACACGATCATAAAAGAATCCAAATACGGCCGAAATACACTGTTCATCAAGTGCATGAATGCGACTGGGGTATTAGTCAGCCCGAAGGGTGTAACAAGAAATTCGTAGTGCCGATATCTCGTCCTGAAAGCCATTTTCATAATGTCTAAATCCCTAATCTTTAGCTGCTGATAGCTCGATCAGAGGTCAACCTTAGAGAATACCCTTTCTCCTTGAAGCTGATCAAACATATCCTCAATACGGGGTAGTGGGTACTTGTTCTTCACTGTCACCTTGTTCAGCTATCTGTAATCAATGAAAATTTTCATTGTGCCATCCTTCTTCTTTATAAATAACACCGGTGCATCCCAAGGTGACACACTCGGGCGAATGAACCCCTTATCTAGGAGTTCCTGAAGCTGTTCCTTCAACTTTTTTAACTCTGTTGGTGCCATACAAAAGGGAGAGATAGAAATGGGTTGAGTTCCCGGCACCACATCAACCGAAATTAATGTCCCTGTCTAGCGACATGCCCGACAGGTCTGCTGGAAACACATCAGGGAAATCCCTCACAACGGGAACCAAATCAAGACTAGGGACTCAGCTCCATCATCTCTAATGAAATCCAAGTATTACAAACAATCCTTCCCAACCATACATTGGGATTTAAGGAAAGAAATCACCCTTCCAGGTACATAGTCAGTCATGCCTCGCCACTCGATCCTCGAAATACCTGGAATAGCCAACGTAATAATCTTGGAATGATAATCCAGAAATAGCATGGTATGGAGATAACCAATCCATACCCAGAATCACGTCGAATTCCACCATGCCCAATAGTAACAAGTCAACTCGGGTCTCCAGACCCCCAATACTAACAAGATAGGATAGATATACATGATCCACAATAACAATATCACCCACCGGAGTAGATACATACACAAGCAAGGCAAGACAACTACGGGTCGTACCCAAAAGATGAGCAAAATATAAAGATACATAGGAGTAGGTAGATTCGGGATCAAATAAGACAGAAGCATCCCTGTGGCAGACTGAGATAATACTTGTGATGATTGCATCTAATGCACTGGCATCTCTCCTATCTGGAAGAGCATAGAATCGAGCCTGACCACTGCCAGTACGATCCTCACTTCAAGAGCGACATTTGGCTACCTGACCTTCACTCCTAGCTGACTGAGTGGGTGCTGAAGAAATAGGAGCAGAAGATGAGGGGTGATCCCTCTGCTGAGACTGTCTACTACGGAATCGGGGACAATGTCTCCTTATATGACCCAACTCACCGCACTCTTAGAAATGACCTAGAGTTAGAGAAGGGGACTAATAAGAACCCCTCGCTGTAGATAAACTGAAGAAGCAGGAGCAGAGCTCTGAGCTGGAAGGGTACTCAGTGCAGGCTAGCTCTGCTAACGACCCTGATGACCCTGATGACCACGGTCCGATGAAGCCCCATTGGACTCTGTACGACCTGACTGAGGAGGTCTGAAGGAACGACCTCTACTGCGCTGGAACTGGCCCCTAGATGGAGCACCACCAAAACTACCTGTACCCCGAGGCCTCTTATCCTCCCCGTACTCACGCAATGATGATCTATCTCAATCGAACGAGCCGCATCAACTACCTCCTCAAATGTAACTACTAAATCCCTCTCTAGTCATCAATATGCGGATCAGATAGTTAAGGCCATCCACAAACCTCCTGATCCTCTTACGATCTGTCGGGATCATCCACGTAGCATGTCGAACTTGCTGTGTAAACCTCAACTCATACTGAGTAACTATCATATCTCCCTGAGTCAACCACTTGAACTGACGACGTAGCTCCCCCTTGTGTGACTGGGGTACATACTTCTCCAAGAATATCGTGGAGAACTACTACCACGTGAGGGGCGCTGCCCTAATAGGCATACGCTTCTCGAACTCCTCCCACCAAGTGAATGCAGGTCCTGTGAACTAGAAGGTGGTAAAAGCCAGTCCACTACATTCCAGAATACCCGGAGTACGAAGCATACACTGGTACTTATCCAGAAACCTTGGGCAACCTTGCCCTCAACACCACTGAATGTCAGAGGCTCAAGCCTAGCGAACCTCTCCAACCAACGCTGCTCGTCATCCGGCATAGCTGGAACCACATGAGCTGGAGCTGATGCGACTGGCGCAATTAGAACAACTAGTGCAACTGGAACAACTGCTACAACTGGGGCATCTGGCTGAACTGGCTGAGCTAGAGCTGCCCAGGTATCTGTAAGCCCTGAACAACCTGTTCGGGTGTGCAAGCATTGTGGGTCTGATGACCACCCCCGGTGTGAGAAATAGGTACCACTATAATGGCTAAAACTGCCTGAGTGAGGCAGTGCAGACGTACAAGATCAGAGCCAAAGCCTCATGGAGACCAGGAATCACGATGAGCATTGCCGGTACTTGAACAGGTGCTGCTGGAGCATCTACAGGTGGAATTTGGCCCTGAGCCTGATCAACTGGCGCTGAAATCTGATCCTGAGCCTGGTCAACTGTTGGGTCAGCAAGTGCTTTCCTTGTTGCCCTGCCTCTACTACGACCACGGCCTCTAGGTGGCACTGGTGGTTGTCCACCACGTCCATTAACACGGGTTCTCGCCATCTGCGAGATAATAGAACACAAAAAATTAGTTTTCATGACAACAAGCCGCACGATATATATTTCAAGAAAGTAAAGTGTTTCCTAAAGGTTATGTAGCCTCCCAAGAATAGATATGGATGTCTACGTACCGATCCGTGAGATTCTACTAAACTGCCTCATGACTCGCGAGGCCTAGTAAGCTAGGCTCTGATACCAACTTATCATGACCCAAACCCGATCGTGATGGCGCCCAACCTTAAAGCTAGGCAAGCCAGACCAACCGTCGTTCTCATAAAAATAATAAATCTCAAAACCGACAATTTAAGGAGAATATAATAGTTTTAGAATAATAATCCAATATTTATAGAATAATAATACTGAGAAATATGAAGTCTGATAAGACACTCCCAAAAGATCTGGGGTCACGAGTCTAGAGCCTCTAAAACAAACTAGATAGCAATATCTGAACGAAATACACAAGTCTGGAAATGTATATATAAATAAAACTGAAATAAGAAGAGTAGTCAGGTTATGGGAAAGTCAAGCAGCTACCTCAACACTGCTCAGCTAAGCCTCTGGTGCACCTGAATCTGCACACAAGGTGCAGAGAGTAGGGGTGAGTACAACCGACTCAGTGAGTAATACGCATATAAAATGTCTGAAGATAAGAAATCCACAAAATGCCACAAAGCAAAGCTAAAACTAATAGTCCGACATCTTACTACGAACTAACAGCAAAATGTAAGGATGCGATGCAATGCAATTCGCTGCGGCGTGCATCCCGGTCCATACTTAGTCCACAATATGCATATGAGTCACATAACAGATTCAATTAATTTCCTAATTTCCAATTTAGTAAGAAGAATATACTTTAGATATTTAACTTTAGGAAAAGTGACTTAGCATTTTATGACAGTGATTAAACACATGACTGAATTAATGATTATACAAAGCATGCTATCACAATGATATTCATCCTCTAAGGATGCTATAGATCGGCACAAGGCCCCAAATATGGCAATAAGCCCAGATATATTCAATACAGGGTGCGTATCGGTCGCCAATATAGAAACACTCTTGTTTGAGATGGACCAAGTCACAATCCCCAATCATAACCAATCTCGCACCTACCATGGGGTGCGTGTAACACCCTATAATAGCGTCACAATGTGATAAGTTGGGTTTTCAAACCCTCGGGCCATCATACACACCAACTACTCACCTCTAACCGGCCGTAGATTGGTCTGGAATGCCTTTTCCTTAGGTATCGACCTCCTCGCGTGCTGATTCTAGTCAAAACCATAGCAAATACATAAATATGGGTTAAAGAAACATAACCCAATCAAAAATACTCGAAAAGTACTAAACTTAACGAAGTTGGTAAAATTCGAGCCCCGGGCCCACTTCTCCAAAAAACCTGAAAATCATATTAATGGATTCCTCATCTCGCCACAAGTCTGTACATATAAAGTTTATCGAAAACGGAGCTCAAATGGCCTTTCAAATCCTAAAATTTCGTTTTAAAAAACAAAGCCCTAGTTCTTCGTAATTTCTACCCACTTTCATGAATTTGAGTGTTGATTCTTCCATAAAATGGTGTTTTCTAGTCAAGAGACTTACCTACAATCAATACCCATTGAAAACCCTCTTTAAATCGCTCAAAAAGCTCTCTTGGAGTAAAAATGATGGAAAATAATATGGGTCGCGGATATAAAGGTTTTAAGCATTCTGTCAGATCACTGTAGCGACCCCTATGCGGTCGCATCACTACTCCTACGATCGCATAGGCCAAATTTCCAGGCCATAAATTCCTCTTATGCGATCGCAGGACAGGCCATGCGATCGAATTAACACCCACGCGGCCGCATAGAGCAAATCTATGCGATCGTAGGCACCTTTACCTATGCGATCGCAGGCACCTTTACGCGATCGCATAGAGCAAATCTTCACCTCCTTTGAACCTTCGATGCGATCACAGACATACCTACGCGATCGCATAGAGTAAAATATATCTAAAATTTTTTTGTTGTACTATTCATGTTCAAATTCCCCGTTAGCCATCCGAAATCACCCCGAGGCCCTCGGGACCTCAACCAAATGCACAGATATGTTCTATTACTTCATTCAAACTTGCCCGTAACATAAAAACACTATCATAAACATCAAAATCATCGAATTACCACAGATTCAAGCCTAAGTTAAACTAAAACTTCTGAAATTTGCATTTGATATAAAACCCGACCTAAACACCTCCGAATGATCTGAAACTTTTCATGGATATCCAAAATCACCTAACGGAGGTACTGCAACTCTCAGAATTCTATTCTGGCCCTCGGATCAAATTCTCACCTACCATCTGGTATTCCAAAATCCAACCTTAGCCAATTCAAGCCTAATTCTGCACCAGACCTCCAAATTCAATTCCGATTGCGCTCCTAAGTTACAAATCATCCTCCAAAACTAGTCAAATCATCGGAAATCCATTTCGATCCTTCTAACTCATAAGTCAGCATTCAGTTGACTTTTCCAAACTAACCTTCTAAAAAAGAGACTAATTTTCTCATTTCTAACCGAACATTATCCAAATTACTTCAAATTCTCCAAACACATATAATGAAACATATAGAAGAATAAAATGGGGAAAACGGGGCGGTAACTCCCGTAATGATGGGTCGAGTCGTTACATCATCGCACTCCCCCCATCTAATATTGCAACGACCGCCGCGCAATGCTGTTGCATAAACTCTCGGATCTTATGTTTGAATTGCCACAAGTTTTCATATTTTTCCCACGTGGCCTCCTCCGGTGATTGCCCTTTCCAATGGATGAGGAACATAGCAGTGGCTTTTAGCCCTTGTTTTTGCCTGGCCTGGTAATCCACAATAGCCTCAATCTCCTGATCATACGAGGCGATGATAGTCATTGGCCCTCGACTTGAATGGCCCCTAGTCGGATCATTCTTATCTTTATGATATGTCTTAAGCATGATGGCAAGTAAGACAGGGTAGATCTTAAAATACAATGGCATATCAAGATTGCATGAGATCTTTCCTACATTCGCGATGATCTTAAATATCTCCTCATACTTGCGAATTAAATTCTGATGCATGCCCCGTAGTGCCTTGAGCTGTCATGGTTAAACTTCACCATGACCATGTCCCCAACTCTATAGTTTGTGGGATGCCCTTTACGGTCCGCAAAATTTTTCATCTTCTTAGCTGCCTTATCCAAGTAGGACTTAGCAGTGTCAAGGTGCTGCTCACATCCTTTGGCCATATGATAATCCCCCAAACCCCTTCCCTCGAACGCAACTGCTAATAAATGTGTAGTTTATGGTTGTTAGCCTGTGGCTAGGTCAAATGGTGTTCGTCCCGTGGACTCACTCCCCTGCAAGTTATAATAGAATTGTGTGATGTCTAAGAGACTTTCCCAATCTTTATGATGCACGCTTACATAATGCCTCAAGTAGCATTCTAGTTAGGCATTGACTCGTTTCGTTTGTCCATCCGTCAGTGGGTGGAAACTAGTAGAAAAGTGCAGCTCTATGCCATGTATGTTGAACAAATCTCTCCAAATATTTCCAATAAAGGGGGAAGGGAGGTCTCGGTTACTGATTATATGCCTTGGTAAGCCCCAATAGTTCACCACATTCTTAAAGAATAGCTTGGCGGCTTCCTTGTCTATGCAACCTGGTGAGGCAGGCATGAAAGTGGCATATTTGGAAAATCTATCCACGATCACCATTATAGTGCTATAACCTTCAGACTTTGTTAGGCAAGTGATAAAAATCATAGTCACGCTCTCCCATGGATTCTTTGCAACTGGTAGTGCCTCCAAAAGTCCTCTAGGTTGTTGTTGCTCAACCTTGTCCTGCTAACATATGAGACAAGTCTGAACATAACATTCTATAATCTCGCATGCATGGCTAATAGTAGACTGACTCTACCAAGGCCCTAGTGCGACGTTGGCTTGGATGACTTGCCCACATTGTATTATGACTCTTCCTTATGTTCCATCGTCTAATGTCTCCAAACTTAGGCACATAGACTTGCCGACCCGTGGTAAGAAATAGACCGTTTTCTACCCAAAAACATGTCGTCTTGCCCTAGTTGGCTAACTTGATAAGTTGTTTGGCTGCCAGATCTTGTTGCATGCCTTCTTTTGTAGCCTCACAAATGTCCCAAGTGGATAAAGTGATGGCAGCAAGCTCGGCTTTTAGGCTCAAGGCATCAGCGACAACATTACCTTTGCTCGACTTTTAATCTAGCACATAATCAAACTCATCCGAGAAGTCTTTCCACCTAGCCTGTTTTGGTGTGAGCTTCTTCTGCGTCTGAAAGTAGCTAGTAGCCACATTATTGGTCTTGACCATGAACCTCGACCCGAGTAGATAATGTCGCCATGTATGAAGACAATGCACCATGGCAGTCATTTCCTTCTCTTGCATAGTGTAATACCGCTCTGTCTTATTTATATTGCGGCTCTTAAATGCTACATGATGCTTTCAGGACACCCTTAATGGAGAAATCTGATGCATCTATGTGCACCTCATATGTCTTGGCAAAGTCGGGGTAATGCCAAGACTGGCTTCTCTTTTACAGTTGCCTTAAGGTGTTCCAACGCCTTTTGACAATGCTCTATCCAGACCCATGGCTTGTTCTTCTTCAGCAGCTCAGTCAATGGTGCAGCCTTTGCGGAGTAGCCACTGATGAATCGACAATAGTAATTAACAAGTCCAAGGAAGTATCTCAACTCTGTTACCGTTGTATGTGTTTCGCACTCCTGGATAGCACGTACCTTAGCATCGTCCATGCATAACGTGCCATTTCTAATGACATGGCCTAAGAAGTGCACCTTTGATTGTGCAAACTCACACTTCTCCCTCTTGATTTATAGCTCGTTCTACAGCAAGACTTGGAAGACTTTCCTTAAGTGCTCTAAGTGTTCCTCCGAGGTGTTGCTGTAGATGATAATATCATCTAGGTATACTACCACGAACTAATCAAGGTAAGGATGAAAATTCTTATTCATAAAGGTGCAAAATGTGGCTGGTGCATTGGTTAAGCCAAAGGGCATCACCAACCACTCAAAGGCTCCATATATGTTCACACGTGCAAACCTGACAGTAGCCATTTCGAAGATCCGCCTTGGTAAAGTACTTGGCTTACCCAAGTCTGTCGAACAAGTCGGCAATGAGTGGGATCAGGTACTTATTCTTCACTATAACCTTATTAAGTGCTCGGTAGTCTATACACAAGCACAACGATCCATCTTTCTTCTTCTGGAACAATATCGGTGCGCTGAAAGGTGCCTTTGAAGAGCGAATATGACCAACATCCAGCAACTCTTTCAATTGTTTCTTGAGCACTTCTTGCTCGGGTGGTGCCATACGATATATGATGGCTCCAACTCAATTTTGTGATCCACCTCTCACCTATACAGCAAGTGCTTAGGCAACTCCTCATGCATGACATCTTTGTTTTCCTCAAGCAACTTCTTTATGCAAGGCGACAATGTCTCTTGAAACTCTTGTCTTCCTGAGACTTGAAATGGTTGCCACGAATGTTGGCTCCCCCTTTCTTGATCCCCTTGACAAACTATGTAGCTAAGATTTGAGCTTGGATCTATCCACGTGGCATAGTCATTTCAGGTACCATGCAAGCTCTTTCTCGCTCAAAAACCAAGAGACGCTGGAGGTAGGGGTCGATTAAAGTATGACAGTGTCAAAAGAACTCTTGCCCCAGTATGATGTCAAAGATACCCATAGCGGTTATGGTAAAATTTTCATACCTTTCTAAGCTCCCAATTTTACACCTAGTCCATTAGCTACCCCACGAGCATTTTGTACCTTGACATTCACAGTCTTGACATAAGAGTTGGTTGGATCAATCTTCAATTCTAGTCTCTTTGTGGTAGCCTCAGTCACAATATTATGAGTTGCTCCAGTGTCCACCATTGCACGAGCGGGCTTGTTGTTTATGGTGAGATGCACATACTAATTTCCATTCTCGATAGGTCAGATAGCTTGCTTTGAGACAGCACCACATAATCCAATTATACCAACTATGTGATTCCCAAACTCTCTCCCTGCAGTTGCCCTTTCGCTCAGGGACTATGGCACTGATGCTCTTTAGGTCGGGATAATTCCTGAAGCCATGCATCCCTCACATATGTAGCATCCCTTATTCTCGGCTTATACATTATTCTCGGCATATCCCTAACGACCATTCGACTTTTTGGAATCTTGAGTCTTAGAGTATTGTTGATGTATCTCCTTGTCCTTGCCACGATCTCCCCCACCTTTGACATTGTTAACCTTTAACTCCTTGCCATTTCCTTTGTCGTGCTTGTCATGCCTGAAATCTATCAATGATTAGGCCTCCACTATGGCTTGGTGTATATCAATGACTTATCGGTATTGCAACTCCTACTTAGCCCAATTTTGCGACCCGTCCATGAAGTGGAACAACAAGTCATCATTGGTCAAGTTGGGGATATGAAGCATAATGGTAGCGAACTCCTTGACATTATGCTCCCTGTTTGCTTCAATTCCCTAAGCTTGTACCTTGCCTTGTACAAGACATTGTTTGGAAAGAACTGTCGCTTGAACTCGGCTTTGAACCAATCCCATGTGTTAATAGTACATAGACCTTAATCCATGTCACGACCTAAGTTCACCTCAGGTCGTGATGGCGCGCAATACCATTGTCAGGCAAGCCGATGCAGAATTATTAGTGAATTCTTATTTTTACTTACCCAAAAATAGTTACAACACTTTTCTTGATATTTAAAACCATATGATAATAAGAAGTATTTAGTAGTAATTATACAACCCAAAAAACAAGAACTGTCTACTAAGTGTATGCCATGACCTGGTATCACAAACTATGGGCAACTAGTAGAATATACAAAATAATAAATCTATCCTACTGTCTGAAACAGAATAGACAGCCAAAAATAAGAGAAACTCCATCATCTGTTGATCGGCACATAAAGAGAAAGCAGCTCACCGTGGAAGTCTCGGATTAAAGTCTGTGATGCACACCGATCTGATAGCCAGATGTACCTGCCTCAGAGCCTGTAAAATTACATACAAAAGTGTTGTATGAGTACATAAACAATATGTACCCAGTAAGTATCCCGTCTAATCTCGAAGAAGTAGAGACGAGAGGTCGACTTGACACTTACTAGGGTTATTAAATATAATAATTGTTTTACTATGCATAAATATCACAATTTATATATATAGAAATTTATGACATGAAAAGACAAGTCATGAATATGATTTCACATAGATATCATGCACACATCATGTCGAGGTTGTACGGACCGGTCCAATATAAAAGAAATGTGCATTGCCAGAGGGTCGAATGGCGCGAACCATAGATGCGTCTATTTCTACCGAGGCAATCGGCCCGATCCACAATATAAATTGTCATCAAAGGGTACATAAGAACCATAGATGCATCTATTTCTATCGAGGCGATCGGCCCGATCCACAATATAAATCATCCTCAACGGGCACATAAGGCACAATCATAGTCAAATAAATTCACACGAGTTATCAAATGAGTACATGTGTTATTATACATTGTTCCAATTTCTAGGGGATCCCATTAACATGAAAGGATATTGATATATACAAATATAGCATGATACATGTCCTAAACTACCCGGACAATTAACATAATGGTAGTTACACACAGACTCTCGTCACCTCGTGAGTACGTAGCCCCTGCAATTAGCATACATGATTTAGTTAACTCACCTATGGGGACAATTCCCTCTTACAAGGTGAGACTCACCTCACTCCAAAGTGCACTTCTAATACCAAGAATGAGCCCAGACTCTCAATTTAGTTTCAAACAATCCAAAACTAGTTAAATGAGGTAAGAACTAATCAATACAAGATCACAATATCACATTCAAACTTTTAACTCAATTTTCCAACCTTAAACATGAGTTTCCTAAAATTCTACCCTAGGCCCACAAGCTCGGATTCTGAAAATTTTCAAAGGAAGTTGTTCTTTGTAACCTAAGTGTCATTAATATATGATTTGTACTTCATTTCACAGCCAATTTCTTGGTAAAATCTAAGTTTTATTCTCGGTTTAGATCTAATCTCTTGATTTCTCCAAATTTTTAGGCGTTAATCTGCCTAAAACTCGAGTAGTAAACTTATAAATAAGGGTGATGAACTTATCTTATGATGCTATGTGGAAATCCCATCTCAAGAGCTCCAAAATTGTTGAATACCCATGTGCCAAATGGTCAGAAATGGCTAGAGCTCGTATTAAATGAAGCTCACTACTTCAACATTTTCCGCTTCTGCAGTCAGGGGACCACATCTGCGATCCCGCTTCTACGAGAAATAGGCCGCATCTACAGAAATGGGCCAAGCGGGCTGGGACTGGGGCTGCGGTCTTGAGGCTACATCTGCAAAGCCGCTTCTGCAATTTTGGGCATGGCCTGCCTTAGCTACATCTTTGGTAGGACGATCGCTTCTTTGGTCTCGCACCTGCAGCTGACCAATCGCAGGTGCGGTTATAAAAGAAACGAGATGCTTCAGCCCTTTTGAAATTTTTCCAACTTCACTCGAACCTCGTTTGATTGATGCTCGGGGCTCCCAGGCCCCGCCCAAACATACCGACAAGTATAAAATCATGAAATGGACCTATCTGTACCTTTGGAACACCCGAAATAATGATAAATCTATAAATACCCCCTAAAACCTATTGAATCAAACTTATGAACTTCAAGTTCTTAATTCTCCTCTAACGAGCCGAAACACACTTTAACTACTCGAATTGACACCAAATTTTGCAGGCAAGTTCTAACTGATATATTTGACCTGTACTAGGCTTCGGAACCAACATACGAGCCCGATACCAAGGTGATCATTCATTATTCAGTTTCTTTAAATCCTTAGAATTTCCAGTTTAACAATTTCCAATAAAAATTCATTACTCGGGTTAGGAACCTTAGAATTAAATTATGCGCATACGCCCAGGTCCCATAGTTTCCTACAGACCCTTCAAGACCGTCAAATCTTGAGTCCCGATCCGTTTAATAAAAATTTTGACCAAAGTCAAACTTAGGTTTTTAAGAAAATCTTAAAGAATCAAGTGAGCCTACTTCAACCCAAACTCTACTAAACCCCGAACCAACCATCCCCACAGTTCATAAATCAGATAAAAAAAGTGCGGTAAATTTTATTTGGGGGAACGGGGTTCTAGAAAAAAAATTTCCGGTCGGGTTGTTACAATCTATATTGACCATCTTCCTTCTCCATCAAAGCATGGCAGTCTCTGAGAGGTACAATACCGCAGTGTTGATCTTGGACTCTTCGTCCCTCACTTTGCCATGCCTGAAGTAGTTCTCCAAGTGCCAAAGGAAGTTTTCCACTTCTTGTGTATCACGAACACCTTTGAACACTGGGGGTTTGGGAGTCTCGATCTTGGCTTCTCTAGTCACCACAACATTGTTGGCTACCTCGGCCACACCAGCATTAACGAGCTCTCGAGTGAATCTATCTTTGTCTTTATAGAATCGATAATACTTAAAGCCTCTATGAGTCTGTACTTTAATGTAGTGATGGTTTGCGTTAGTTCCATCTCGGTCTGTGTATGTTCCTCCAAGTCATTTCGGATACTCTCAATCTCTTCAAGAGTGTGCCCCTTAAGAACGCTAAGGGTGCCTTTCTCCTTCCCCAAATGTTGGCCAAAGATCTCCACGATGTCCATCCCCACGTTTATCTTCATCACCCACTCTTTACCGAGCAAGGCGTCCTCGGGAAGGACCTTTACTTCATCCTTGCTCGCTCAGTGGCAGATGGTTCTTACGATGTAAGACCTTCATTTGACACAACCTCGGGTGGCACCTCCAGGCTCTCATTGGTGGCATTCCTCTTTTTTCCACGGCCACTCTTGCCAGCAACATCCTAGATGATGTTGGCTTGGGTGTTGGTAGTATTCATTTCTCCATCAATCACCATTTCTTTAGTTGAAAGCTTCGCTCTGATACCACGTTGTCACATCCTTATTTTTTTAACTAAGTACACGTTTGGCACTCAACAACTTGCTCACGATCTTGCACAAATTTCTCACGTTCTTGGTATGTCAAGTCAGCCTTACTACACTCAAGATCCCTAAAAAAATGGTAGGAAGAACACAAGAGAATTTTTAAAGGAAGCTTTGTATTATAGAGAACTTGAATTGTTTGCTTGATGAATTACAAATGAATGGCCCCCTATTTATACTAATCACCTAGGGGATAGTGTGTAAATAATAATTATTCCACAAGTCCTTAATATTTACAAGTAAGTCCCTTCTCTAGAATTTTCTACAAGACTAGAAGATTCCGAGGAGTTTCCTAGCAAATATATAAGGATCTAGGGTCTTATTAAGGCAATATCCATATTTCTCTAGAATATTCTCACAAATGATATCCTTGCTCTTATGTAAGCTTCCATATGGCATTAATATATGCCAAATGGAGCCTATATGGCATGATGAAATGGAAGTTCTTCATAATACCTCATATGAATAGAAAGGGAGAAAGAAGAAAGGGGGCACGTGAGATTGAATCTGAGAACACTATTGTAAGAAGTGAACCATTAAGGGAATATACAAAGTTTACCTTTCTATAGTGATTGATTACATTGATTATTCTTCCTTTCCATTTGCATGATCTAAAAAAGCATTACTTATATTCCATTTCCATATCTCCTTGTCAGAGGGAAGGATCCTCCACATCATTTGATATGCGGACAAAGTGTTCTTCCTATTTACATTGATTGTCTTTTCTCATATTTACTTCTTGTCCTCATTCCTTAATTTATTCACAAGAGTATCATTAGAACTCTTTTCGGCCTTACAACAACAACAACAATAACAACAACAACAACAACAACCCAGTGTATTCCCACAAAGTGGGGTCTGGGGAGGGTAATATGTAGACAGGCCTTACCTCTACCCGAGAGAGAAGAGAGGTTGTTTCCAATCGACCCTCAGCGCAGGAAAAAGAAAAGCAAACAAAAACAAAAACAAAAAATAAAAATTGACACAAAAACGGCTATAAAATGCAAAGATGAAGAATGTGATGCTAGATGTGATCATGATAAAGGACGATATTTTTAATGTTTCTGAGTGTCCTATACACGAAAAATGGAGTAAGCATGGTATCTTCTAATGACGAGTCATCATAAACAATCTGCAACACTTAGGAATTCTCTTTTTTCCAGCTTGAAACAACAACGAAACTTGCCTCGAGGATGAAGCAATCCATTGCCATCAACCATCAGTAGCTGTGGGTAGAAAGGATGAGCATTTTTCTTCATTTTATCCAAAACCTCTTTTCGGCCTTAAATAGCTTTAAATGTGATTTCTAGGTTGTTACTTCCCTTCAATCTTGGATCTAGAACTTATTATATTTAACTAGAATTTACCTATTATCATTTTACTTAATTAGTTTAACAAAAAGGTATAAGATTGTTTTTGGCGGCATCCGTGGGAATTTTCTAGTTAAAAGTTTTAGTTTTTTCTAGATCTAAAACACATCCACAAAACTCTACACAGTTCCCGTTTCTCATTGTTTGCACAGATTTGACATGGTAAGCAATAAGAAAGAAAAGAGAAAGGTGATAATCGTCTCACTGCTAATCTCCTATACTATAGACGAAGCTCACGGAGAGGACGAGGAGAACCTAACATCAAGCACCTCACCTAGGCAAAAATATTCACCCCCTCCTCATGGCAACGTTACCGTTTCTCATGGAAAGGGAGCCTTTACATCCACTACGGAAGAAGAACCACCAGTGATAAAAAATCTACTAGAAGCATGGCTAATGAATACACAGAACAACATACTAGATAAACTTGTTCAACGGGCGAGCAGGGGGAGTGTGCGAGTCGACATCGCCACAACGACGAATGAACAGCACATTGAACCTCGCACGACAGGTACTACTCACCTAGTTAATGATGCAAGTAACAATGCCCTCACTATTATTATTAGAAAAATATAAGATATGGAGAACGAGAGCAAGGAAATATTCGACCAAATGAGAGATAATCAAGAAAGGTTAGATAAGATACCGAGTGTCCCAAAACTCCTACCAAAATAGGACGCCGGCTGGTTTGTGGAACAACCATATAGTGATGATGCAGCGCCACGTTGTATACCAAAACCTTTCACATATTTGAAAATATATGACGACACGATAGATTCGGATAATCATGTGACCCACTATGTCACCACAGTGAAAGGTAACGACCTTGCAAAAGAACAAGTATCATCCATATTGCTGAAGAAGTTTGGAGAGACCCTAACTAGAGGGCCCCTAACTTGGTATTCGCAGGTACCTGCATGCTCCATAGAAAGGTATGAAGAAATCACTGACAAGTTCGTCACCACCCATGCCGGGGCCAAGAAATCAAACTTACGTTAGAGGCACCCTCATGCCACCTCCATGTCATAACGAAGGCCGATCCAGACCGCGAACGGGAACACACCGAAATGAAAGAGGTATGCCCCTTTGTGATTAGCTCACAATTTTTGTGTTTCCCCCTCAGAAATAGTCTACACATATGGGAAGCAAGGCCTAAAGTTAAAATGGCCGTAGAAAATGAAGTCCGACCCAAACACCAGAAAGTCAAACACCCTCTGCGAATTCTTCTAGGAAAGAGGTCATAAGACTGAGGACTGCATCGCCCGCAAATAAGAGGTCATGAACATGCTTCACCAAGAGCACTTGAAAGATTTTATGAGCGATCGAGAAAGGGCAAACTTTGCACGACGGCGAGAATAACATCATGGGCTTCCCAAAACACCTTTCCCAGTTCATACTATTCAAATGATCATTGGCGGAGGCGATGATGCATCTATCAATAGTGTGAAGTTCATCACCTCTCACTAGCTCAAGCGATCGATCACCCTTGAATGGTACGATGAACTCAAAGAAAGTATCATCTTTGATAAGTCTAATACCCAAGGTTTTATTTTCCCTCACTTTGATGTCCTTGTCATTACTTTATATGTTTTTGATACTAACGTAAGACGTATCATGGTCGATAATGGAAGCGGCGCGTGCATCTTCCATCATCGAGTTCTCACCCAAATGAAGATCGAGCATAGGATAGTGCCACATTGCATCACACTAATAGTTTTTAATTATGAACTTGAGCAAACGTCCGTAGAAATCACGCTGTCCATCCTGGCTGGGCGACGTCACTTTGGAGACCGCGTTCCATATCATAGACTAGGATACGACGTATAATGCCATCATAGGCCAACCATAGATACACGCCATGAAAGCCACTCCCTCCATTCTATACCAAGTCATTAAATTTACGACCCCTTGGGTAGTATTCAGCATCTAGGGAGATTAACACATGGCCCGAGAGTGCTACCGCATTGCCCAAGATTGAACATACACCCAACAGATGAAAGGAAAATCCAGGGAAGAATATCAATTAATGAAGGTGGGGTCGGATGGTGAGGAAGGGAAAAATGTCATCCACAATCCTAAAATGATAAAAGCCACGAGGTCAACCGTAGAGGACCTCGACCCTATTCAACTAGACGATGATAACCCCAGTAAGAAAGCTTTCATCGGCCATAAACTCTAAGATCCATGTAATTAATCAATTTTTAAAGAATAATATGGATATGTTTTATTTTTCCTATGCTAATATGTCAGTTATCTGAAAGGAAATAGCAACTCACAAGTTGAATGTCGACCTGTTTCAACCCCAGTAAGGTAGATTAGACGAAAGTTCAACTTGGCGATAAACAATGCAGTTTGTAAAGATATAGGGAAGCTACTGGTGAACTGTTCTATTTGAGAATCGAAGTACCCTCAGTGGGTTTCCAACGTAGTCATTGTGAATGTCGATGCCCCCTTTTTCTTGCGAAAATGGGTTTATGACATTTGGACGGATAACTCGTGTCCTTTTGGGAATTAGGCTTAAATTGAAGAGTCACCACCTAATGATTAAGTGCATTAGGACACTAAGAAGAACTTTGATTTAGAAAACTAGAGATTGGGTAAGGGCTTGAAATTATCGTGAAGGAAAGGTGTTAGGCACCCATTGGGATCCACTAGTGTGTTTCCCGGCCATACTATAATTGTGACTTTAAGTGAAAACAACAAGTAGACAGGCAAGAATAACAAATACGAAGAGGGTTTTCACATAATGGATGCAAGAAATCGAAATTAAAAGAACTTAAGGAAGTTGGAATTTTCAGAAAAGCAGTCTTTGAATAAAACGAACAATTAAAAGGAAGGGGGTTTTCACATAATTGGGGTAAGGAATTGAAATTGAAAGAATTTAAAGAAGCTGAAGTTAGAAAAACAATTTTTTTGAAATAAAACAAACAATTAAAGGGAAGGAGGTGCTACATTTATAAATGATACGGATCACTCCACACAAGACCCAGTAAACGTTTATACACGTGGTGTTATCGTGTGGTCATCATATCCATATCTATCCTTTTTCACCTCGTTAAGGTATTAAAATATGAAATAGTCTCGTTTTCATATTGCATTCTATTACCCGTCCCAATCCTACCAGCCCTAGAGGTATTTGGGGCTAGTAATTCTAAAGGGAAGGGGTATGAGGTTTTATAGTTTCAAAGGACAAAATTCTACGGTGACAATAAAAACACATATGTAACAAATATGGGGGAGAACACAAAATAGTTAGAAAGGGCTCAAACAAACCTCTTGAAATACAAAGAGAAGCATATAGTTTAGCATGTCTTTACACGTACTGATTAGGGTCTGTTTAAACTTAAAAGGTGTGGCAGACTGATCTATTACATATTTCAAATAAGAAGCCCGAATCAGGCCTGCTTGCTGGTTGTAGTTAATAAAGTTGTATTCAATTTTATAAGTTATCCTACGACTTACCTAAGTGTTAGACGAAAATCTATAGGCATGATATCTATCTACTTAAAAAAAAGAGGTACATTTATTTGGGAAGACAAGTTGTCAAGTACAGTAGTATAAATTCTGCGATCATTATTGTTACTACTGTTTTTAGACGTACAAGCTAATGTATGATTTAGATTTAGTTGATAGCTCCTATAGGAATGTTTTCTAGGCGTTATTGTCTTTAAACACTTTTTACAGGCATAGTAAGAGTGTAGAAATCCTATGGACATGGTATCTGAATATTTTTTAGTTTAAAATCCTATAAACAGGTTTGCCTAGTGATAGATGTAGATGCAAAATTTTGGAAGCCCTATAGGCATATTATCTATATGATATGCAACATTTCAGAGATGACTTACGAACATGGTCTCTATATAATGCAGAAGTCCAGAACCTATAGACACAGTCTCTATATGAGATGCAGAACCTAAAGGCATGGAGTTTATATGAAATACAGAACCTACAGACAAGGTTTCTATATGAAATGCAGAATCCTATAGACATGGTTTCCATATGAAATGCAGAAATGAAAATTAAAAGCAGGATATGAGTACAGAAGTATAATAATCACCTATGAACATGATATCTACTTCTTTTTGCATGCATGATTTACCCTTCCCTTTTCATTAGCAGCCTCAATAGTTATTATAAGTTATTATAACCCAAGATAAATAAGAAAAGGGTAAAATTACATCAGAGAACTAAAAGTTTACAACCAAGGAGAGCCTGATTCAGGTTTCCTGCCTGAAGCATGAAGTAAACCAACTCCAAAGATCAAAATCCAAAGCCTTTCTTATTTGGGGTGCGTCAGAGTTCCCTAAGAGCCTCATGGACTCTAGGCAGTGCTCACACCCAAATACATTGCAAGATTGAGTCATTCTACAGTGTGGAAGAGCTAGCCCTCAAGTGTCCAAGTTCAGAGGGATCTCAATGTCCCAAGGAAAGGCTCACAGGAGGGGGCAGAACTTAGAAACTAGGAATGAGTGTAAGTGCAGAGAGGGGATTCTGGGGAAAAGCAAAGATAGGCTGGTGGTCATACAAAATAATTGAAAGTGCTGGCATACCCTAACCAGCATGTTAGCCACATTGTTTGGGAATCATGATCCCCTAAGAGATCAAGTCCAAACATGAGCAACAATTTGGATGTTGCCATGCTCTGAACTTCAACTCAAACACATAGAAAGGGACAGGGGTGCAGGGATTCACAATAGAAACATATGCAAAGAAATTGACATGATAATTAACATTAAACATAGGTGACGAGTGTCTGGCGTGTGTATAAATTAAACTCGTACTCTGTCAAATTATAGTATAGAAAGATGTCTAACCCGCAGAGATTGATTTATCTATTCTACATACGTTTCTTATTTTAATTACTATTTGAGAAAATCAGAAAGAGTTGAGTTGTAAATTAACTAACTAAAAACGCATAAATAGAGTAGTAGAAAATATTTTATATTTTTCACAAATATAATAAAAGGTGTTAGGATCTGACTTCACTTAAAATATCTATTATATAGTAGAATTATTATTCTTCAATTTCTATTTTTCAAAAAAGTATAAATGCCTTTCACGATTACAAATATATATTATTACTCAAGTTGAATAATTAATTGCACTCCTCTCGGTTATACAAATTAATCTTCAAAACAGAAATACTAAAGAACCAGAAATATATGATTGAACTAAAATATGCTCTTGATAGTAAGTCCTTTTCGGTTACACTACTTGTTATAACTTATTATTACACCATTCGTCTCTCTTGATTACAAATAAGTGTAAAATTAATTATAACATAAAAGAGATAGATATTACTGAATAAATATTAACATATATCAATACTACATTTAACTATATTATTTCTTCTGCCTCTCTCGGTTACAGAATGAACAGTTAATATGTAGTATAAGATAGATAGATGTTAATAATTAAATAACATCTAACTGTAAAAGCAGATAAAAGTTAAATAAATTCTAGCTCAAGCATGTGTATTTGAGGAATAATATATACTATTATATAGAAATATTAAGATCCGTCTTTCTCCTAATCCAAGAGAAGTTACTCCATACTGGAACTAGTACTAACAATGAAAATATTCTCGTCCATTAAATAAAGAAATAGAAAGAAATATTCAAGAAGAATAATTCCCCCTATTTAATTAAAAGCAAGAACTAGAGTAATTCCCTACACTGAAATTTATTTATAAACAACAACTAAACTACTATTGTGATTTAAAAGAAAAGATAACTCGATACTAGTAAAAGAAATAAAACAGAGAATCTTATGAAGAATTTGGATGCAGATTTCTAGCTCCAAGCTTTCTCTTTACTATGATGACCTGTATTTCTGATCAACAACGTCTTCTTATATCAGAAATTTTCGTGGTGACTTCTCGATTTAGTGCTAGATTTCATCATGGATAATCTGGATTTCATATTTGCAAATAACATAATCCAAACGTTTAGGTTTAGATTTCGTCGATTTCATCATGGCAAATCGAGACTTGGAGCATTGTCACGGCAATAATGAATCGCAGCTCGATTTCACATTTCTTTGTTGTATTTAACTTCATGTTGCGCACAATAATTCTTCTATAATTATTCCTACAAAATAAAGTTAAAATATGGAGGAAACACGATAATTTATACTCCCTATGTTTCAATTTATGTGAACCTATTTTCTTTTTAGTTCGTGCCAAAAAGAATGACCCCTTTTCTTATTTGGAAATAATTTACCTTTATGCAATAATTTATAGCCACACAAAATAAAGATGCCTCATTTTACACCACAAGATCAAAAGTCTTCTCTCTTTTCTTAAACTTCGTGCCCAATCAAATGGATTCACATAAATTAAAACGGAGGGAGTATGTTTTAATGAGAGAAGTTATGAGGTTAAGATAAGGTAAAATGCACTTATCAAATTCTCCCACACTTAAACTTTTACTCGTCCTCGAGGAAGAATTTAGAAGATCAAGGTAGCAACTTTCTTTGTTCAACGTTAATAACTTCTCAATAAAAATTAAGGGCAATTACTTGACTTTTCAAAATTCTTTTGAACCTTCAAAAACTTGCTGTGTTTATACCTCCATTTTTACTTTGCAAATCACAGTGCTAGAATTCTTCAACTTTCAAAAATAAATTTAGCATATCAAAATCAATTATTATAATAATCCATAGGCTTAACTTTCTAGTGAATCTTCACTAATGTAGATCAATGCTGAATTTAGAATCTTTTAGGACATTTATTGGCTTGTAATGTTAGTATATGGGCTGGTAGTGTAATGACCCGACTGGTCGTTATGCATTCTCGAACCCTGTTCCTTTAAATAATCCATTCCGCATTTGCTTTATCTGAATTATGACTTGCGGGGGTGGGTGGTTCAGAAGTTAGAAGAATTTCGGGAAAGAATAAGCTTATTCGCTTCATTTAATATCTTCAAAATGGCCAGGTTTGGATTCGGTAAATATTTTGGGAAAACGGACCTGGAATCACGATCTCGCAATTTCTGAGGTCCAAGGGAAAATATGGGACCTGGGCGTGTGCACAGAATCAAATTCCGAGGTCCCTAGCCCGAGTTATGGAATTTTTTGTAAAAATTGTTAAGTTTCAAAGAATTAAATAAACTAAGAAATTATTGTTTTTATAGGTATCGGGGTCGAATTTTGATTCTAACAATTGGTACGAGTCCAAATATCATATAAGACCTACCCGTAAAGGTGTCAATCCGAGTAGTTTAAGGGCATTTTGATCCGTTGGTAGGAAATTAAGAACTTGAAGTTCATTTGATTTGATTAATTGGTTTTGGGGTCCCATTCCATGGTTTAATAATATTTTGGGTGTTCCGAAGGTTCGATTAGGTCCGCCTTGTGATTTTATACTTGTCGGTATGTTCGGGCGAGGCTCGAGAGCCCCGATCGTCAAATGGTCGAGGTTCGCGCGAAACTAGATATTGAAGTGGAGCAACATCTACTGCTTCTGTCAAAACCGCATCTGCAGCTTTTGGACCGCAGAAGCGGAGGCCGCATAAGCGACCTTTTTATCGCGGAAGCAGAGGTTGCAGAAGCGGCCCTCCTATCGCAAAACCGGTTAGGCAGCCAAGGGGAAGAACCGCATAAGCGGTTCTGCTTATGCAGCCCCCAGACGCAGAAGCGGTCGACCATCCCTCGCCCAAAACTGCAAACGCAGTTTATTTTACGCATGTGCGGGAGAGCAGAAGCCGTCTCATGACCACAAAAGCGGAAATCGCAGGGGCAGTGAGCTTATTTAATACGGACTCAAATGCTTTTATCTCCCATTTTCTCATCATTTGGGCGATTTTGAAGATTTCAAAGAGAGTGTTTCTCCCTATTATCACAAGGTAAGTAATTCTCACACACTCTTAGCTTTAATACATGAAAATTAGGTAGATTTAATACCAAGAACATCAAATAAAATCAAGGGTTAGGGCTGGACCTAGGGTTTTGGAAAAACTATGATTTAACCTCCTAATTAGTTTTGTTATGAACTAAAATATACATATTAGTAATCCTTAGGTTACAGACAATAATTTCTTCAAAATATCTCGGAATTTGGGCACGTAGGCCCGGGGTCGGAATGTAGTAAACTTGTGAGAAAGGTTGGGAAATTACTTAATTAGCTAGAATTCAACATTGTGAGCAATTACTGATTAGTACATGCCTTACTCAAACTAGTTGGTGCTTGTTCGACTTCGAATTGAGCTTCGGGCCTAGTCTTGCAATTGAAAGCGCGCTTTGGAGTGAGGTGAGTCTCCTTAGGTTTCGTGTTTAGTATTTGTTGCTAAATGCGGGGATTACGCACGCATTATGTGACGAGAGCCATTGTGTAGCTACTACTATGTTAGATATCCGGGCAACTTAGGACCTACATCATTCCTATAAAATGTGTTCTTATGGTACATTGTTGTCTTGAACACCTAGCAATTATTAGAGACTTAAAAAGGAGGATGTGAGCTTATACCTATAAATTGATTTGGGTTGATTTGATATTTTTCCTACTTGTGTGTCATTTGATGTGAACTTGATATATATATTATCCTTAATGATGGATCGGGCCGATCGCCTCGGTATGAATAGATGCATCTATAGGCGCGCCTTCGACCCTCGGCAAGTGCACATTTATTTATGTTGGTTCAGGCCATCGCCTCGGTATTATGTGCGCATATTAATTGTGGAAAAGCTTATATATATGCTTCATTTTGTCACTGTCTCACTTGATAAATGATAGATTTGATGTTGAAGTATTCTAGACTTACACTACATGTTATAACCTACCATTACTTGTAAACTCCTTGTTTAATCATGCTATATTCACACTTTTGTGTGTGTGTGTGTGTGTGTGTATGTATATGTATATATATATATATATATATATATATATATATATATATATATATATATATATATATATATATATATATATATCGATTAAGTTTAATTTATATGAATAAATAAAATCTCATTGCCGCTTGGATTAGACGGGATACTTACTGAGTACATGTTGTTTACGTACCAATGCTACACTTCTGTACTTAAATGTGTAAGGTTTGAGGCAGGTGGATCCGAACATCACTCGGGTGCATATCAATGAGCACTTCCTGGGACTTCTAGGGTGAGCTGCCTTCTCCCTGATGCCGATTCGCAGCTGAAGGACTCCTTTTCGTGTATTTATGATTTTCTGTCTATTCTGATTCAGACAGCAGGATAGTATTTTGTATATTTTTATGTATACTCTACTGGTCGCCCGTAGCTAGTGACACCGGGTTCTGGCACACACTGGAGAGAACATTTATTTTGGGGTTTGTGTGACTATGTTAGTACTGTATGATCTTGCTAGTTTGTTTTATTTACTTGAACAACACTAGAATCAAAATTTCCATAGTCGGCTGGCCTAACTATGGTGTTAGGCGCCATCTAACCTAGTTAGGCAAAATGGGTTGCGACAATATGGTATCAGAGCACTAGGTTCACGTAGGTCTCACATGTTACGGGCAAATCTTGTAGATCGGTACGGAGATGTCCGTATTTAACTTCGAGAGGTTATAGGGTGTTAGGAAAGACTACTCTTTATTCATTCTTCATCGTGCAAGGGTTACTGTACTAAGTTTCCTCTTTTATTTTCTCACATATGGTGAGGACCCGTACCACCGATGTTCCGGACCCGGGAGGAGCTGCTCCCCCCATTGCCAGAGGTCCAGGTAGAGGCTGGGGGAGGGAACCAGCTTCTGGTAGGGGATGAGGGCATCCCGAAGCTACTCCTGATGCACCACCAGCAGACCCTGTAGGGGATCCCACTACTGAGGAGCATGGCGAGGTGCCCACAGCTGTGTCTACTCCGGCGGATTTCACGACTGCACAGGGATTCTAGGAGGTTATGGGATGTATGCTTCGCTTCATGGATACCATGACCCAGGCTGGTTTATTTCCAGCAGATCCAGCAGTTTCGCAGGCAGGAGGGGAGCACAAACCCCTATTACTTAGGCTCCAGTTCAGGCAGCAGCAGTATATCATACTCTGCTTGCCCAACCCGTAGAGAGGGTTCAGCCAGTTGTTGTAGTTGTACCCCACCCTAGGCCAGCCGTGGAGTACAATCCGCGGATGCTACTAGACAGATGGACCAGACTTCACCCCCCAGTCTTTGGAGGCGAGCGCCATGAGGACGCTCATGATTCATTGACAGGTGCAAGGATAGACTACACGCTATGAGGATATTGGAGTCACATGGAGTTGACTTTACTACTTTTCAGCTTGAAGGTAGGGCCCGCAGATGGTGGCAGTCTCATATTCTTGGCAGGACCGTCGGTTCACCTCCCATCACTTAGGGTCAGTTTGTGAAGTTGTTTCTGGATAGGTATATTCTGCCCTCTGAGAGGGAAGAGCTGCGGTATCAGTTTGAGCACCTTGAGCAGGGTTAGATGTCTATGTCCTACTACAAGGAAGGTTTTCTGAATTATCTCGTCATGCACTCATGATACTTTCGACAGATGCAGAGAGAGTGCAGAGGTTTGTCGCTGGATTGTAGCCAGTATTCGATTGGGGATGGCCTGAGAGGTAGAGATGGGTACAAAGAATCAGTTTGTGGTCGAGATTGCTCGCCGGATTGATGGTTATCGTCAGAGGAGTATGGAGCATATGCAGCACAACAAGAGGGCCAGATTCCTTGGAGAGTTCAGAGGTGCCCCAACTAGGGGTAGAGGTCAGTTTAGGAGGGGAAAACCCAGTAGGACCCCATCTTCAGCACCACCACCTCCCGCCTACGGTGCTCCAGCACGCCCCTATTTCAGTGTCATGCCAAAGTATTCCTACCGCCCGCCAGCTAATCAGGGTTCTACCAGTGGGTATTCAGGTGCTTAGGGTTCTTCTGGTACCTACTTTAGTGCTATGCCGGAGACTTCATATCGTCCACCAGTTATTCAGTCTCCTCTCACGGGATCTACGAGCGACTAGGGATAGTCATCCGGACAGTAGGCTGCCACGCCATGTTGCTTTTAGTGTGGTGATCCAGGCCACATGAGGAGATATTTCCCCAGGGTTAAGGACAAGGCAGTACAACAGGGGCAACAACCCATGACTCCAGCACCAGCGGCCCAGTCATCTAGAGGTGGAGGGCAGAGTGGTAGAGGCCGATCCAGGGGTGGAGGCCATCCAAGAAGAGATCAGCCAGCTACTTCTCAATCAGGAGGAGGCCGGACAGTTGGTGCTCCAGCTAGATTATACGCTCTCCCGGCTAGACCGAATGCATTAGCCTCAGATGTCGTCATCACAGGTATTATTTTCGTCAGTGGAAGAGATGCATCGATATTATTTGATCCAGGGTCAATTTATTCATATGTATCATTTTTGTTTTCTCATTACCTTGGCACTTCTCTTGAGACCTTGGGTGTTCATATTCATGTGTCCACTCCTGTGGGCGATTCTGTGGTTGTGAATCGGGTCTACCGGTCTTGTGTGGTCACTTTCTGTGGTTTTGAGACTAGGGCAGATCTCCTGTTGCTTGATATGATCGACTTTGAGGTTATCCTAGGCATGGATTGGCTATCTCCTTATCATGCCATTCTATATTGCCATTCCAAGATTAATTCTCTAGTGATGCCAGGGTTGCCGAGACTGGAGTGGAGGGGCTCCACTATAGATACACCTAGCAGGGTTATTTCCTTCCTGAAGGCTCAACGCATGGTTGAGAAGGGGTGTTTGGCCTACTTAGCTTATGTTCGAGACACCATTGCAGAGTCTCCAAGGATTGATTCGGTGCCAGTAGTCTGAGAGTTCGCCAATGTTTTTCCTTTTGATCTTCCTGGCATGCCTCTGGATCATGATATTGATTTTTGTATCGACTTGTCTCCAGGAACTCAACCCATATCTATCCTACCATATCGTATGGCTCCTAGGGAGATGAAGGAGTTGAAGGAGCAGTTGGAGGAGTTGCTAGCTAAGGGATTTGTTAGGCCCAACGTATCACCTTGGGGTGCGCCAGTGTTGTTTGTAAAGAAGAAGGATGGGACTATGCAGATGTGCATTGATTACTGCCAGTAGAACAAAGTCACCATCAAGAACAAGTATCCATTTCCCCATATTGATGATTTGTTCGACCAGTTGCAAGGTGCTAGAGTGTTCTCTAAGATCGACCTAAGATCGGGGTATCATCAGCTAAGGATTCAGGATTCAGATGTTCCAAAGACCGCATTCAGGATGAGATATGGCCACTATGAGTTCCTGGTAATGTTATTTGGCTTGACTAATGCTCCAGCGGCATTTATGGATTTGATGAACAGATTGTTCAGGCCCTATATTGATTCTTTGTCATTGTTTTCATCGATGAAATCTTGGTATATTCACGTAGCCTAGGGGAGCACAAGTAGCACTTGAAGGTAATGCTCTAGACCTTGCGAGAGTAGAAGCTTTATGCTAAGTTCTCCAAGTGTGAGTTTTGGCTAGAATTAGTGGCATTCTTGGGGCATATCATGTCAGGAGAGGGTATTAAGGTGGATCTCAAGAAGATCGAGGCAGTTCAGAGTTGGCCACACCCTACTTCAGTGATTGAGATCAGGAGCTCCCTAGAGTTAGCACGATATTATCGGTGATTTGTTCAGGGCTTCTCATCCATATCATCACCTCTGACCGGATTGACCCAAAAGGAGGCCCCATTCTGTTGGTCCGATGATTGTGAGGAGAGCTTTCAGAAGCTTAAGATGGCTTTGACCACGGCACCAGTTCTTGTATTGCCTTCCGGTTCAGGGATGTATACGGTATATTCTGACGCTTCTTGCGTTAGCTTGGGATGTGTATTGATGTAGGAGGGGTGAGTTATTGCATATGCCTCTAGTCAGCTAAAGGTTCATGAGAATAATTACCCTGTGCATGATCTAGAGTTGGCGGCGATTGTTCATGCTCTTAAGATATGGAGGCATTACTTATATGGGGTGTCATGTGAGGTGTATACAAACCATCGCAGCTTGCAGCATTTGTTCAAGCAGAGGGACTTAATTTGAGACAACGCAGGTGGCTCGAGTTGCTGACGGATTATGACATTACCATTCTTATCACCCAGGTAAGGCGAATGTGGTTGCGGATGCCTTGAGTAGGAAGGTGGAGAGCATGGGTAGCTTGGCATTCATTCCTGCATAGATGAGGCCACTATCTTTGGACATTCTGTCCTAGCTAATAGACTTGTGAGGTTGAACATTTTAGAGCCCAGCCAGGTCCTAGCATGTGTGGTTGCACAATCTTCATTGTTGGGGGAGTAAGTCTCGATAGCTTAATGATCCGTATATGCCAGTTCTTAAAGAGACGGTGTTTCAGGGAGGCGCCAAGGAGGTTTCTATAGGCGAGGATGGTGTATTACGCCTCTAGGGCCGTGTATGTGTTCCTAATGTTGATGGCTTAAGAGAGAGGATTCTAGAGGAGGCCCACAGTTCGAGGTACTCCATTCATCTAGGTGCTACGAAGATGTATCGTGACTTGAGACAACATTAATGGTGGCGGAGGATGAAGAAGGATATTGTGGAGTATGCAGCTAGATGTTTAAATTTCTAGCAAGTCAAGTATAAGCACCAGAGGCCAGGTGGCCTACTTCAGCAGATGCCTATTCCGGAATGGAAGTGGGAACGCATCACCATGGATTTTGTAGTTGGATTACCGCAGACTCAGTATAAGGTTGATTCGGTGTGGGTTATTGTGGATAGATTAACCAAGTCTGCACATTTCATTCTGGTGGCGACTACTTACACAGTAGCGAGGTATGCATAGATTTACATTCGGGAGATAGTGAGATTGCACAGTGTGCCGGTCTCCATCATATCAGACAGAGGCCCTCAGTTCACTTCCTATTTCTGGAGAGATGTACAGCGAGAGTTGGGGACCCATTTGGAGCTTAGCACGTCATTCCATCCTCAGACCGATTGACAGTTGGAGCGGACAGTTCAGATTTTAGAGTATATGCTTAGAGCATGTGTGATCAAATTTGGAGGGTAGTAGGATCAGTTTTTGCCCTTGGCGGAGTTTGCATAAAATAACAGTTACCAGTCCAGAATAGAGATGGCCCTGTATGAGGCATTGTATGGTCGGCGTTGTCATTCTCCAATCGCATGGTTCGAGCCTGGTGAGGCTAAGTTGTTTGGTATAGATTTTCTCTAGGATGCACTGGATAAGGTTAAGCTGATTCAGGAAAGGCTTCGTACCGCTC
Source organism: Nicotiana noctiflora (assembly GCA_032618575.1). Classification (NCBI taxonomy): domain Eukaryota; kingdom Viridiplantae; phylum Streptophyta; class Magnoliopsida; order Solanales; family Solanaceae; genus Nicotiana; species Nicotiana noctiflora. Next base: position 111,732 of record JASVEL010005750.1, read on the forward strand.
AGTCCAGACAAAAGAGCTACGCAGATCAGAAGGCGTGTGATGTATCATTTGTAGTTGGTAAGAAAGTCCTCCTGAAAGTTTCTCCCATGAAAGGCATTATGAGATTCGGGAAAAAGGACAAGTTAAGCCCAAGGTTTATTGGCCCCTTTGAGGTGTTGAGGCGAGTTGGAGAGGTTGCCTATGAGCTTGCATTACCTCCCAGTTTATCAGGATTCCATCCAGTCTTCAATGTATCGATGCTCCGAAAGTACCATGCCGACTATTCACATGTGTTGGACTTCAGTACCATCTAGTTAGATAAGAGCTTGGGTTACGAAGAGGATCCAGTTGCCATTATTGATAGGCAGGACCACCAGCTAAGGTCCAAGAGGGTTTCTGCAGTGAGAGTCCAGTGGAGGGGCCAACCGGTCGAGGAGGCGACCTGGGAGTCCGATAAGGACATGCGGAGCCAATATCCTCACTTATTCAGCAGTCCATGTACTTTTTTATATCCGTTCGCGGATGAACATTTGTTTAAGAGGTGGAGGATGTAACGACCCGACTAGTCTTTTTGCATTCTCGAACCCCATTCCCTTAAATAATCCCTTTCGCATTTGTTTTAGCTAAATTATGACTTGCGGGGGCAGGCGATTCGGAAGTTAGAAGAATTTTGGGCAAGAATAAGCTTATTCGCTCCATTTAGTACCTTCAAAAAGGCTAATTTTGACTTCGGTAAACATTTTGTGAAAACATACCCGGAATCACGATCCGGCAATTTCTGAGGGTCCGACGGAAAATATGGGACCTGGCGTGTGCTTAGAATCGAATTCCGAGGTCCCTAGCACGAGTAATGGAATTTTTTGTAAAAATTATTAAGTTAAGTTTCAAAGAATTAAATAAATTAATAAATTATTGTTTTTATAGGTATCGGGTCGAATTTCAGTTCTGACAATTAGTACAAGTCCGAAATATCATATAAGACCTACCCGTAAAGTTTGGTGTCAATCCGAGTAGTTTAAGGGCATTTTGACCCGTTGGTAGGAAATTAAGAACTTGAAGTTCATTAGATTTTATTAATTGGTTTTGGGGTTCCCATTCCGTGGTTTAATAATGTTTTGGGTGTTCCTAAGGTTCGACTAGGTCCGCCTCGTGATTTCATACTTGTCGGTATGTTCGAGCGGGGCTCGAGAGCCCCGAGCGTCAAATGGTCGAGGTTCGAGTGAAGTTAGAAATTGAAGGGGAGCAACATCTGCTGCTTCTATCAAAATCGCTTATGCGGCTCTTGGACCGAAGAAGTGGATGCAGCAGAAGCGGCCCTTTTATCGTGGAAGTAGAGGTTGCAAAAGCGCCCCTTCTATCGCAGAAACGGTCAGGCAGCCAAGGGGAAGAACCGCACAAACGGCCCAGAAACCGCATAAGCGGTTTCGCTAATGCGGCCCCCAGACCACAGAAGCGATCGATCATCCCTTTCCCAAAACCACAAACGCGGTTTATTTTCCGCATGTGCGGGACCACAGAAGCGGAAATCGCAGGGGCAGTGAGCTCATTTAATACGGCCTCAAATGCTTTTATCTCCCATTTTCTCATCATTTGGGCGATTTTGAATATTTTAAAGAGAGTGTTTCTCCCTATTATCACAAGATAAGTAATTCCCACACACTCTTAGCTTAAATACATGAACATTAGGTAGATTTAACACCAAGAACATCAAATAAAATCAAGGGTTAGGGCTAGACCTAGGGTTTTGTAAAAATTGTGATTTAACCACCTAATTAGTTGTGTTATGAACTAAAATTTACATATTAGTAATTCTAAGGTTATAGAGAATAATTTCCTCAAAAAAACTTGGAATTTGGGCACGTGGGCCCGGGGTCGGAATTTAGTAAACCTGCGGGAAAGGTTGGGAAATCACTTAATTAGCTAGAATTCAACCTTGCGAGCAATTATTGATTAGTTCTTTCCTTACCCAAACTAGTTGGTGCTCGTTCGTCTTCGAATTAAGCTTGGAGCCTAGTCTTGCGGTTGAAAGCGCACTTCGGAGCAAGGTGAGTCTCCTTTCTAACCTTGTAAGAGGGAATTGTCCTCTTAGGTTTCGTGTTGAGTATTTGTTGCTAAATGTGGGGACTACGCATGCGTTATGTGGCAAGAGCCCATGCATAGCTACTACTATGTTAGATGTCCGGGTAGCTCAGGACCTACATCATGCCTATTTAATGTATTTTTATGGTACATTGTTGTCTTGAACACCTAGCAATTATTAGAGACTTAAAAAGGAGGATATGAGCTTACACCTATAAATTGATTTGGGTTTATCTGATATTTTGCCTACTTATGTATCATTTGATGTGAACTTGATATATATATTATCCTTAATTATGGATCGGACCGATCGCCTCGGTATGAATAGATGCATCTATAGGCGTGTCGTCGACCCTTGGCAAGTGCACATTTGTTTATGTTGGTTCGGGTCGTCTCCTCGGTATTATGTGAGCATTTTAATTGTGAAAAAGCTTATATATATGCTTCATTTGTCACGGTCTCACTTTATAAATGATATATTTGATGTTGAAGTATTCTAGACCTACATTATATGTTATAACCTGCCATTACTTGTAAATTCTTTGTGTGTATATATATATATATATATTAAAAGCATGAAGGCCTTTAGCGAAATGTCATTCGTCATTTTTACCCTTAAAAAATTATTTGTTGATAGGAAGGACCGCCAGCTAAGGTCCAAGAGGGTTTCTGCAGTGAGAGTCCAGTGGAGGGGCCAACCAGTCGAGGAGGCGACCTGGGAGTCCGATGAGGACATGCGGAGCCAATATCCTTACTTATTCAGCAGTCCATGTACTTTTTTATATCCGTTCACAGATTAACATTTGTTTAAGAGGTGGAGGATGTAACGACCCGACTGGTCTTTTTGCATTCTCGAACCCAATTCCCTTAAATAATCCCTTCCGCATTTGCTTTAGCTAAATTATGACTTGCGGGGGCGGACGATTCGGAAGTTAGAAGAATTTTGGGCAAGAATAAGCTTATTCGCTTCATTTAGTACCTTCAAAAAGGCTAAGTTTGACTTCGGTAAACATTTTGTGAAAACGTACCCGGAATTTTTGAGGGTCCGACGGAAAATATGGGACCTGGGCGTGTGCCTAGAATCGAATTCTGAGGTCCCTAGCACGAGTAATGAAATTTTTTGTAAAACGTGTTAAGTTAAGTTTCAGAGAATTAAATAAACTAATAAATTATTATTTTTATAGGTATCGGGTCGAATTTCAAGTCTGACAATTGGTACGAGTCCGACATATCATATAAGACCTACCCGTAAAGTTTAGTGTCAATCCGAGTAGTTTAAGGGCGTTTTGACCCGTTGGTAGGAAATTAAGAACTTGAAGTTCATTAGATTTTATTAATTAGCTTTGGGGTTCCATTCCGTGGTTTAATAATGTTTTGGGTGTTCCGAAGGTTCGACTAGGTCTGACTCGTGATTTCATACTTGTCGGTATGTTCGAGCGGGGCTCGGGAGCCCCAAGCGTCAAATGGTCGAGGTTCGAGTGAAGCTAGAAATTGAAGGGGAGCAACATCTACTGCTTCTACCAAAACTGCTTCTGCGGCTCTTGGACCGGAGAAACGGACGCCGCAGAAGTGGCCCTTTTATCATGGAAGTAGAGGTTGCAGAAGCGCCCCTCCTATCGCAGAAGCGGTCACGCAGCTAAGGGGAAGAACCGCACAAGCGGCCCAGAAACCGCATAAGCGGTTTCGCTTATGCAGCCCCTAGACCACAGAAGCGGTCGACCATCCCTCGCCCAAAACCGCAAATGCGGTTTATTTTCTGCATGTGCGGGACCACAGAAGCGGATCGCAGGGGCAGTGAGCTCATTTAATACGGCCTCAAATGCTTATATCTCTCATTTTCTCATCATTTGGGCGATTTTGAATATTTTAAAGAGAGTGTTTCTCCCTATTATCACAAGGTAAGTTATTCCCACACACTCTTAGCTTAAATACATGAACATTAGGTAGATTTAATACCAAGAACATCAAATAAAATCAAGGGTTAGGGATAGACCTAGGGTTTTGTAAAAACTATGATTTAACCACCTAATTAGTTGTGTTATGAACTAAAATTTACATATTAGTAATCCTTAGGTTATAGAGAATAATTTCCTCAAAAAAACTCGGAATTTGGGCACGTGGGCCCGGGGTCGGAATTTAGTAAACCTGCGGGAAAGGTTGGGAAATCACTTAATTAGCTAGAATTCAACCTTGCGAGCAATTATTGATTAGTTCTTTCCTTACTCAAACTAGTTGGTGCTCGTTCGGCTTCGAATTAAGGTTGGAGCCTAGTCTTGCGGTTGAAAGCGCACTTCGGAGCAAGGTGAGTCTCCTTTCTAACCTTGTAAGAGGGAATTGTCCCCTTAGGTTTCGTGTTGAGTATTTGTTTCTAAATGTGGGGACTACGCATGCATTATGTGGCAAGAGCCCATGCATAGCTACTACTATGTTAGATGTCCGTATAGCTTCGGACCTACATCATGCCTATTAAATGTGTTTTTATGGTACATTGTTGTCTTGAACACCTAGCAATTATTAGAGACTTAAAAATGAGGATATGAGCTTATACCTATAAATTGGTTTGGGTTTATCTGATATTTTGCCTACTTATGTGTCATTTGATGTGAACTTGATATATATATTATCCTTAATTATGGATCGGACCGATCGCCTCGGTATGAATAGATGCATCTATAGGCGTGCCGTCGACCCTTGGCAAGTGCACATTTATTTATGTTGGTTCGGGTCATCGCCTCGGTATTATGTGAGCATGTTAATTGTAAAAAAGCTTATATATATGCTTCATTTTGTCACTGTCTCACTTGATAAATGATATATTTGATGTTGAAGTATTCTAGACCTACAGTACATGTTATGACCTGCCATTACTTGTAAATTCTTTGTGTATATATATATATATATATATATATATATATATATATATATATATATATATATAGCATGGAAGGCCTTTAGCGAAATGTCGTTCGTCATTTTTACCCTTAAAATTTTTTTTCACACTAGACAAAATAGTCATTTGCATTATTTATCTAACTAGTGTTAGTGTACGTGTATTGCACGTGTACAACGCGTTAATCATTATTAAACATATAGAAAAAGTTGAAAAATAGTAGTTGATGTTAAAATAAATGCAATATATGTTTAAATAATAAAAATTAATTCACATTGATAAAATAGTTAAATTTAATATTTTTGGACATGCAAAAGATAATGAATTTAGTTGGATTAGTTAAATAATATTTATAATTATAAATAATTTATTATATAAAAAATAAATATAGTATATTTTTATATTTCACCTAACATCTCTTCATAAATGTTACATTCATAATGTTATTTCACCTAGCTCAAATGCTCATGCATTTTTGGATCAAATTATGGTGTTTTCCTCTTTTCACATGTAAATTTTAATTTATTTTTTATGGAAGTCAGTTTAGAACTTTTATAATTCATGGAAATAAAGTTATTTAAAAATTAATTTTAAAATCCTAAATATTAGGATGTTGTACATAGTTCAAATAACAAATAATTTAATAAATGAAACTTTAGTTGATTTCAAATTCTAAATATTAGAAAAATAACTTAAATTACTATTTTGTCTAATGTGAACTTCTATTTTTAAAGGACAAAAAAGACAATGACATTTCGCTAAGAAATTTATGCTTTTAATATAGTATAGAAAATATAGTTTAATAAATATAATATAGGTAATCTATAAAAGGTAAAATTTTAATAAATTTAAAGTTCTAAATATTAGTAATATATACATAAACACATACTCCTAAACCTAAGAGAAGGTAAAAGTGCTTGAGATTTTTACTGATAAAATAAAAAAAATCTAAATCTAAATGAGGTGAAAGCGCACGAAAAGCGTAGCCGAAATATTTATAAAGAATTCATAAATTTTCTTACCTAACATAATTATAAAGAATCAATCTTTTTCTTGTAAAGAACTAACCGGTTAATTTCCTTTGAAAAATATTCCTACACCTAAATCAAATTCTCAATTTTTTATAATTTATAAACAAAACTCCTAAGTGTAAAAGGAACTGAAAATACTTAAAACTTTTAGCTAGATTATTACCTATATTAGAATTAATTATTGAAAGTGTATGATAAACAAAAGTACTCCAAAACACAAAAGTGATTCAAAATTTATGTAAACAACTTTTTCCGAAACACTGTACATACTATTTTGATTTTTCTTCTACAAATTTATTATGTCACATAGTTCAAATAAGGAAAAAACTTTAATACATAAAATCTTATTGATCTTGAACTGCGAAATATTTGGAAAATATTAAATGATTATTCATATTACTAATATTTGAGAAATAACAAAATGGCTATTTAGTCTATTGTAGTATTCAATTTTAGAGGGTAAAAAAGGCGAACGACATTTCGCTAAGGGCCTTCGTGCTTTTAATATAATATAGATATTTAGGAATATGTATTTAATTATTTTTCAAATATGTAGAATTTCGAAATCATTTTAGATTTGTATATTATATCCTTTCTTATTTGAACTACTAATATAACTTATTAAAATTGTACTATTTCTTGTAGTAGACCTTAACGAATGTGAAAATTTGATTCTTCTCAAGTTTTTGTTTATTTTCTCTATTTATTTTGTTACTAATCTAATCACTTTAGACTAAATTATATTAGGAATAAATTTATTAGTTAAATAATAACACAATAATGAAAAACAAATATATGAATTTTACATACAAAATATCAATTATTCGTATGTCATCCTATATGCATTTGAATTTGAGTATCCTTTTCCTAATATAAACATGCAAAAACAATGATAACTATTCTTGAGTCATAAAAGCACATTTATAAAAAGAACTTTCTTTTATATATATTTATCTTTGTCAATATTCTTCATTAATAAAAGAATAATATTAAAAAGATTCCCAGAGCCCTTAGTATTTAATTTTTATTGTTAGTTTATAAGGTAAAATCTTAACTAGCTTTCATATTTAATAAAATAGTATTTCAAATTATTTGGCAAAATTGTAGGATTTATTGTCATAAGATTTGAGGATAGTCACTTAATTATAGTCCTAACACTTACAATTTTGATCCCGAAATTTTGTTATTTAATTGGAGTCCTTCATATAAAATATATTTAGATTTAGCGTATTGAATTCCAATAACTTCAGAAATATTTTTCTTAATATTAGGCTTACGAGTATTTTTTGTTATAAAAGTTTAGTAGTCCTTACTTTTGTTTTCAGGATTTAGGAGTCCTTTTTTTTTTCTTCAGGTGTACAAGTCTTTTTTCAAGGTTTACAAGTATTTAGTCATTCAATCATTTTTCTTATTTTAAATTTTTGATAGTAACAATTTTCTTTTGTGAAATCATGTTTGAGAGTAAAAAATTAATCTACTTCCCACCTTTTGTAGTTGTATCTAGCAATTACAAACACAGTAATCTCAAAAGTTTATCAATTTTATTTTATTTTTCTAAAATTCGAGTATTACTTAACTAAGAAAATATTTTAATCTTTACAGTATAAAAGAAAGAGAAGTGTTGGTAAGATTCAATAATACGAATGCTCATACTCACATTAAAATTCAGAAGAGATATGTCATAATGATTTTCTTAGTACTCTTAATATATAAGTCTTATTGGATAAATATTATAATTATATTTAAATATTAAAAACTTGGGATGTGTTAATATTAAGATTTGACTAAATAAAAATAAATTATTCTCTTGAACGTGAAGAACAAGCAATTAAGTTCTTAAATGAATTAACCAAAGGAAATATTTAAATTAATTAATTTGCAAATAATCCAAGTCATTCTTTTCAAATTCATCGTATAAATCAATTATAATATAGTATTAAAAATAAAATTGTAAAAGTATAAACGTTAAACAATAAGGATGAAACATTAGAAGATAAAATATTTAAGTGAGTTTTCGTTAATTATTTTTGTTTCTTTTAATATTTAACAAATGACAACTCCTTATACATTTATATACACTGAGTTGCTTATTGTATCATATTACCTTAATTTAGACATTCTAAAACTTAGCATTTGATAACCTAATTTACATATTTCTCTTGTACACATATTTTATTGATTGATGCTAAGCACACGTGCAACGCATGTACGCTCAAGCTAGTATATATATATATATATATATTGATTGACCTTACTAAGTATCGATTCGACCTCTCGTCTCTACTTCTTCGAGATTAGACGAGATACTTACTGAGTACACGTTATTTACGTACTCATGCTATACTTCTATACTTAAATGTACAGGGTTTGAAGCAGGTGGATCCGGACATCACTCGGGTGCATATAAGTGAACACTTCCTTGGACTTCTACGGTGAGCTGCCTTCTCCTTCATACCAATTCGTAGTCGAAGGAGTCCCTTTCCTGTATTTATGATTTTCTATCTATTCTGATTCAGACTGTAGGACAATATTTTTATATTTTGTGTATACTCTACTGGTCTCCCGTAGCTAGTTACACCGTTTTCCGACACACACTGTAGAGAATATTTATTTTGGGGTTTGTATGACTATGTCAGTACTGTATGATCTTGCTAGTTTCTTTTATTTACTTGAACAACACTAGTATATTTTGTTTGGTTAATTAACAATTGTGACTTAATCAAAATTTCCGCAGTCGCCTGGCCTAACTATGGTGTTAGGCACCATCATGACCTGGTTAGGCAAAATGGCTCGTGATAGGCAGGGTACAATGATATTTCAGAGTGACTTAACCTTTTTTTTGGCTTGATATTGCAAGAAAGTGAGAGCTAATTATAAGGGTTCCAATTCTACACCCTAGTTAAATTGCAAAAAATAAAAGCACATATATTCTTCTTCTTTCTTTTTTCTTACTATTTTTTTAGTAACATTGTTGGATTTTTTTTTATACAAAATGGAGTTTGGATGAAGAATGTAATTTTCTTTTCTTTCATTTTGGCTTCGGGTTATGAGGTTTGAATAAAGAGAAAAAAGAAATGAGTAAGGCTCAAAGTGTCACGATCCAAATTCCATACCCGATCGTGATGGTGCCTCTCGTGATGAAAAGGCCAGCCAACAACCCCAAATCCTCTTTAACAGCTAATAAATATAAGCAAATAGAAAATACAACTTATTTAAATTTAAATCTATCAATATCATCCCAATACAACTCGACAACATGTCACAAGTCACGAGCATCTAATGAGTAAATGCACTACTACTGTATTCACCTTGCTCAACTATCATTATAAGGTCTTTTGCCTTGCTAATAACCCGCTAACGGGTGAACAATATCTGCAACTGCACGCAAGGTGCGGGGAATAAAGTGATTACTTCCAACTCAGTGGTAATAAGAGAGAATAATAACTTAGCGATACGAAAACACCTATGGGCACACCAAAATGCTATAAAAAGACAGTACAACCCTTTTTGAGAAAATCCGTAATACTGTGAATAATACTTTATAAAATCTCGTCTAATGTCTACTTCTTCGAGATTACATGAGATACTTACTGAGTACACTTTATTTACGTACTCATGCTATGCTTTTGTACTTAAATGTACAGGGTTTGAAGCAGGTGGATCCGGACATCACTCGGGTGCATATCAGTGAACACTTCCTTGGACTTCTACGGTGAGCTGCCTTCTCCCACATGCCAATTCGTAGGCGAAAGAGTCCTTTTCTTGTATTTATGATTTTCTATCTATTCTGATTCATACAGTAGGACAATGTTTATATTTTGTGTATACTCTATTGGTCTCCCGTAGCTAGTTACACCGATTTCTGGTACATACTGTAGAGAATATGTATTTTGGGGTTTGTATGACTATGTCAGTACTGTATGATCTTGCTAGTTTCTTTTATTTACTTGAAAAACACTAGTATATTTTGTTTGGTTAATTAACAATTGTGACTTAATCAAAATTTTCGCAGTCGCCTAGCCTAACTATGATGTTAGGCACCATCATGACCTGATTAGGCAAAATGGCTCGTGACAGACAGGGTACAAGGATATTTCAGAGTGACTTAACCTTTTTTTTTGGCTTGATATTGCAAGAAAGTGAGAGCTAATTATAAGGGTTCCAATTCTACACCCTAGTTATATTGCAAAAAAAAAGTACATATATTCTTCTTCTTCTTTTTTCTTACTTTTTTTTTAGTAACTTTGTTGGATTTTTTTTATACAAAATGGAGTTTGGATGAAGAATGTAATTTTCTTTTCTTCCATTTTGGCTTTGGGTTATGAGGTTTGAATAAAGAGAAAAAAGAAATGAGTAAGGCTCAAAGTGTCACGATCCAAATTCCATACCTGGTCGTGATGGCGCCTCTCGTGAAGAAAAGGCCAGCCAACAACCCCAAATCCTCTTTAACAGCTAATAAATATAAGCGAATAGAAAATATAACTTATTTACATTTAAATCTATTAATATCATCCCAATACAACTCGACAACGTGTCACAAGTCACGAGCATCTAATGAGTAAAGGCACTACTATGGGCCAACAATGTATAGATAAATACAAGATATAAAAAAACTGGAATACAAAGATGGAGTGTGGTGCCGTGAAGCAGTCACCTTGCTCAACTACCACCACAAGGTCTTCTGCTAATAACCCGCTAACGGGTGAACAATACCTGCAACTGCACGCAAGGTGTAGGGAATAATGTGAGTACTTCCAACTCAATGGTAATAAGAGAGAATAATAACTGAGCGATAAGAAAACACCTATGGACACACCAAAATGCTATAAAAAGACAGTACAACCCTTTTTGAGAAAATCCGTAATACTGTGAATAATACTTTAGAAAATCTCAAGATCAGTTAAAATATCTCCTTTGAAAATATCATTTACAAAATATCACACTTTCCTTTTTCAACAACCAAGCATGTGAATGCTATATCAGATAGAGCAAATCGGCTCATAAATCGGTCTCTTGGGCGCAGCACTCCTTAACATAGAGCAAATTGGCTCATAAATCTGGTCAATAAGGCAAATAAGAGTATGTATGCCAATGATATATGAGTGCTAATGTCATGCTATATAGTACAAATAGGAGTGAATGCGTGAATGCAATGTAATGCATATGACCGCTGTGGCGTGCAACCCGATCCATTTAGTTACCCGCGCTCACTGTGGGGGTTCAGACTCTGGAGGGGCTCCTACAGCCCAAGAGCAATAATACTACGGTGTGCAGTCCGATCCATTTGGATAACCGCGCTCACTGTGGGGGTTCAGACTCCGGAGGGGCTCCTACAGCCCAAACGCAATAATACCGCAGCGTGCAGTCCAATCTATATAACATATCACTGCGGCGTGCAGTCCGATCCATATAATATACTACTGCGGCGTGCAGTCCGATCCATGCAATATACTACTGCGGCATGCAGTCCGATCCATGCAAAATGCTACTGTGACGTGCAATCTGATCCATGCATGTATATGTGTATGCACAGATAACACTCGAGGCCTGAAAGCCTCCTCACATCACCCCTCATGCCCTCACATATGGCCCTCGACCTTAATCAGTCCAACAATAATCAAAAAGCCCCTCGGGCATCAGTAAAACAATAATACTCAGCTCAAATGGTAGTTCAAATATCGTTTAGAACTCCAAGTTTGTGTAAAATATAGTTGCGTTCATAAAACAGGGTAAACCACACGGACTGAGTTCAAATCATATTTCAAATAGTGAGGGAAACAGTGATAATAGTTTATAAATGGTTCAAACAATCGGCAATGAGACCAAATCGTAATGATAACAACAAATTGTTTGCAAATACGCGGTAAAAACCAACAACCAAGACAGACCAAGTCACGATCCCCAATGGTGCTCTACCCCACGCCCAGGTCCAGCGTGCAAGTCACCTCAATACAACACTAAGATGTGCAAATCATAGGTTTCAAACCCTCAGGATACCATTCACAAGTATTACTCACCTCGAACCGGCGAAATCTCAAGCCCGCGATGCCTTTGCCCCTCAAATCGGCCTCTACGCGCATCAAAACTAGCCAAAAACAGAGCGAATACAACACAATATGCAAATGAGACAATACCCAAATTGAAAACAATCAAATTATAGCAAGAACCTCGAAACTAGCAAAACCCCCCGGGCCCTCTTCTCAAAAAATTATAAATTCACATTTTCGGAATCTTCATCTCACCACGAGTTTATACATATAAAACATATAAAAATCGGAGTTCAATTGTGCCACCAAATCCCAATTTTACATAGCAAATACCCAAGCCCTAACTTCTTTAATTTATATCCAAATTCGAAGAATTAATGGAAGACTCTTCGATTAAATAACGTATTAAGGCCACGAGACTTACCTCCAATCACTTTCCGATGAAACCCCCTTCAAATTCTATCAATTAGCTCTCAAGGTAGTGCAAAAATGGAGGAAATAATGAGGGGTTCGCGTCTAAAATTTCAATTAAAACCCTTTTGTCCAGATACTTTTTCCTTATAAGCGAACGCGATACCATTCACATGTTCATGATGAACAACCTAGATTCACTCCATTTTTCCTCTACGCGAACGCGTACCTCCAGACGCGAATGCGATGATCAATTTCCCAAGCTACGCAAACACGGCCTCGCTCACACGAACGCGTATAACAAAATTCTACGGATCCCCACTCTTTCTTCGCGAACACGGATAGCCTAACGCGAACGCAACTCACCAGATTCTACAGCTACACGTTCGCATCATCTCTTTCGCGAACGCGATGGAAAAATTTCCAGGCTCCCAGAATTACTGTACGCGTTCGTGTCTACCACCACGCGAACGCGATGAACAAAAATCTGCAGCAGTTTATGACAGCAAAACCTGATATCCATACAAGCTAAAAATGATCCGTTTGAACCTCCAAAATCACCCCGAGGCCCCTGGGACCCCAACCAAAACCACCAACCTACTCCAAAATATCATAAAAACTTGTTCCAATCATAAAAATGTGCTCAACAACACTAAAATCATCAAATTGCCACGGATTCAAGCATAAATTTTCTTAAAACTTCTGAAACTTATAATCGATCGAAAACCCGACCAAACGACGTTTAATGACCTAAATATTTAGAGATATATCCAAAATCACCTAACGAAGCTACTGCAACTCTCGAAATTCCATTCCGACCCTCGGATCAATATCTCACTATCAACCGGATTCGCCAAAATTCCAACTTCGCCAATTCAAGCCTATTTCTACACCGGACTTCCAAATTCGATTCTCATCGCTCTCCTAAGTCACAAATCATCCCCCGAAGATAACCGAACTAACAGAATTCACATCCGAGCCCTATAACCACATAGTCAACTTGCAGTTGACTTTTCTAAAACAAGCTTCCTCATAAGAGGCTATGTGCCTTATTTTCAACCAGAACCAATTCAATTACATCCGATTGACTCTAATACTGATATAGAAATATGAAGCAACACAATAAGGGGAAACGGGGCGGTAACTCACGTGACGACGGGCTAGGTCGTCACATCCTCCCCGACTTAAACAAATGCTCGTCCTCGAGCGTACCTAGAGTTGTACTAGAAGCAACCCAATAGCTAAATGACCTTACCAAGCATATACTCGGGGTGATCCCACGTCACCCTACCTCATATAGGTCCGATAACACAATATAGCTGGAATTTCACAGTCTATCTAAACCACAAACCACATTGCACTTCCCGAAACCATACACCAGATTAGAACCCCACGTTTATTCTCTGAATAAACCCGAACCAACTGTAATAACCCATAGTTGTAACTCCAGGTGAGACCATGGATATACTACACAACCCAATCACTCGAGACAATAGCCCTTATTCACATCAATTGCCCATAATAACCAAATACCGATAGAAAAACCTTTTTATTAGCTAAAGTCTTGTTCCAACACTTTCATATAACGCTAACGACAACTGAAACACGCGATAAACTGAACCCATATTCTCAGGTTAAGCATTCGTGAATCCATTTCCCATTTGACTGATACTGCAATAGATTTCCAAGCTAAACCTCGAGATTACCTTCCAACAAGCTGAAACCACATACGATCATATTCATTAATGACCCCAGTGAATTGCTCGGGTCTAACACACCACTCGGGTGATATGAAACTCTAACACCGGCCTAAGCCACAACGTGAATAACACATGCACCAATAAGAAATGATCTGAACACACTCGAATCATGACAACTGACTCAAACAAAAGAGCTGTAATTCAAATTCCTCAGTACCATCACAACACAAAACTGAGATCCTGTCTCATATCATAGAAATAGAGTACCTAAATCCTCATCGAAGGTCATAACTCCACGTGTCCTTGACACAACACGTGATTATATCCAAACACTATTACCTATGAAGCACCTCAAGTCACCATGCTCAACACAGACAGCCACGCACAGATTGAGGATCTGAAACCAAGCAATCCATCACACCCACGGTGGAGCAAGTAATATGCACTATTCAATCCTGAAAGGACACCACTGATGCGCTATTTGCCGAGCAACAACCAATACGGACTTTCAGCAAAAACTAGGAAATAAGGCATACAAAGTAACATATAGAAAACTATTCTCCACAACACACTGTTGCGGCATGCAACTCGCTCCAGATAACATACCCGTGGCAGCGTGCCACCTGATCCGCATATATATCTTACAAAAGAAGATGCACATTGAGTCAAATTTGCTCATTACAATAAACACATATAGCCTCAAGCCCGACCACAAGAAACGCATCCGAAAAAGTCCCTCAATATTGGAACTGAATCAATGGTAGAATCCTCTGCACTAACATCCGCCAAGAAGGCCTAATTCACAAAGCAATACTTTCCAGCCGTCCGCTGGTCTTTGGAATACAACTATTCTGCTAGAACATGATTCGATTAACCTTACCACGCAACCTATGACATTTTCCTGTATAGCCCATAACACATTAGTCTAGACATCCTGACATTGGGACAACCAGTCTGCAATCTAGTATCATAACCCAAATTTAACATACTAAGCAAAGAAAGATCCACTCGGACCTCCAATTTCAAACAACTGCTAGCCGATGACGATACACACGATCTACAACCACTGCATAGCCGAATCACGAAGACTTCTAGTCTCCAACACGTATAACACATATCAAGTATCCATCCATAGCGCGAGAGATATTCAAAAATTCCCCTATGCCATCAACAACTCAATTAACAACAGTCAATCCAACAAGAAAATGTCGCAATACTACTAAAGTATCATTAATTAACATCACCTCAATCATCTGAAGATTGATGCTTTAATCACTTGCAGCTGCCCGTGCTGCTCAAGAATTTAATGATTTTCCAGTATGAACTGAACCAAAACCTTGAACACGCAAATCTCAATTCTCCATATCATAACACATAGACAATACCACACCAGGATAACATGAGGACTTCTATCTCTCTCCTGCGCTGCAAACATCGTCACACTCAACTAGTCAAGAACTTTCATGATCCCATATAGAGGAAAAATCATTACACACTCTATGTTTCGCATACTCATAGGAAATATACTCGTTTTCAAACCACGGTAGAACACATCAAGAACTCTTTCTCCCAATTCCATTGCACAGGCTAAACTGTTAGGACTAAATCCTTCTACCCAAACCAAGCTAAGCAAACTGCCAGCACGCAAGAGCTTTGCTGCACAATACCTGTAAGACTCATTACCTTGAACACATACAAAGAATTACTCATATCCTTATCATACTGATTCGGTTGATTAACAAGTTGTTCCATTTATCCAATTCCTTCCTGATTCATCATTAATTTGACATTCTCCCTTGCTGTAGCGCCATAATACCTCAACTCGGGTTTACCACATGAGACTCGCACATAAGACCACACTGTCTAACACCCATAGGCCACCGAATACCCTCTCAAACATTTCCTAGAGATACCACATTCTATAATACTTTACTTTGAAAAACTTCCTACGAACCTGAACTCGTTACCATTACCTTCCAAATGCGGATACATAGAATCCCATGACTAACATAAAGTACCACAAGGCTTGATCTCTTCTAATGAAAATACAGTCTCTAGCCACATACACAAACTTAAGACACCTGATTGTTACATGCAAAATTTGAACATAAGTAAAACTATTATCGAGAGTCATTCATTTTTATTCAGTTAAAAATCACCTGCCCAAAATGAACAGAACCACTCGTGCCTTATTAGTACTCTGACACCGCAGAACATGATTTCATACAAATATAAACAACCATCTTTCCTCTCTATACACATCATTTTTTATCAACAGCGGCTCAAATAATCCTAGTATTTCTTTACATTTACGAAGCACCATATAGCCTTTATCAAATTTTTTCCTTCACACGCGCCATTCTCGAGTCAATTTATACGTACAGACCTGATCCGCTAACATACTTTGAGACAGAACCAACATAGCACACAATAATGCAATCAGCTAATCCATAGAACCTCCCCAACTTGGCTCGAAGCCATATACCAGGACACGCTCAATAGTCCTTAATACTTTTACTTTCTTGAAAACACAATGTTATAGAGAGATTTAAACTTAAGTCATCCACAAGTTCGTGAAAACATAGATCAACTAGTATTGTAATCCTCCACACCTGTCACATTCATCTCTACCACAGTTGAGTCCACTTTCTTAAGTGTCCCAAATTCTCAAATTACATATCTTCCACCATCATATATGTTACACAATCAATCAGTCTTTCTGAATCTAAACTAATACCACCACATGAAAAGTACTTTACTTTCCAGCTAAGAGACATGAAAATATTCTTCACGCGCCCATAACTTGGGGCTACACAATAGATCGCAATAGGAAACAAACACTTAACAGCTTATCTATTATCCAACAGACTTCTTCGTCACTACCAAAATCACATAGGTGCACCTCACAGTACTAACATACTCTTCGCCCGCCAACCCAGCTAATAAGGATATTACCGAACATATAAGTTCAAAACATTTGCTCACACAATCAGCACTTTGGTGCTCAAGCCATAGGCAAAGATCCGGCCTCAAGTCCTCCAGACTGGCCCAACATGAACTCATGAAGATTACCTCTCGCCCCTTGATCAGGGAATCACAAGCCATCAAGGCACATATAATACTGAGCTCTCACGTGCACATACTGACATGTGGAAGGAATTTCAAGAGTTATCTCAAACTGAATCAGGTACGTACGATAAGAATTTCAAGAATAGAAAGTTTTCCTAAAGGTTTTGCAGCCTCTCAAGGATAAATACAGACGTCTTTGTACCGATCCGCGGGACACTACTAAACCTACTCATGACTCGTGAGACCTAGTAACCTAGGCTCCAATACCAGTTTGTCACGACCCAAATTCCATACCCGGTCGTGATGGCGCATCTCGTAAAGACAAGGCCAGCCAACAGCCCCAAATCCTTTTTTTAACAGCTAATAAATATAAGCGAATAGAAAATATAACTTATTGACATTTCAATCTATTAATATCATCCCAATACAACCCGACCGGGGTGTCACAAGTCATGAGCATCTAATGAGTAAAGGCACTACTACAGGCTAACAATGTATAGATAAATAGAAGATAGAAAAACTGGAATACAAAGATAGAGTGCGGTGCCGCGAACGCTAGCGGTCACCTTACTCAACTACCACCATAAGATCTTCTATCCTGCTAATAATCCGCTAACGGGTGAACAATACCTGCAACTGCACACAAGGTGTAGGGAGTAAAGTGAGTACTTCTAACTCAGTGGTAATAAGAGAGAATAATAACTGAGCGATAAGAAAACACGTATGGGCACACCAAAATGCTATAAAAAGACAGTACAACCCATTTTGAGAAAATCTGTAATACTGTGAAAAATCCTTTAGAAAATCTCAAGATCAATTAAAATATCTCTTTTGAAAATCCCTTTTACAAAATATCACCTTTTACTTTTTCAACAACCAAACATGTGAATGTTATATCAGATAGAACAAATCGGCTCATAAATCGATCCCTTGGGCGCAACACTCCTTAACATATAACACCAGGGTATCTGGTCAACAAGGCAAATAACAGTATGCATGCCAATGATATATGAGAGCTAATGTCATGCCACATAGTACAAACATGAGTGAATGCGAGAATGCAATGTAATGCATATGACAGCTGCGGCGAGCAGCCCGATCCATTTGAGTACCCGCGCTCATTGTGGGGGTTCAGACTACAGAGGGGCTCCTATATCCCAAGCGCAATAATATTGTGGCATGCAGTCCGATACACATAACATATCACTGCAACGTGCAATCCGATCCATATAATATACTAATGCAGCATGCAGTCCATTCCATGCAATATACTACTGCGGCATGCAGGTCCATGAAAAATGCTACTACGTCGTGCATTTCGATCCATGCATGTATATGCATATGCACATATAACACTCGAGGCCTAAAAGCCTCCTCATATATCGCTTGAGGCTTGAAAGCCTCCTCACATATCACTAGAGTCCTAAAAGCCTCCTCACATCACCCCTCATGCCCTCACATATGGTCCTCGGCCTCAATCAGTCTAAAAACAGTCAAAAAGCCCCTCGAGCATCAGTAAAATAATAATACCCAGCTCAAATGATAGTTCAAATATCGTTTAAAACTCCAAGTTTTAGTAAAATATAGCTGAGTTCATAAAACAGTGTAAACCACACGGACTGAGTTCAAATCATATTTCAAATAGTGAGGAAAACATTGATAATAATTCATAAAAGGTTCAAACAACCGGCAATAGGCCCCAAGTATGGCAGTGAGCCCAAATCATAATGATAACAACAAATTGTTTGCAAATACGCGGTAAAAACCAAAAATCGGAACAGACCAAGTCACAATCCCTAACGGTGCTCTACCCCACGCTTAGGTCCAGTGTGCAAGTCACCTTAATACAACACTAGGATATGCAAATTCGGGTTTTCAAACCCTCAGGATATCATTCTTAAGTATTACTCACCTCGAACCGACGAAATCTCAAGCCCGCGATGCCTTTTCCCCTCAAATCGGCCTCCACACGCGTCGAAACTAGCCAAAAACAGAGTGAATACATCACAATATGCAAATGAGACAATACCCAAATATAAAAAAATTGAATTATAGCAAGAACCTCGAAACTAGCAAAACCCGAGCCTTGGGCCAGCTTCTCAAAAAATTATAAAATTAACATTATCCTCATCTTGCCATGAGTCTCTACATATAAAGTTTATCAAAATCAGAGTTCAAATGAGCCACCAAATACAAATTTTACATTGCAATAATCCAAGCCCTAACTTCTTCAATTTATACCCAAATTCAGAGAATTAATGGAAGATTCTTTGGTTAAATGACGTATTTAGGCCACGAGACTTACCTCCAATCACTTCCCGATGAAACCCCCTTCAAATTCTATCAATTAGCTCTCAAGGTAGTGCAAAAATGGAGGAAATAATGAGGGGTTCGTGTCTGCAATTTCAATGAAAACCCTTCTGTCCAAATAATTTTTCCTTATACGCGAACGCGATACCATTAACACGTTCACGATGAACAACCTAGATTCACTGCATTTTTCCTCTATGCGATCACGTACCTCCAGACGTGAACGCATGATCAACTTTCCCATGCTACGCGAACGCATATAACAAAATTCTACTGATCCCCACTCCTTCTTCGCAAACGCGGACAGCCTAACGTGAACGCAACTCACCAGATTCTATAGCTACGTGTTCATAAAGGGTTCAAACAACCGGCAATAGGCCCCAAGTATGGCAATGAGCCTAAATCATAATGATAACAACAAATTGTTTGCAAATATGTGGTAAAAACCAAAAACCGGGATGGACAAAGTCACAATCCCTAACGGTGCTCTACCCCACGCTTAGGTCCAGTTTGCAAGTCGCCTTAATACAATACTAGGATATGCAAATTTGGGTTTTCAAACCCTCAGGATATCATTCCCAAGTATTACTCATCTCGAACCGGCAAAATCTCAAGCCCGAGATGCCTTTTCCCCTCCAATCAGCCTCCACATGCGTCGAAACTAGCCAAAAACAGAGTGAATACATCACAATATGCAAATGAGACAATACTCAAATAGAAAAAAATCAAATTATAGCAAGAACCTCGAAACTAGCTAAACCTGAGCCTCGGGCCTGCTTCTCAAAAAATTATGAAATTCACATTATCCTCATCTCGCCATGAGTCTCTACATATAAAATTTATCAAAATCGGAGTTCAAATAAGCCACCAAATCCCAATTTTACATTGCAATAATACAAGCCCTAACTTCTTCAATTTATACCCAAATTCAGAGAATTAATGGAAGATTCTTCGGTTAAATGACGTATTTAGGTCACGAGACTTACCTCCAATCGCTTCCCAATGAAACCCCCTTCAAATTCTATCAATTAGCTCTCAAGGTAATGCAAAAATAGAGGAAATAATGAGAGGTTCGTGTCTAAAATTTCAATGAAAACCCTTCTGTCCAAATAATTTTTCCTTATACGCGAACGCGATACCATTAACGCGTTCACGATGAACAACCTAGCTTCAGTCCATTTTTCCTCTACGCGATCACGTACCTCCAGACGTGAACGCATGATCAACTTTCCCAAGCTACGCGAACGCGTATAACAAAATTCTACTGACCACCACTCCTTCTTCGCGAATGCGGACAGCCTAACGTGAATGCAACTCACCAGATTCTATAGCTACGTGTTCATAAAGGGTTCAAACAACCGGCAATAGGCCCCAAGTATGGCAATGAGCCCAAATCATAATGATAACAACAAATTGTTTGCAAATATGCGGTAAAAATCAAAAACCGGGATGGACCAAGTCACAATCCCTAACGGTGCTCGACCCCACGCTTAGGTCCAGTGTGCAAGTCACCTTAATACAACACTAGGATATGCAAATCCGGGTTTTCAAACCCTCAGGATATCATTCCCAAGTATTACTCACCTCGAACTGAAAAAATCTCAAGCCCGCGATGCCTTTTCCCCTTAAATCGGCCTCCACACGCGTCGAAACTAGCCAAAAACAGAGTGAATACATCACAATATGCAAATGAGACAATACCCAAATAGAAAAAAATCGAATTATAGCAAGAACCTCGAAACTAGCAAAACCCGAGCCTCGGGCCTGCTTCTCAAAAAATTATGAAATTCACATTATCCTCATCTCGCCATGAGTCTCTACATATAAAATTTATCAAAATCGGAGTTCAAATGAGCCACCAAATCCCAATTTTACATTGCAATAATCCAAGCCCTAACTTCTTCAATTTATACCCAAATTCAGAGAATTAACGGAAGATTCTTCGGTTAAATGACGTATTTAGGCCACGAGACTTACCTCCAATCACTTCCCGATGAAACCCCCTTCAAATTCTATCAATTAGCTCTCAAGGTAGAGCAAAAATGGAGGAAATAATGAGGGGTTCGTGTCTGAAACTTCAATGAAAACCCTTCTCTCCAAATAATTTTTCCTTATACGCGAACGCGATACCATTAACGCGTTCACGATGAACAACCTAGCTTCAGTCCATTTTTCCTCTACGGGATTGCATACCTTCAGACGTGAATGCATGATCAACTTTCCCAAGCTACGCGAATGCGTATAACAAAATTCTACTGATCCCCACTCCTTCTTCGCGAACGCGGACAGCCTAACATGAACGCAACTCACCAGATTCTATAGCTACGTGTTCATAAAGGCTTCAAACAACCGGCAATAGGCCCCAAGTATGGAAATGAGCCCAAATCCTAATGATAACAACAAATTGTTTGCAAATACGTTGTAAAAATCAAAATCCGGGACGGACCAAGTCACAATCCCTAACAGTGCTCTACTCCACGCTTAGGTCCACTGTGCAAGTCACCTTAATACAATACTAGGATATGCAAATTCGGGTTTTCAAACCCTCAGGATATCATTCCCAAGTATTACTCACCTCGAACCGGCGAAATCTCAAGCCCGCGATGCCTTTTCCCCTCAAATCGGCCTCCACACGCGTCGAAACTAGCCAAAAATAGAGTGAATACATCACAATATGCAAATGAGACAATACCCAAATAGAAAAAAAATGAATTATAGCAAGAACCTCGAAACTAGAAAAACCCGAGCCTCGGGTCTGCTTCTTAAAAAATTATAAAATTCACATTATCCTCATCTCGCCATGAGTCTCTACATATAAAATTTATCAAAATCGGAGTTCAAATGAGCCACCAAATCCCAATTTTACATTGCAATAATCCAAGCCCTAACTTCTTCAATTTATACCCAAATTCAGAGAATTAATGGAAGATTCTTCGGTTAAATGACGTATTTAGGCCACGAGACTTACCTCCAATCACTTCTCGATGAAACCCCCTTCAAATTCTACTAATTAGCTCTCAAGGTAGTGCAAAAATGGAGGAAATAATGAGGGGTTCGTGTCTGAAATTTCAATGAAAACCCTTCTGTCCAAATCATATTTCCTTATACGCGACATGATACCATTCACGCGTTCACGATGAACAACCTAGGTTCAATCCATTTTTCCTCTACGCGATCGCGTACCTCCAGACATGAATGCATGATCAACTTTCCCAAGCTACGCGAACGCGTATAACAAAATTCTACTGATCCCCACTCCTTCTTCGCGAACGCGGACAGCCTAACATGAACGCAACTCACTAGATTCTATAGCTACGTGTTCGCATCACCTCCTTCGTGAATGCGAAGGCAAAATTCCCAGGCTCCCGGAATTACTCTACGCGTTCGCGTCCACCTCTACGCGAACGTGATGAACAAAAATCTGCAGCAGTTATGACAGCAAAACCTGATCTCAATACAAGCTAAAAATGATCTGTTTGAACCTCCGAAATCACCCTGAGGCCCCCAGGACCCCAACCAACTCCAAAACATCATACAAACTTGTTCCAATCATAAAAAGACGCTCAACAACACAAAAATTATCATATTGCCACGGATTCAAGCCTAAATTTTTTTAAAACTTCCGAAACTCATAATCGATCGAAAACCCGACCAAACGACGTTCAAATGACCTGAAAATTTGCAGACATATCCAAAATCACCTAACGAATCTACTAAAACCCTCAAAATTCCATTCCGACGCTCGGATCAATATCTCACCTATCGACCGAAATTCGCCAAATTCCAACTTCGCCAATTCAAGCCTATTTCTACACCGGACCTCCAAATTTGATTCCAATCGCTCTCCTAAGTGAAAAATCATCCCCTGAAGCTAACCAAACCAATGAAATTCACATCTGAGCCCTTTCACCACATAGTCAACTTCCGGTTGACTTTTCTAAAATAAGGTTCCTCCTAAGAGGCTATGTGCCTTATTTTCAACAAGAACCAATTCAATTACACACGATCGACTCTAATACTGATATAGAAACATGAAGCAACACAATAAGGGGGAAACAGGGCATTAACTCACGTGATGACGGCTGGGTCGTCACACACGGTTTGGACACTAAAGATAATTTTCATTTGGTAGGTAATATAAAGGCTCAATCGATCCGAAGATAGCCTAATTCAATTTCCAAAATCATCATTTTTCTTGGATTTTGCCTTGACTGACGATAGAGTTAAACTGTAGCTATCAAAATTCTTGATTCTCGTATGCATAATTCCCCCGAAGATCAAAGATTCATTAATAGAGTCTTTACATTTGCAAATATAGAGGCACAGAGTTCGAAGATTGCAAAAGCTCTAATGAATTTGAAATGCTCAATATGTTTCTGCCCAAAATTTACTGATAGCTATTCATGTGTAAATTATTTTTTTTTCATTTTTTAAAAATACATATAAAGATAAAGTTGTAAAAAGATGGCATAATAAAGAGACTTTGCGAGAAAACATATGTGAAAAGTGCTAAACTATAAAGTTTGAAACTATTAGAAGATTTCAAAGTAAAGTGACAAAACATGCTTTCCCACATAAAAGACCACAAAGCATAATGCCAAAATACATCAGATTTTATCACACTTTCTCATAGATGTGTAAAGATTGGCATTTTCATATAAAAAATCTCAAAACAGAATGCCTAATTTTATGAGAATACGTCACACACTAACATTGTCATAAAATAGAGACCTAATATACATGGGAATGCATCACATTTTACATGAGACTTTGGCATTATATTAAAAACAAGTAGGACCAACCTTAAAGGTAGCATCAGTTTATTTAGGCTATTTACAAGCTGCCTTTAGTGAGTTATTTACATAACAAAAAGAGATACCTTACCTGAAGCATGCCAAGTCTTATATTCCTTAGACCACCAAAAATATATGAACTGTCATCATCCCAAAAACAAAACAACAGTACATGTACATTACTCTAAAAGTGCAAAGCTAATAAGAGAAACTTTTACCCCCAACTTTTGGATCATTCATTCTCCTGAATGAACAATTCAAGAATTAGTATGGCTCGTCTTGGTGTCATTGCGTTGGAAGAATTGAAGAACAGAATTAGGGTGTGTTTGGTACGAAGGAAAATGTTTTCCATGGAAAATGTTTTCCTAGAAAATGTTTTCATGAAAAATGAGTGATTTTATCACTTATTTTCTCTTGTTTGGTTGGTAAGTGGAAAATATTTTCTATGTTTGGTTAGAGAGTAAAAAATAGTTTTTTTAGAAAAATATTTTTTTTGCAACTCTCCTACCCCTCCCCTCCCACCTCCCCCACCCCTCCCCTTCCCGAAGTCTCTAAAAATTGACACAATCTAAAGGAACTAATGTGATGCTTTACTTTTTAACGCAAAAATCGCGTATTTTCGAATCGGTAAATTTATAATTTCTAAACCCGTAAACTTCCGAACTCATAATTTTGGAACTTGTAAAATATTGAGTCCTTAAATGATAAATAATAAAATTAAAAACTGAAAAATATATTTTAAAATTTTTTCGGGGGGGGGGGGGGGGGCGGGGGGGGGGGGGGGGGAGGGGCAGTAGATCGAAAAAAAATAAAAATTTAAATTACAAAAAAAAAAAGTAAATTTTTTTTGTGCGGGGTGGGGGGGGTGGGGGTGGGTGGTGCAGAAAAATAAGAAAACAGAAATTTAAAATTATAGAAAAAATAATTAAGGTAAAAGATATTTTTTTTTTGGGGTGGGTGGAGGGGTAGTAGGGTGGAGGGGTAGTAGGGTGGATGGTAACGGAAAAACTGAAATTTTTCTTTAAAAAAAACTGGTTTTTGGAGAGGGGGTGGGGTGGGGTGGGGTGGGTTGGTGAGGGTGAGAATGGTTGAGAAGGAGCTTTGGAAAATATTTTCCCTTCTTTTGATAAGGAAAACATTTTCCTCCAATTGGAGGAAAATGAATTGATAAGGAAAATGTTTTCCAAAACATTTAAGCCAACCAAACATGGGAAAATTGGAAAACATTTTCCAGAAAATGTTTTCCTTCGTACCAAACACACCCTTAATTTCTCCAAACACGGGATGTCGAGATGGATCCGAAGGTCCTTCATTGCAGAAGTTAGAAGGACACCAAATTGTAGTTAAGTCATACAAGGGTGGCATATCTGAAAAAGGATGATTGGTGTGACATTGGAAATGCAGTAGATACTTCTTGTATGAGTCATAATTCGATTCTATGACAATCAACAAGACTAATCGTTCCTTTTGATTAATGTAAGCGTAATAAGCGCCATGGTCACTTCTAATTAAGGGAGCTTTCCGTATCCGCCTAAAATGGCTGTTGAGGTCACAACTCATCGGATATGTCCGAAATAACCTCCTAACATGGGCCCAACCCCAAAAGATCAACTCATACAACAATATCTATAAATACCAAAGGAGGAGCCAGAAAGAGGGGTTCCACTCTCTCCCCATGGGGGCTCTAAAAATACAGAGTAAAACACAAAGTGAGAACCTAAGGCAAAAGGCAGAAAGAGGGTAGATCGAATGAAACATGATTGTAAAGTTCTGAACCTCTCCATGGGGAGGCAGACTACTCTATTATCATGAATAAAGATCACCGATATTTTTTGTTACTAATACAAATATTTCCATTATCTTTTCCTTTGTTAAATTTTGGATATGTTACGACTTGCTATGATTGGCCCTCCAGTTACATTGATTGTTTTGAATTCATAAATGCTCATTAACATTTTTAGTCAAATAATTTAGCGCCGTCTGTTGGGATTTCCTAGCAAGATCGCGTAGTCCTTCCTGAAATCAGAAACAAAAGGAAAACATCGAGGAAAGGGAAAATAACCCAATCAGAGCAAGGCTGATTCATCTTGTCAATACGCCAGAACTCGGGCTACGCGCCCTCGACTCAAATTAATCAATGAATGTTCAACGAATGTTGAACTGGGACTCAGGCCATAAGACTTCGCCGAGTTAATTCAACCATAGTAGAATAAGTACTCGGGCTACGCGCCCTCGACTCAAATTAATCAACGAATGTTCAACGACATTTGAACTGGGACTCAGGCCATGAGCCTTCGCCGAGTTAAATTAACCATAGTTGAATCAGTACTCGAGCCACGCGCCCTCGACTCAAATTAATCAACGAATGTTCGACGACAGTTGAACTGGGACTCAAGCCATGAGCCTTCGCCGAGTTAATTTATCCATAGTTGAATCAGTACTCGGGCCACGCGCCCTCGACTCAAATTAGTCAACGAATGTTCAACGACAGTTGAACTGGGACCCAGGCCATGACCCTTAGCCGAGTTAATTCAACCATAGTTGAATCAGTACTCGTGCTATGCGCCCTCGACTAAAATTAATCAACGACAGTTGAACAGGGACTCAGGCCATGAGCCTTCACCGAGTTAATTCAACCATAGTTGAATCAATACTCGAGCCACGCGCCCTCGACTCAAATTAATCAACGAATGTTCGAGGATAGTTGAACTGGGACTCAGGCCATGAGCCTTCGCCGAGTTAATTCATCCATAGTTGAATCAGTACTCGGGCCACGTTCCCTTGACTCAAATTAATCAATGAATGTTCAATGACAGTTGAACTGGGACTGAGGCCATGAGCCTTCGCCGAGTTAATTCAACCATACTAGAATTAGTACGGGCCACGCGCCCTCGACTCAAATTAATCAACGAATGTTCAATGATAGTTGAACTGGGACCCAGGTTATGAGTCTTCGCCGAATTAATTCAACCATAGTTGAATCAATAATCGGGCTACACACCCTCGACTCAAATTAATCAACGAATGCTCAACGACAGTTGAACTGGTACTCAGGCCACGAGCCTTTACCGGGTTAATTCAGCCATAGTTGAATCAGTACTCAAGCTCCACGCCCTCGACTCAAATTAATCAACGAATGTTCAATGACACTTGAACTGGGACTCAGGCCATGAGCCTTCGCCGAATTAATTCAACATAGTTGAATCAGTACTCGGGCCACGCGCCCTCGACTCAAATTTATCAACGAATGTTCAACGACAGTTGAATTGGGACTCAGGCTATGAGCCTTCACCGAATTAATTCAACGATAGTTGAATCAGTACTCGGGCTACGCACCCTCGACTCGAATTAATCAATGAATGTTCAATGATAGTTGAACTGGGACTCAGTCCATGAGCCTTCGCCGAGTTAATTCAACCATAGTTGAATCAGTACTCGGGCTACGCGCCCTCGACTCAAATTAATCAACGAATGTTCAACGATAGTTGAAATGAGACTCAGGCCATAAGCATTCGCCAAATCAATTCAACTATAGTTGAATCAGTACTCGGGCTACGAACCCTCGACTCAAATTAATCAACGAATGTTCAATGGCAGTTGAACTGGGACTCAGGCCGTGAGCCTTGGCCGAGTTAATTCAACTATAGTTGAATCAGTACTCGGGCCACGCGCCCTTGACTCAAATTAATCAACGAATATTCAACGACAGTTGAACTGGGACTCAGTCCATGAGCCTTCGCCGAATTAATTCAACCATAGTTGACTCAGTACTCGGGTTACGCGCCCTCTACTCAAATTAATCAACGAATTTTCAACGACAGTTGTACTGGGATTCAGGCCATGAGCCTTCGCCGAGTTAATTCAACCATAGTTGAATCAGTACTTGGGCCACGCGCCCTCGACTCAAATTAATCAACGAATGTTGAACTGGGACTTAGGCCATGAGCATTCGCCGAATTAATTCAACCATAGTTGAATTAGTACTCGGGCTATGCACCCTAGACTCAAATTAATCAATGAATGTTCAACGACAGTTGAACTGGGACTCAGGCCATGAGCCTTCACCGAGTTAATTCAACCAAAGTTGAATTAGTACTCGGTCTACGTGCCCTTAACTCAAATTAATAAACTAATGTTCAACGACAATTCAATTGGGACTCAGGCCTTGAGCCTTCGCATTCAACCATAGTTGAATCAGTACTCGGGCCACGCACCCTTGACTCAAATTAATCAACAAATGTTCAACGATAGTTGAATTGGGACTCAGGCCATGAGCCTTCGCCGAATTAATTCAACCATAGTTGAATCAGTACTCAGGCTACTCGGCCTCGGCTCAAATTAATCAACAAATGTTCAACGATAGTTGAACTGGGACTCAAGCCATGAGCCTTTGCCAAATTCAACGACAGTTGAACTGGGCTCAGGCCCTGAGCCTTTATCGAATTCAACAAACAGTTGAATTGGGACTCAGGCCATGAGCTTTCGTCGAATTCAACAACAGTTGAACTGGGACTCAGGCCATGAGCCTTCGATGAATTATTTCAACCATAGTTGAATCGGTATTTGGTCTACACGCCCTCATCTCAAATTAATCAACGAAACCTCAACGAAAGTAGAACTGGGGGGGGGGGGGAGCACGAATGAAACAAGCAGTAATCGAGCAATGCGAAAAGGGAAGCTCCCCCTTGATTCAAATGAACAATCACGGGCCACACCCGTCCACATCAAACAAAACATTATCCAAAAAGAAAACAAAAACAAAACGAAACAAAAAAATAGGAATAACCATATACGGCAATAACCGTTAGAAAGGAGAAAAGATCATTCTTTTTTTCACTCAGGACCATCCGCACTGTCGCCCGCGCCAGCCGCACCGTCTCCTGCTCCTGCCGCTTCACCACCCATTCCGCCTTCACCACCACCTGCAATTTCCATACCATTGCCAGCTCCCGCCAGACTCCCACCAGCGCCATCATCAATATCGAGTATCGCAGCATCGAAATCGCATTCCAAATGAGCCTTTTGCGCCCTCTGGTGCGCTCCTTTGAAAACCACTTCGGAAATGATGTTGGCCCCAAACAGGTGCTTTTATATGTCCCGCTGGGCCTCTGCATAAACCCAAACCTCATGGGAACTACCCATAAAAGTGGATTGCTCTTGGATGCGCCTATTCTCTTCCTCCAAGAGCGTAATTTTCCCCGCCGCATCCTGAGCGCCCCGCTCTAGAACCCTAATCCGCTCCTCAAGGCTGCTCTCCCTGAAGGTGGCAACAGCTCTCACCAAATACAACTGGGAATTGTTAGCACGGATAACACCCTACAATTCATCCGCCCGGGCCGAGGCTTCAGCCAACCTTCACTTCAAATCGGCCACTTCTCTTTCCAGTGTAGCAACCTTCCCACTTCATTTTGAGGTAACTTCTGTCACCTTGGTCAAGCATAAGCGCTCACACTCTATCGAAGACCTCTACCCAACCTCGAGTTCGTCATCCATCCGACATAACTGATCCTCCAAGGCTCTTATGCGGCCAAGCGCTTGGTTCGCCTGCAACTCCCTCCTCGCCAACTCTTCAACTAACTCCCGATTACGGAGATCAGTCCTTATACGCTCGCTAAGCTCACTACACTTGTTCCAGTAACGACGACACCTGTCAAGCACGCATAAAAGTACTCCAGACCGAACATTGGCCCGACGAAGACTCTCCACCTGCAACAAAAACGCCTGCAAAACGAAGAATGAGAGGTCAGATAGGGGTACGGAAGCTTGTAAGAAGAGGGAAATAAATAGCGAACAAACAAGCGGTCACCCCGGAATACGTACCCTCATCCCCATCACTACTACCTCGTTCATCAAACCAACGTTCGGCACCCCCCTCAATGATTCGTTCTCAACTGCAGAACATAACTGACCAAGCTGCAACACCAAAGCAAAGTCCAGCAATAACAAATTCTTGTTCACAGGAATTTTAACAACACACGGCCTCCCGTCCGGATGGACCGCCACATTTGTTATCCCATCACGAAATATACGGGTGTCCTCAGAGTCCAAGTCAAAATCAGACGTAGAACCATCTCCCACCGCCACCACCTCCGTTGAAGGAGTACTCGAACCGCCAATGTCCACGACCACCCGAGAAGGGTCCCCAAACTTGACCATATGGGTGGAAGACTGAGCAGTAGGGGTGGCACTTCCCTCTCGATCCTCTCGAGCCCGAGTCTTATTTCCTCCTAGCCTGTCGTCTGAAGTATGCACCACATCCTCCCTCGCCCCAGAAGGGGGGGGGGGGGGGAATCCACGTTTATCACAATAGGAGGAATGGGTCAAACCGCCACTAACAGAGCCGAAAGGGAAATAATCATGCGCCTGACCAAAGGTCTCTCTTCCTCATCACAAGAAGACTAGCCATTTTGAGGGCGAACGGTCCCCGACAGACCTTCGCCACAAATTAAGGGACGTGAAGGGGACGGCACCGCGTAAGACTCGACCGATGCGGCCCTGGGCACCCGACATGGGACCTGTGCAACAAAGAACCTAGCAATCGCACCAGGCCACCAAAATTCCAATTGATGGGCTCTGCCTCGGTACACCCTTCCTGCAGACAAAGGATCGGGTCAATCCCAGGTTGTATTAAAAATTGAAATAAATTACACATGGAGAATGTAAACCTCTTATCTACAGCTGGCCCCCGGCCATATTTCCCCCAAAAAGACGGTGATGAGCGGACCCCCTTAGTGTGCGGAATAGCGGCTTCGAGCCACCCACGCAAACTGGTGAATATAGTCGGAGGCGACCTGTCAGCTACAGAAATCATAACAAAAACAGTGATTATCCGAAATTAAGAAGAGTAAGAGAGTCAATCCTACTACTTAAAAAGGAAAACTTACGCCTGTAATTCCAAGTCTCCGGGAATCCCGGAGAGGGTGCCACGAGATGCTCGGTCCAAATATAGAAAAATTGTTCAAACGGGCGTGGTTCGACCTTGTCGTCTAGAGCAGCCATCAACCCCTTTGAACTACGCGGGCTCATCCGAAGCATACTCCCCCGCACTCGTTGGGAGCGTATAGAGCAAGCACATGTTGCAGTGTGACAGTCCTTCCAGCTAACTCCACAAACTTTAGAAACATCACAGAAGTTTGTATAGAGACAGGGTGAGTTGACCTGGGCACACGTTGTAGTATCGACAAAAGTCAACCACCAAATTGGAGAGTGGGACCCTGAATTCCAGCCTAAGAGGGTATAAGTAAAAAATACAGTACCCAGCATGGTCGGTATGAACCCTCTCCTCTGGCCGGGCGAGCATGATGTTAGCATTAGAAGGCACGAGCCCTTATTCCCGTAATTGGGTCATACCCACTTCCCCCCATCAACGGGGCTTCATCCACGGGGTCATCCCCACCATCGACGGTGAATCCACCGCCAGGCTCCCAGCGGCGGGAAGTATTTCATCTACCAGCAGAGCTTTCTCAACTTCATTTTGCTCGTCATCCCCGAGCACCGGAGATAGGCCTTCAATCACCGGAAGACTAACCGACACCACCGTTGGGAGAACTTCACGAGAGGAAGAACTAGCCATTGATCAAGTTGCTTAAAGACTAAAGAAGGGTATTGAATTCAACTAAGAACGGGGAAGAACTTTTCGCAAAAAGAAAGAATCATGAAAGCTCACAAGAAATAAGAGCTACAAATGAACCAGAGAATATTAGGAGTCAAGTATCCCAAACCGTCTTATAGGCAACGAAATTATTTTTTGGGAAAACAGACGGGTGCTATTAAGTGCATAATCCAACA
The DNA here is from genome assembly GCA_032618575.1 of Nicotiana noctiflora. Taxonomy (NCBI): domain Eukaryota; kingdom Viridiplantae; phylum Streptophyta; class Magnoliopsida; order Solanales; family Solanaceae; genus Nicotiana; species Nicotiana noctiflora. The sequence continues at coordinate 143,769 of JASVEL010005750.1, forward strand.
GTCAAAAAAAGATTTGATTCTACCGAAATGGTCGTCACCACGATTAAGGTCATAAAGTATTTGTTCATTCACGATCACTGCCTCGCTCATTACGGAAAACCAGATGACTTACCACCAAGGGCAGTTAGATCATACCCCCTAAAAGTCCGTATGGACAGAACAAACCCTAATTCATGTTGCAGCGTATCGATTGTTCCCCTTTGCCAGTAATACTCGTATATAAGATCGGACCTTTATTATGCGAGAGGAAGAGGGGACGATATGCCATGAACTCGTCACAAGCAGACGTCATTCCCTCTCTTGCTCGAAAAGGATCTATTCCTCGACCGTTGAAATTCGCTCATCAGGTTCGACCTCGATGCGACCATGATAAGCAGAGGGACTAACTGTATGGGTCATAATTCGAATCTATGACAATCAATAAGACTAATCGTTTCTTTTGATTAATGTAAGCGTAATAAGTGCCATGGTCACTTCTGATTAAGGGAACTTTCCGTATCCGCCTAAAACGGTTGTTGAGGTCACGACTCATTGGATATGTCCGAAATAACCTCCTAACATGGGACCAACCCCAAAAGGTAAACTCATACAACAATATCTATATATACCAAAGGAGGAGCCAGAAAGAGGGGTTCCACTCTCTCCCCATGGGGGCTCTAAAAATACAGAGTAAAACACAGAGTGAGAACCCAAGGCAGAAGGCAGAAAGAGGGTAGATCGAATAAAACATGATTGTAAAGTTCTGAAAGTCTCCATGGGGAGGCAGACTACTCTATTATCATGAATAAAGATCATCTATATTTTCTATTACTAATACAAATATTTCCATAATCTTTTCCTTTGTTGAATTTTGGATATGTTACGACTTGCTATGATTGGCCCTCCATTTACATTGATTGTTTTGAATTCATAAATGCTCATTAACATTTTGAGTCAAACACTTCTCCTCTTTCTGAAAACACTATAGGAGGCGGTGAAACTATTGACATAGAGAGTCCTTGGGCTGGATGTGCACTGATACCTTCACCATTGAAGTTGCTCATGCCTGGATATGTAACAAAATATGGCTGAAAATTTGGTATGTTAGAATTTCTTACTGCATTAGCAACATTCCACATTAAGTTTCTTATCATCTGGATCGTTGGAAATGTGTAGGCAACTTGATTACCTAGAGTTTCACTAATAACGTTTTGACTAGATCTCGTCTGTGCCAACTCAGTCATGCATGAGTTATCCTCATTACCTGCTCGTTCTTAAACACATCCCAATTTCTTGTCATCTCCTCTTGTTTTACCAATATTTGTTGTAGACAAGCAAGAATATTCGGTGAGACAGTCGTAGGGGAAATGTTAGTTTCTGTTTGCATAGGTTGCACATTAGTTTCTAATTCTGGACTTTCGGAACTTGTTTGGCCATGTGAAGCTCTTCTTTCAATGCCTTGCAGAGGTTGTAATGTAGAAATATAACTTTGATCAATAGCATAATTACTTTGAACCATCCTAAAGTTACTTATATAAACATTAAATATTCCTACGAGACAAGTAATGATTGATGAAAAAAATAGACATTTAGACTCATTTGAAAAACGACTAGCAATAATTCCATCACTAAGCATTCTCTCGGCATTTATAGGTAGACTTCTTTGAATTGCATATAACAACATTACCCTTTCCAGATTGTAATTAGATGTATTCTGATAAGGCATTAATCGAGAACTAATAAATTTTACCCCATGTTCTAGCAGTTTCTAGCATACATGATCCAACGATACTCCAAGAATTCTTATAATAACACCTAACACCATCTGGGCAGAGTTCTTTAAAAGCTTCCCCCATGAATGTTTCATGTTTCTCTTCGATTTTAATTATAGTTCCTTTATCATTAATGTCCTTCAAATTATATAGACCATTCAGAACTATGGAGTTAAAGGGAATAATCTTACCGCCAATTTTTGAAGTTCGCTCAGATTTATTGATATTGGTGTAGAAGAACTCAAGAACGATTTCAGCAACATAATCACCTGGATTCTGCACAAACCCTTCCAACCTAAAGATCGAATATTCTACAGAATCTTGGTTGCATGAGACTCATCTATTGGGAAAAAGACCATTTCACCTTCTTCTCACCTTCTTCTGCAAAAGATTTTTTTTGTCTCCAAAAATCTCTGCACTAAAGGGTCAAGATTTTCACTTTGTAAGATCATATGTGAGAAAATTATTTTCAAGGATGTCATTTTTCTAATATGTCTATTTGGGTGTTGAAATGATGGAATAGATAATGACAATATGATGTTTGGCGAGTGATTACATAAGAAAATTACAGTGGTGTGAGGTGGGTATGGTAAAGGTTTTTCTTTGGGAAAGAGATAAAATGGGTGAATGAGATTGAACGTCTCTCTCTTTAATCTTAGATTTTGGGGTAAAATGGAGACCTTTTATCAAAAAATAAATATTATAAAATACTATTTCCCTTGAGAACGGTGTGTCTGATTTACCCAATTAGCAAGAATCCTTTTGTCATCAATTTTATTGTGTCTAGATTTCCGTTCTTTTTTTTTTTTTCTAATTTGTTATTTGAGAATATATATATAACTAAAATAGTCAAACATAAAATAAACTTATCATATACTATTGATATTTATTAGCTTGTCACTTGGCTTAACTATAACGTCAATTATATATGGAAACTTTTTTACTTTAATATATATATATATATATATATATATATATATATATATATATATATATATATATAATCTATTTTTGTAATGGGAAAGACATATTTGACCCCAACTATCGACAGATGCCAAATTTGGACGATTTCGCTAAGTTTAAACACAGATTTAGCCAATAACCAAATCTAAACATCTATCTGTATAGATAAGGAGAAGCAAAATCACTGCATTAAATTAAGTGTTCTTAACCACAAAAAGCTAAGTGGTATTGTTAAGACAATATAAACTACTTTTCTAACTAACTTTTTATTGAATTTCAAATTTTTAATTAATTGGTTATACTACTTGAATTAATAAGTATAAATATCTTATAATTATCAATAAAAAATAAAAATACAGAAAAATATTCTACTCATTCAAATTGAAGTTTTAAAATTATTTTATAAATAAACAAAAATAATAAAAACTAAAAAACTACCAATTTAATTTGGAGAGTAATTTCTTCCTAATATAATTGTAGTAGTGTGTGTGTATATATATGGAAGCCTTCTCCAAACTGCTAAAATTTTATAATTAATGCACTGGAATCCAAATGGATTATATATATATATATATATATATATATATATATATATATATATATATATATATATATATATATATATATATATATATATATATATATATATATATATGAGAGAGAGAGAGAGAGAGAGAGAGAGAGAGTAGCAGACAAAAATATTAAACAAGTAATGTGCTAATAAAAACTTCTATTAACAATGCAATTTACTAAATACTGTATAATATAATAACGAAAAATACATAACAAAAAAGTTACTCGATGACTATATAAGTTTCTTTAATTTAATAGATATAATATTATCGAGAATAATAGAATAAAATATAAACTAAATTTTTTAAAGATTAATAAAATATACATCTTCTCTCATATTACAAAAAAAAAATGACCAGGCAAAAATATTAAACAAATTAATATGCTAATATATATTTTTATTAACAATGTATAATTATTAAATATTGGATAATATCATCAAGAAAAATATAAAACAAAAAGTTCTTCAATAACTATATAAGTCTTTTTAGTTTAATAGAGATTTTATTAGTGGATATATAATATTGACAAATAAAATGATAATTTAAATTATTAACGTAATACGATCTAATATAGTCAAATAAACCTGAATTTAATTTAATTAATATTTTTTAATATTGATCGTGGATACGACTACTAGTAAGAGGAAACTATCGAATGTGAAGTCAAAAGTCAATAAAAATTGGAGTTGGAGACTTTTGGGTGAGTCAATTATGGCAACATTGTAATGACATTGTTGGAACAAATTATTGGGCTCACAGCCCATTCTCTACGGGCTTAAGTTAGCCCAATAGCTTCTAATCTTCTATATCTACCGGACTTCACAACTTCTTTCAATTTTTCACTGTTAGACGGAAAAATTCCCCGTCTCTGTAAACTCGAATTCAATTTCTAGTGTATATTGAATTCCAAAGGAGCGTGTTATAGCTTCTGTTCAATGGCATCTGTCGACACCGACGTGACTATGGTTCCGGCCGGCGAGGGTTCTACCGGTGCCGGAGCTTCATCATCATCTTCCACTAAGAAGGCCAAGCGTTTTGAGATCAAAAAGTGGAACGCTGTCTCTCTATGGGCTTGGGGTACTTTCTAACCCTAATCTTACTCGTACGCTTACATTTATTCATATTTGTGACGATTTGATGATATCATATGTGCTTATGTATATGAAATGTCTAAATACTTATTGTTACACGCACACATACATTAAAGTTCCTGTATAAATGTACGATTTGATGATATTATGTGTGTGTATGTAATGTGTAAATGTTTCTGATTATACATACACATACACAGACAGAGACATTAAAGTTCCTGGAAATATTTAATACACCCATACACACACATTGAAGTTCCTGTACACATACATATAAGCGCATGTATGTGTGTGTAAGTGTACATTAGTTAAATTTCCTGTACTAGCGACGGGAATTTAATGCAAGTAGATTGTGTGTGTGTGTATGAGGCATCTGAAATTAATGGAAGTAGATTGGTCCTTCTACCGTGAGTATACTCTGAACTTCACACTTTAACATGATGAACATCATACACACACACACTGACACTTATGCAACTGTTTGTTTGTCACTTTGATACTCAAAGACAAACTGCATAGGGGTTTATCTATGCAAAAACTCAGGCCTAGAGTTCCATTAGGAGAATGCACTGTCTAGAAAGCAATGTTAAGTATTGAAAGTTTTTATACTAGTAGGAAGTAGCTAATATGGTTTGCTATTTTCTTCAGTGGTTATAGTGCTGACTTTGATGGAGCTCTGTTTTATTGATGTAATGTTAATTGAATATTACCCAGCGAAGAGCAGGGTCAAAGGAAGAATTAACAAATATATATACATATTCCCAGGATTTTTAGTGTAATATGTACTTGCAGTTCAATATTGTGCTACAATTATTCTTAAATTCGGTAACCCAGACACTAGTTCCATATTGGTATGTACTTGTGCTTTACGTACATATACAATTAGCTATTGTTTTGATGTATATGAGACATATGCTTATATATGATTAGTTGAGATTTTCGATGTGTTAATGGAGTCTCTTTACTCGCTGATTGCAGATATTGTGGTTGATAACTGTGCTATCTGTAGGAACCACATCATGGATCTCTGTGAGTGTTGGCTCTCTTTCCTACTGCTTCTGAAGTGCAGTTCTGTCTTATATGATCGTTATTTCATTGCTAAAGCTTGTTCCTCTTAGTATTTGCTTTATCTTGTGCTCAATTTATTAGGTATTGAATGTCAAGCTAATCAAGCTAGTGCAACAAGTGAGGAATGCACAGTGGCTTGGGGTATGTTGCTTCTCCTTTATGGATGTAAAATTGTTACCGGTTTTAATTTTGCCCTAGTTTGTCAATCTTCCATGCTTTCCTATGCCTTTCTCTAAGGGATCTTCCATCTTTGTGTATTACCATATGTTATTTTTGCGCTCTCTCTCTCTCTATATATATATATATATATATGTGTGTGTATTATATAGGGATAATCAAACGATTTATTTGTTGTGGTGATTTAACTCTGTCAAATGGTTGATTTTGTGATAAAGTGGGATTAATTTTGTTCCAGTGATTTAGGTTTTTTTCTTTATAGTGTGGCCAACATTTTAGAGTTGTAGAGCATACTGTGAGATGTGATTTTCAGTCTTTTGTATGCTGGAATTGGTGCCCAATGAAGGATGCTGTTTCTCTTGTTTTTTTAAGCATTGGCCATAGAAGTTTGGATGTTGTTCATGAGTCATGACTGAAGATGTCTATCTTTTAATCTGAACAAGATAGGCATGTTCTTTATTTCTGTCAGAGAAAACTAAGGCAAAGAGGAACTGAGAAAGCAGAGCATTTTCTGTACAAGATCATATTGAAAGTTTTCCAGTGGAATTGCACCAAGGTTTAGGTTGGATTGGATCGTGTGAGCATAAATAAATCATGAGATCTTGTATTAGTAACAGGACATGAAGTAGAATTGTCAACAGCTGAAGCTAAATACTACTCCAATAGTTTTGTTACACGTGTAAGTAACCAAGATATCAGGAATTTGATTATCTTGTCTAAGTCTTTGGTGTGTAAATTTTCCTAAGCACAAATATTTTGGTAATAATTGAATTTTTTAAGATAGGTTAATATCTATTAAGTTGGTTATCTGGGGTTGCGTCCTCAACGTCATCATACGCACTGCATGCGGGCGGCGTTTTTGGGATGACTTGGATGAGTTGGTGAGTAGTATTCCCCAATCTGAGAAGTTGGTCATTGGAGGAGACTTTAATGGTCATATTGGGGCAGATGCTAATGGTTATGGTGAGGTGCACGGTGGCTTTGGCCTTGGGGTTAGGAATGGAGGAAGCACTGCGCTGTTGGATTTCGCTAGGGCTTCCGAGCTTCTGATTGCAAACTCGACATTTCAGAAGAGGGAGGAGCATTTGGTCACCTTTCAAAAGTTCGGCGGCGAGGACTCAGATTGATTACCTCTTTCTCATAAGGAGCGATAGAGGTCTGTGCAGGGACTGCAAGGTTATTCCGGGAGAGTCCCTTTCAACTCTTCGTAGACTCCTAGTGATGAATGTCGGTCTCTGGGTGAAGAAGAAGCAGAGGGGTGCTCGGGGCCAACCGCGAATTAGATGGGGTGCTTTGATTAAAGAGAAAACCTACGAGTTGGAGAGGAGGTTAGTTTAGGGAGACAGCGCGGAATGTGCTTGGGGTAGCCAAAGGCTATTTAGGCAGACATCAGGGTGAGTGGAGGTGGAACGATATAGTACGAGGAAAAGTGGAGGTGAAGAAAGCAGCTTTTGCGAAGTTGGCAGGAGCACAAGCGATGAAGAAATGCGGGTGAACAGAGAGAGCTATAAGGTGGCGAGGAAGGAAGTAAAACTTGCAGTCACGGAAGCTAAAAACGCGGCGTTTGGTCGCATGTACAAGGAATTGAGGGAGAAAGGCGGGGACAAGAAGTTATTCCGGTTGGCCAAAGTAAGGGGAAGGAAGGCTCGGGACCTAGACCAAGTTAGGTGCATCAAGGATGAGGATGGCAGAGTCCTGATGGGGGAGTCTCAAGTCAAACAGAGATGGCAAGCGTACTTTCGAGATCTTCTCAACGAGAAGGGGGGACCAAAACATAGAGCTAGGGGAGCTGGGGCATTTAGAGCGTTATAGAGACCTAGGGTACTGCATGCGCATTAGGGTGGAGGAGGTCGTGGGGGCTTTGCGTAGGATGAGTAGGGGTCGAGCGATCGGGCCAGACGAAATTCCGGTGGAGTTCTGGAAATGCATGGGTAAGCCAGGAGTGGAGTGGCTCACCAGGTTGTTCAATGCGATCTTCAGGACCACAAGGATGCCGGAGGAGTGGAGGTGGAGTACAGTGGTGCCCTTGTACAAGAACAAATGGGATATCCAGTGTTGCAACAACTATAGAGGCATCAAACTAATAAGTCACACCATGAAGGTCTGGGAGCGGGTGGTCGAAGCTAGGGTGAGGGAGTCGACATCTATTTTCGTGAACCAGTTTGGTTTCATGCGGGTCGCTCCACTACAGAAGCTATCCACCTTGTCAGGAGATTGGTGGAACAGTTAAGGGATATGAAGAAGGACATGCACATGGTGTTTATCGACTTAAAGAAGGCGTATGACAAGGTCCCTAGAGAGGTACTATGGAAGTGCCTGGAGGCTAAGAGCGTGCCGGAAGCCTACATCAGAGTAATCAAGGACATGTACGATGGAGCTAAGTCTAGGGTCGGGACAGTGGGTGGTGACTCAGACCATTTCCCGGTGGTTATGGGGCTCCATCAAGGATCTGCGCTTAGCCCTCTCTTATTTGCCTTGGTGATGGATGCTTTAACACGTCATATTCAAGGGGATGTGCCTTGGTGTATGCTATTTGCTGATGACATAGTCCTGGTAGGCGAGACGAGGGTCGGTGTTAACGAGAGGCTAAAGGTATGGAGACAGACTCTCGAGTCTAAGGGTTTTAGGGTTGTCGCTTTTCCTGGAGTGCATGTTCAGCGCTGACTGCTGAGCCGAGCGATAGGGAACCTGAAGATTGGATCTCAGGCCATAGCCAAGAGGGATAGTTTCAGATGCCTTGGATCGGTGATTCATGGGGACGGAGAGATAGACAGGGTGAAGCGGAACGAAGCGGTGAAGCGGAACGAAGCGAAAGAAGCGGTCGACTTTTTTAAATTAAAAGACCTAAAGTCTTTTTTCAATTAAAAAATAAAATTGCTGACTTCTGTTCCAGACCTAGTAGTTTCTTCGACTTCTTTGGCAGCTAGTTTAGGGTTCTAAACCAGCGATTTCTTCAAGCAAACTAGGGTTCTTCTTTTTTACTTCAACACTACACCAACAACTTTCAAGTTTCAACATGTATGTTTTGCTTTTGCACTTTTTATTTTCATTCTTCTTCTTCTTCTTTTTCTTTTTCTTTTTCTTTCTAAACATCCAAAAAGTGTCGAAATGCTGGCGAATTTTTTTCAGAATAATTCTACCCAAATTCTGTCCAGTTTCTGCCCAATTTGTGTCCAGTTTCTGCCCAATTTGATGCTACTCTTTAGTTTTTTAATTGAGGTATTGAACATTTGCTTACAAATTACATGTGTTATCTATGCCGTATTTATTTTAATTTTTTTTTAAATTCCGCTTCACTTAAAAAAAGCGGGCACTTCGCTTCTCGCTTCTCGCTTTTCGTGAAATGGGGGTTGTCGCTTTTCCTCGCTTCACGCTATTTTTAACACTGGTCATAACGAAGTGGGAGGGAACGTGAAGATTGGATCTCAGGCCATAGCCAAGAGGGATAGTTTCAGATATCTTGGATCGGTAATTCAGGGGGATGGGGAGATAGACGGGGATGTCACTCACCGTATAGGGGCGGGGTGGTCGAAGTGGAGGCTTGCATCGGGTGTCTTGTGTGACAATAAAGTGCTACATAAACTCAAGGGGAAGTTTTATAGAGTTGTGGTTAGACCTGCCATGCTGTATGAGACGGAGTGTTGGCCGGTGAAGAAATCTCATGTTCGGAGGATGAAGGTTGCGGAGATGAGGATGCTTAGGTGGATGTGCGTGCTCACCAGGTTAGATAAGATTAGGAATGAAGTTATCCGAGAGAAGGTGGGGGTGGCCCCAGTGGATGAGAAGATGTGAGAGGCGAGGCTCCGGTGGTTCGGGCATGTGCGGAGGAGAAGCCCGATGCCCTGGTGAGGAGTTGTGAGCGGCTAGCGGTGGTCGATGTGAAGCGAGGCAGAGGGAGGCCTAAGAGATACTGGGGAGAGGTAATTAGGCAGGACATGGCCAGGATGCGGATTTCCGAGGACATGACCCTTGATAGGAAAGTCTGAAGGTCTAGTATCAGGGTTGTAGGATAGGGGCCTCTAGATTTTTCGTACTCCTTTCCCGGAGATGGGTGAGGCGTGGTACGGCTATCCATAGATGATTCGTGTATTGGTTTGTGTCCTCTTATAGTAGTCATTTTTGGTAGTTACTGTTTTAATATTGTTGCATGCCAGTTTATTTATGGTACTTATGACTCTTATGTTTAGATAATTATTTATGCGATTTGTGCTGGAGTAACTAATGTTGTTTGTGTTTTTGTTTTTGTTTGCCTTTATCTTCCCTGCGCCGAGGGTCGATTGGAAACAGCCTCTCTGCCCTTTCGGGTAGAGGTAAGGTCTGTCTACATATTACCATTCCCAGATCCCACTTTGTGGGAATATACTGGGTTGTTGTTGTTGTTGTTGTTGAATTTTTTAATTTTGTTTAAAATTAATTTTTGCATAGAAGATCGTTTATTTTAATTTCATTATTTTGGAGGTCCCTCCCCAATCTGGTCTTTTTCTTTCAAACTAATGGTTGTTGTTCACTTTCCTCCTTTCCTTTTTTCTTCCATTATTTGTCTATTAACCTGAAAAACACTTATTCTCCCTCCAGAACAAGCTCAGAAGTGGTACCATCTAGTAGGTGAATTTTTCTTTCATATTAAGCTAAGCCCTGTACATGCTTCAACAGACCAACACAAAGACCAGTTTATCCCCTTTGTAAACCTCTCATTCTGCTACAAGCTGGGAGAAAGATATAATTGTGAATGAAAACGTAAGCAATTTAATTTCAGGGGGGAGGGGAGAGAACAAAACTTGTGTTATCATCAGTTCTTTTTACCTAATGTGTCTGCTTTTGGTTTTAGTGGATAATCAAAAGGTTTTTTCCCGTTCCGAGTTTTCATTTTTGAAGGAAAGGGGGAACCTATTTTCTCACCAAACTACATAGATTTATGAGAATACGACAACCTCAGAATACTTTTTCTTTTGTTCGGGGGAAGGAATGGCATTGGCTTGGTTGAAGAAATTGGATATTTTGTGCTTCTCTTGTGGCCTTTCCATTGTATAAGCGTTGACGTAATGAAGATGTGATCATGACATATCATCTTATGCTGAGTCATCAACTTATCTGACTCGAAGGAACAATGATAACTGACAATCTTGGCAATTATTATTAATTTATTTTTTAAAATTCTGACTTCTTGAAATTAGAGATGGCTACCAAGAGGATTTTGCTTTACCTTTATTATTTGAAGGTAACTCTGGCTTTCTTGATGTGTTTTACTTGTAATGCTATTGCGGTTAGACTAAATTAATTTACTTGCAGATATGCTAGGAATGTGTTAGTGGGACCTAAACTTAGTCATATTTCTTCTTCTATCACTTTAGCCACTCATTAAAAATCTTTCCTTCTACACGATATGGCATTTATATGATATTATGCTGCTACCCGGACCATAATTATATGTTGCATTTACATTGTTGCTGACTAAGAATTAAGCTCTGCGCTCTTCATGTTTTTATCTATTGGAGAAACTTACTTTATCAGATGCATTTGCTTTCTTTGATTGTATGTGTTACCCCTGGCATACATCTGATATCTAGCAGATTATATCCTGAAGCAGTGTTATGACTGCATTCCTTGAGTCAGCTTGACATGGTTCAGAGGGCTTCAATAGTTTCTATATCTACCTTTTTCTGTTTCTTTTTTAAAATATTTTTTTGTTTCCAGTGACCAAGGACTGCATTTACCATGAATATTAGAATTTAAGGGGCAGAAATTTATACTTATCATCCCTTTATGTAATTTTTAATATGGATAGCCATCTATAGTTGGGAATTCACAGTTTGGGCATTTGCTGCTTATTTCAGGAGTTTGCAACCATGCATTCCACTTCCATTGCATTAGCAGGTGGCTCAAGACTCGTCAAGTCTGTCCACTTGGTTAGTTGTATGCTAATGCTGTGTTGTTATCTATACAATTGTAGCATTATGCATATCTCCTAACATTTGTGTGCTTGTTTTATCCTTCAGACAACAGCGAGTGGGAGTTTCAGAAATATGGTCACTAGAATTTGCTGCTCCTATACAGGAAGTGGGATTTTCAGAAATATGGTCACTAGAAATTGCTGCTCCTGTAAAAGAAGTGGGATATTCAGAAATATGATTCATTTGATCAGAGTATACTGATTGAATTACCCGCCTAGTTACATTCCTTGATTGGGATCTCTAACAAAGCTTTTGTGCTTTTAGTTCATAGGCGTGACTGTGGATATGACTGTGTGAACTTGTGCTATTTTGGATGTGCCGTTGAATCTTTCATCAAGTAATTCGGTCATCTTTTTGGGTAACTGGTAGTTTATGTGTGCCGCCACCACTATCACTACCTGTGATTTATGGCTAACATAAATTCCTATGCTGTCTTCTGGAGCAGATACTGATAATGTTGGGCATAAGGTGCTATTTTGACTGCCCTCTGCTACACTTTGTTAAATGGCATTGTGCCAGTCTGTTACTTATGTTATGTGTGACCCTAGATGAACCAAATACAGAGGCCAAAGTAGAGGAGGATTATAAGAGACAGGTCAAGTATAAAGACCTAAAATATATAGCAGCATAACAAACGTTTAAAATAGTAGATAAAATGTGAAAGAGTAGACATGAATGTCAAGATGTTTATAAAAAACAAAGAAGATAACTTGCTACAATAGGTTACACTACAACCATCCCGTAAAATTTTACTAGTGGGGTCTAGGTAAGGTTTACGTAGACTGTACCCCTGTTCCGACGTGGTTGAGAGGCTCTTAACGAAAGACCCTCGGCTCAACTGGACTAAAAGACAAAGGAGATAATATAAGTATTAGAAATCATAGGAAAAATAGGAACATGAAATTCAAAAGAAAGAAGTAAACCAAAAGCGATAACTAGTTAGTGCGGTACTGAAAAGTCAAATAGTAAGATATTGTTATAAATAAAATTCTATTTATGGTGAATGTCTATATTTACAGAGATTCTAGGGTTTATTACTTGGTGGCTAAATCATCATCTCCCTATAAATAGAGAGTTCCATTCCATTGTAAATTATCCCAAAATTCAATAAGAATTCTCCCGCTCTCTTTCTCTGTAATATTGTTCTTCTTCTTTTATTATTTTATAACACGTTATCAGCACGAGACTCTAACCAATTGAGTAGAAGCTTTGAGATTGCTCATAATGATTGCCAATCGCTCCATCAACTTCCTTCATGATTAAATTTTAGATTTAAGGTAAGTATTTTACTTTTCTCTTTCTAATTCTTGACATTCTATTATTTGATTTTAAATACAAGCAAAGACGATAAATTTTGATTGCAACTTTAATGGAGTTTGAAAGAAATTATAACCACCAAAAGTGGCAAAGTTTATATGCCTTGTCATGATTAAATTCATATATGATTGTGGGCAAAGAATTGAAAACCCGTCGCATTGAATTTGCTCCATTCTCATTTCCTTTAGAGAATGTGATAGCAGTATATGATAAGTCTGAAAGAAGATAAAATTATTACCGTGAGGTATTAATGGATGTGGATGTGGCAATAGACGAAATTATAATCGTCATCATTGTGAAAATGAGAATAATAAGGATTCTCAAAATAATCTTTCACTCTGTGAATGTAATATTTGTCATCGATTTGACGTGAGATTTTATATAGCACATATAGATGATTATGGTCCATTCATGATGGAAATGTGACAAAATCTGACTTATGAAGACATATTCATTCTTGAAAGAATATGAACATGCTATTGATAGCGAATATACCACACTCACCCCTAGAAGAATGTTTAAAATGATATAAGAAAATAATGTCACTATTATGGCATGAATGGTCATTGGTCACGCACCTATTGTACGCCAAAATATTTGGCATTGTGATTTTTAAAAGACAACGGTAATGCAAGAAACAGATCTTGCATATAATTTTGATCATACCCATAATGGTATAACTTTCTCTTTAAAGAGATATTTACACATTGATGTTGATGAATCCGTGATAGTACAAAATTAATTGAGAGCTCTCGAAGAGCCAATTATTACTATTTTGGAGAAACACAATTGCTTACCAACACAGTATTGTGTTGTAGTAAGTCTCAAAGAAACATATTCAGTTTCCAAATTATACGCGAAAGCGGTTGGTTTTATTGAGACTATTAATAAAGGAAAGATTTAATATCTTCTATTACTACAACTTGTAGTTGGGTAATATATATGTGAAAAGCTACCCACTTTATTCTCCAGTTTGTACTACACAAATAAAAAAAATATCACAATAAAGTAGATATTTATTAATATAAAAACCCATATTTTAATAAACTAGGAGTTTATTCATAATTGCACACATCATGGTGTAAACCTGAAGTTTATCAATATTGATAATTTATCCAGTTGGCATAATTTGTTTATCCATGTTAATTCAATTATGATGTGCAAAAATAAAAGAGAATTTACATGGGTAAATATTAAAGAACTAGAAAGTTCTTTACGTATTCTCTTACACATTGCTTGTTCTCATTAATTAATAGATCAATTAAATTGGGATTGAATCCCATGAATGCTGGAAATATCAAAGGTGTATTGGCCCATTGACCCGCCATGTATACCACATAAGATGCATCTATGAGATGGTTACGTGTGCGATTATTATTAACCCGCAACATGTGTTTGCAAGGTAACTTGCTCAATAATTTGATTTAGAGCATAATTTCCAGATTTTTTATTCAAGAAGTTCATCTTGATAAGTTGGTCTACATCACATCTGATTTAGCAAAATGATTTATTGAGTGCCTCCACTTGATAGCTAAACAATTGCTTATGAGAACAATTTTTTTTATATAAGTTCGATATACATTATATACGAAAGTATATTACATTCTCCCCTCACAAGTGGTTCAGGGTCAAGAACCAATTAATTCCATCATATTATTATTGATGTGCAGTGTATATTTTGATTAACACCATAAAACACAAAGATGAGTTCTCAAAGTAAGGAAACAAGTTAGTTTTTCTAACACGAGGGGAGACAAAATACAATAATTGAGAAAACGTTACATGGAATGAATTATCATTTATACATCTAGTTCCCCGAATAAAATAATATGAACCTGAAGTTCATAAAAGGATAATTTGTGTGCAATTTATTGCAAAGCATGCCAGACGCATTTGCTGATCCAAAGAATGTAACTATATTCTCAATGCAAATGCTGATATTAAGTCCTAGAAGGACAAAGTGTATAGTACGCTTAAAACATATAGACAAATCGGTTTCAAATAAACTTCTCGATAAAGAAGATGAGCAAATGATCAAAATGATCATAATAGAGGAGGCAAGTGATCTAGAAGATCACATGACATAACACTCCATAAAATCTCATGAGAGATTCAAATACCTCAATATATGAATGAAGAGATCTCTATGTTATGTCATTATGAAAATACATTGAAGCTGATATAAAATATTTGTTGACGTCAATATTCAAGAAGCTAGTGCACAAGATTGCGATGTGAAAGCTCAAGGATGTAAATTGATGCTCTCATCAGGGGGAGTTAATACGCGTTGCACACTTTTTCCCTTACAAGGTTTTGTCCCACTGGGTTTTCCTGGCAAGGTTTTTAATGAGGCAACCAAAAGACGCATTTCTAAACATGTGTACTCTTTTTCCTTTTCTAGAATTTTTTTCTCATTGGGTTTTATTTTAGTTAAGGTTTTAACGAGGCACATTGTTTGTTGATTAGACATTCAAGATGGAGTGTTATAAATAGAATTCTATTTATGGTGAATGTCATTATTTAGAGAGATTCTAGGGTCTATTACTTGGTGGCTAAATCACTATCTCCCTATAAATAGAGGGTTCTATTCCATTGTAAATTATCCCAAAATTCAATAAGAATTCCCTCTCTCTCTTTCTCTGCAATATTGTTCTTCTTCTTTTATTATTTTATAACAGATACGAAATTGCCACTAGCTAACTTAGACAAAAATTCTACTAGATTAGTCACACAACAGTATGAAGCAAGGCAAAGATTCAACTAACTCCTAACCTACAACCCTAATACTCAACCTTCACGTCTTTTTATCAAGTGTCATGTCCTTGGAAATCTAAAGTCTTACCGTGTCCTGCATGATCACCTTTTTCGGTTGCCCTCTACCTCTTCTCGTACCCTCCACTACCAGCCACTTACACCTCCTTACCGTGGTATCTGGACTCCTCCTCTATACATGCCCAAACCATTTAAGTCTTGCTTTCCGGATCTTGTTATCAATGGGAGCCACGCGTACCTTTTGAAAACGAGATAATTACAAATAATAAATGGAAAACAAGTAGGTAATTTCCTTCGTTAGGTTCAAGTACACTAGTCTGTAAAGTTATCTTACGCTATTAGTTATATCAAAGTTCTATAATTTTGATCTCTGAATTTATTTCCTGAGAGAATTGGATAAGCAAACCAGCTCATAAAGAAGGGATTATCATTAGGCTTTATTTACTTTTAACACAAAAAGCGTGAGACGTGATGATTATTAGATTGTAAAGCGTTGTTGGTATTACTGCATAATCTGCAACATTATCCCATTTGACTAATGATTATTGGAGGGAATAACCTTATATAGTAATTGAAAAAGGAGAAAGGGTACATTCTTGAGTGCTTCATAGTTGTAAATTCTTTCCTCTTTTTCTCGTTTACAATAATGGTTGTGGCAAGAAGAAACATTATTATATAGGTAAAGCTGTTAATATTTTGAGCTTTTATTGGACCCAATTTGGTTCAAATGGATGATATAAATCATGTATCAAAGCACGCAGTGGAATGATTCAATGAATTAGGCCCATGCAGAAAGTGTAGGGTCATCCACTACTTTCATTACAGCAATGGTTACCTAATTTGTTTTTTCCCAGCTAAGGCAACTACTTCACTATCACAATATCATTTCAAGTTTAGGTGTTTTAAGTTCAATTACGAGAGACACTTTAGGTATAATTTTAAAAATAAAGTATCACCTATTTTCTGTTCTAGTAAGTGAGCCTTACAGTTGCTGTTATGTAACCAGGAGATCACGGGTTCGTGAAACAGCCTCTTGCAGAACTGTAGGGTAAGGCTGCGTAGAATAGATCCTTATAGTCCATCCTTTCCCTGCCGCGCATAACGAAAGCTTAGTGCACTGAATTTTTATTCTAAAATAAAATAAAAAATTATTTAATAAAATAAGGTTATAGGTATTTCTAATCGAAAATAAAATACTCTATTTATTTAATAATCACGTTTCAGTTGTATAACATTATGGTCGATCTCGATTTTAATGGTGTTAACGTCGGGTTCAGCATGGTCTATTATTCACTGTTGAGTCATAGAAACTGTTACTAATATTAACATTAGGGTAAATTATCAACATCACATCCCTTAAAATACATTTTTTTCCCGAATCTTATATGAACACAAAATATTTTGTACATCCTTTCTTCGAGCTCTTCATGGACACAAAATATTTTATGCATCGAATTATATTTTTTTAAACATCGGATTAAATAAATTTATAGCGTGTTGGATGCTGTGATATTGTTTAAAGTAGAGGGGAACAACATTGGACCACTTGCCCTCGAGCACACAAAATTAATAGGTTTTTCTTGTCTTTCTCATCATATTTGAGGGACAAACAGATTTGGGAAATGGGCCTTTATTCCCAAATCCCACTTCAAAGTGAAAAAAACAGCGCATGCCTAATATTTTTCAGCAAGTGTTAATTATCTGAAAATCAAAATTCAAAGTTTAAAAAAATAAAAAATAATGAAAGAGTAAAAAATATTAACGTCGCCTGAGAGATTCGAACTCTCGCGGGGAAACCCCATGTACTTAGCAGGCACACGCCTTAACCACTCGGCCAAAGCGACTGTTGTTGTTTATTAGCTAATAGCATACATAATTGTTCCTCTACTTAATGTGACATATTTCACTCTACAGCATATGCAAAAAAGGCGAAGGTTTATCGGAGACAACCTCTTTACCTTCTTAAAATCAAAATAAAGTAAAGTCTGCATATATATTACTCTTTTTATACCTTATTGGAAATTATATTACGCTTGTTGTTATTATTGTAGTATGTGCAAATAAGATGAATGATTTTTTCTTTCCTTCTAACTTTGGAGATAATTTGAATTTAAACTTCTCATTTGTCTTCAACGACAAGTATATATAGGTATAAAAATATTATGATATATTTAAAACATTAAATTTTAAAATGTTATATCTTTTTCTCAAATTCTATGTCTATTCAAGCATGATCAATTAAAATGAAACGTAAAAGGTAGATATATAAGAAAAACACCCAAATTGTTATGATAATATTAAATTATGGTGGATGTCTACTCTTCTTCCAGGATCTTTATTTCAAATGTTTAATGACATATTTAATGATATATTTTGTATGTTCAATGACATATTTTCTTTACTTTTTATGCATATATAAAGACCTTATAATAGATATGAAAATAAATATAATTAAAGAAGAAAATATCTTCCTTCTCTCTATATTTATATTTTATTTATATTTTGTAAAATTACTTTTATTTCTTATTCATATTACTAAATTGCTTTTATTTATAACATAATGATCTTATAAAACGAGGTAGAGGGAGTAGTTTGTAGAAGCAAAACACCAAAATGGCTAAAATTTCAAGGTACACACATCACGGTGCCGCATCTTTCCCATGTGAATGTTACACTATCTAACAAAAGTAGAGTTAGAAAGAGAGAGAAAAAAGCATCTTTCTCATGTAATTTATTTATTACTATTAAAAGTCATACTTTCTACAATCCAAAATAAATGATTTATTTTGGTACTTTAACAAATTAAGAAATTCATCTTAATATTAATTAATAATGAAATTAATCATATTAATTTTTATTATCTCATATAAATACTTCTAACACATATTCCAACACTACTTACTTCATGGACAATATAGAAAAAAAATATTGATTGATTCTTAAAATCTGAAAAAATTACTTATAGTCGCATTAACGAACGACATTGCATTTAATGAATGTGACTTGTAAATCACAAAAACAAACGCGATTTATAAAAAGTAATTTGCAATTGTGATTTATGAAACGTAATATACATTTGCAATTTATAAAACGAATATGCAATTGTGATTTAACCAAAGTAAGTATTGCTATAAAATTTTAAGTGGAGAACTCATGTAGAAGGAAAAAAAAAGAAGGATTACAGGCGAATTTAATGTTTACTAACATTGAGTGAAAATTATTTACATCCTCAATTTTACTTAAAAAATCAAACTACAACTTCAATTTTGAACAAGTAAATATTTCCATCCTCCTATTTCAATCATATTTTTAATGCCTGTTTAACCCATTTAATTATCAATTTTATCTATCTTTCCTATGAAAATGTTACACGGTAACAAAATTGGAATTGGAAAGATAGGAGTTTTACTTGATTTATGAGTCATGCATTTGCAGGCAACTAGGCAAAAAGCTATCCTCGAACTTGTAAAAGTTTTCCAGTCCAATTGCCAAAGCATTTATAGGTTACGTCACTTTGCATAGCACGAACTAAAGTCGTAAATATTGAAGTCTCAATTTTATCTTTGTTTACCCTTCAAATCGGCCAATAATTAAATTTGTAAGTAATTTTAAAGATGGACAGATTAATTTTACACAAAGTAATAAATTGGATTAGATTGAATAAGTAAAAATAAAAATAAATTCAAATCACACGCATAGAATAGTTTGAGCCTTAGTGGAATCTTTGCCCTCGATCCAGGCTTACTGTGGCAAGCACCGGTGAACAAGAAAAGAGCTAATAGCAGAGAAAAAGAATAATATATTATCTTGGAATGCATGTTACAATATGCGTTATGAATCATCAGACCCCCTTTATATAGTAGGAGAGTCTCACTCTATGTACGATTCTTATAAAAGGTGAAAATCTTCCAATTAATTGATACCCGGCTGGTCACGAATATCACGGTCTTCCGTTGGTCGTGCTAGATTACCTGGCAACATCCTTCGAAGTTATTCAAAGCTTGACCAGTCCTGAACCAGGACCCTGATATTCTCAAGGATGGGCGTTATGCCACCAGACTTCGACTCGATGAGAACTTCGCCTCGATTTTGGCCCCTTGACATCATGTCTTGAGCTTGGCTTATCACGTCGGGGACTGGGATGTATCACGAGACCGGTTTTACTCATGTACAGATAGTCCCCTCATTTTTTGGAGAGTAAACGACGATAAACGACTTGAGCTCATGATTCCTACTTCGATACGTCATGATAGAAATGATAAAACATCTTAAATGTTTTGTCAGTCACATCATAATGGCATTAAATGCATGTCAAGCATTGGTCGGCTATCCCTGAATGCGAAACGTTGCTGAGTTCCTATAAATACCACCTTTTTTTTTACTTTACATCAAACCTTCTACCCTTGTATCCCTAGGATTTCAATACTCTTTGGCACCTTTACCCTCAAAATTCAAGGTCCTTTGCAAAAAATATTACCCATATTCTTCTCGGGCAAACAAGTCCAATCTTTCAACTTCTTTTCTTTCCTCATCTTTTCCAGATTTTCCTCCATTTTTATTCTCCGAATTAATGGCAAAGACTTCAAAAACCGTTTCTCAGAAAGAAATTCCTTCTACTTCACAGTCGGCCACTGAGGTCGAAGAGACTGCTCCGAGCGTGATCGTTGATGAATCAGTACCCGAACCTCCCATAAAAATGTTCATCTTCGGGGGATGCTCGGTCAATGGTGATCTCAAAGTTGAAAAGCCTTCCTCTGTACAAGGTCAGTTTGAAAAGGTCCTCTCTACGGTCCGAAAAGACTGCAACTACGCCGATAAAAACATAGTGGTCTCCGACCTAGAGGAAGCCAAACCACCCATGTCGAGGGATATATGAGTGGTTACACTTATCCCCTTACAATAGGACCACTAAACCTCGTCATAATAGATTTGTGTAAGAGATACGAGATATACCCTTGTTAGATTAATCTTTCAATATGGAGGATTATGATCCTCTTACGATTTTTGTGGACAAAGTCGACTTATGTTGTTTTACTGTAGATCATCTACTTTATTTGTACATTCCACAAATATTCCGAGGGGGGCTAATAAAGCTGGTGGGCCGGACCAGCAAGGCCCTGTTCTCAAGTATCAATGAGGACCAGGATCGAGGCTAGCAAGGCCGATTTTCCCGAGTGAGGACTTTGCACTTGATTCCTGCTGAATGTAGGTTATTTTCCGACAAGTGGAATACATCACGTAAGTAGAGCTTCCCTTCAATCGTTGATTTATATTTACTTCTCTTTTCCTTATCTGTACTCATGGTAATGCACTCATCGCTTGAGTCCCCAATGATGTCCCTCAACTCACGGAGTGGGTTGAAGGTATCGATTCACAAATGCCTTACTCTGGGCGCACGTGGAACAAACTTTTAGAGGGTCATTAGGAGGCTCGTTCTCATGGTATTTCCTTGCTAAATAGGTTGTGTCAGGCTCTTTTTTTTTTAACATCAAGTTCTTATTTCCTATAATTTCTTTCATATGTTTTCCTAAGGACAATGAGCTTAGGCCTCTAGTTGGTGGCGAGGACTTGCATGTTGAGTCCGCTGCTCTGAGGCGGACCGGAGAAAAGAAAAGAAAGAGGACTCTGAGTTCCCTAGGCTCGAAGAAAAAGAAAATTCAAAGAAGACTGGTATGTAAGCCAAAGAAGAGCACCAGCTCTTGAGTGCTCGACTCAGACTCACTCCTCCGGCTCAGGACAAGCCACAGGAGGACGATCTTTTTCTGGCATATGAGTCGTATGTGCCCAACGAACGTGTGACAGCCGAGGGGGAACAATGGAGGCCGATCCCTTTAAAGTTTAATAAGTTGATGCCGTAGTAAGGGTCGAGAACCCTCAAGATGGCGGTTCTGTCCCACCCGATATCATTGATATAATGGGATCGCCTTTGTTCACAGAATCGATGTTCATTGAAGCTCAAACGACGAATGAGTGATCGATTGAGGGGGTCAATGGAGTGGACGATCCCCCCCAAAGTATTTTTGATGGCATGGACTCCACCGTCATAGAGGATACCACCAAATTAGGTGAACTAGAATTACTGAGAAAAAGTTCATCCTCGGAGCAGGTGGGCCTAATTCGAGCCAAAGACTAGTAAACCGGTTCCTTGTCCCGAGTGTAGATCCTGCTCGAAAATGGTCAATTATCATCACCATTCCGGAGGATGCCCATGTTCTTTCCTCCCCCATTGGGGTAGCTAGTTTCCGCTGGTACCTGGTAATCGAAGAAGACCAGGCAAAAAATGAACAAGGTGGATTCCCCATGTCTGTTCAATGAAGCACAAAAGGGGTTGAACTGGGTAAGGTGTTACCAAACCCTTTCATTTTTCAGCTTTGGTTATGGGTGATCCTAATATTTCTTCTCATATTTGCAGGCTGCGGTGCTTCACCAGGACACCTTCCTCTAGTATCAAGATAAGCTGAGCCAACTCGAGGATGAAGCCAAAGAGCTCGCTGAGAAGAGAGACATGTACAAACTTCTTACTTAGCAACGTGAAGGAGAGTCTAAGAGCCTTAGAGCCGAGTTGGATGAGGCTTAAAAAGAACATGCCAGCCTAGTGGAACAGGTAAAAGTCTTTGAAGTTAGTGACAATGAGTTAGACACTATGACTAATAGTCAGAACCTGCAGATCCAATAGAATATTGATTGGATTGACCAGCTTAGATCCGAGATGGATGTAATCAAGGTCGAGGACGAAGAGTGGAAAGGTAAAATAGACCGCTTGGCCTCGAAAAAGGAAATTTCACATGTGCAGTTGGCTCATTGCTCC
Organism: Nicotiana noctiflora; assembly: GCA_032618575.1. Lineage (NCBI taxonomy): Eukaryota > Viridiplantae > Streptophyta > Magnoliopsida > Solanales > Solanaceae > Nicotiana > Nicotiana noctiflora. Next base: position 166,242 of record JASVEL010005750.1, read on the forward strand.
AATATTTTACGATTATTTTCGAGTGATCTCGAAAATTTAATATGGACCTTCCCAGTTTGGCCCCAATTTCCATTCATTCGTGTTACAAATGTTTAGTGTAACCTTCCTTAAAAACAAGTTCCCGACATTGAAGTGTCATATGTTAGCTCTTTGATTGAAGTACCTTGCGATCTGTTATTTTTGGACGGCCAATATATTGGCTCTTCATACGAACTCCTTCGCGTCATTTTCCATGTCGATCTTGTATTAGCCTGCTCTGATTATTTTCCTAATTAATGATTTGTCGCCCGAATGATTTCCACATGTGCCCTCGTGGACTTCCCTCAAAACACACTCGGTATCTTTTGGTCTTAGACAATATTGCAAGTGGCCCATTGAACATTCTCCAAAACAAGGTACCATCTTCGGACAAGCTAAATTGGGTGCCTTTGTACGTAGAGCCCTCGATTTCTTAGGATCCGAGGGCAGTTTTCTGGTCTTCAGATACTCTATATAATTGTTTCTCCAGTACCAAGTTAGGCTTGTTATGTTTATTTCGATGTGACCTTTTCCACTATCGATCTCATAAGTTGTACGAGTGCCCCGAGTTTAATTCATTGTCATTGACCGATGATCACAAGTTAGCGAGAGCATTAGCCTTGTTGTTTTGATCTTGAGGCGTGTTGTAGGGTCTACTACTTAAACTAATGTAACATTACTTGCACTTTATCCAAGTATCTCAGCATTTGTTCTTCCCTAACATCGAACGTCCCATTAACTTGATTCACCATAAGGAAGAAGTCGCACTTAGCTTTGATCAGCTCTGCCCTCAAGCTTTTGGCCAGTTTGGGATCTGCAATCATGGCCTCATACTCGACCTTGTTGTTAGTCAAGTTTATAGTGCTAATAGATTGTCTAACTACACTACATGTTGGTGGTTTCAATACTATGCCAAGTTTGGACTCCTTTGTGTTTGAGGTACCATATGTAACAAGGGTTCAAATTCCCAAAGAAGTCCTCGAGTTTAATAACAACTCTCTTATGACCTCGGGTATTAAGGCCGCCATAAAGTCGGACATAAAGTCTTCCAAAATTTATGACTTAATGGCAGTCTGGGGTCGATACTCGATATCGTATTCACTGATTTCCATGGCCCGAGAGTTCGGGTTTATGCATTATGCTTAGTGGGTAAGTAGTTATAATACATATGAGGTGAAATTAGAAGTACGGTTTTAGCTTCATAGAGGCGCTTAGCAAAGCGAGCACCAAATGTTCTAGGGGAGGATACCTAGTTTCGGCCTTGCCTAATGTTCTACTAACATAATAGATAGGAAATTATGTACCTTCTTCCCGGACCAAGACTCCACTCATCGCCACCTCGGATACTACCAATTATAGGCATAATTGTTCGCGTGCCTTCAGAATGTAAAGAAAAGGCGGGCTGAACAGTTATTCCTCGAAGGATTATTGGCATTTCGGGGTCCACGAGAAGTTATTTTTTTTCTTCAACAGGGAAAAGAACCGATGGATCTTATTGAAGGACCTCTAGATGAATCGACCTAAGGCGGCTATGCGACCGGTTATCCTTCGAACAGCTTTGACATTGTCCACAATAGTGATGTCTTCAATGGACTTGATCTTATCGGGGTTGATCTTGATCCCCCGGTTAGATGCCATGAATACGAGAAATTTCCCCCACTAGACTCCGAATGTGCATTTCTCCGGGTTCAACTTCAAATTATACTTCTTCAATATATTGAAGGTTTCATGCAAATGATTTAAATGGTACTCTGCTCACATGGACTTAACTAACATGTCATCAATGTAAACCTCAATCGATTTTCCTATTTGTTCTTCGAACATCCAGTTTACTAGGCGTTGGTAAGTGGGGCTGGCATTTTTTTGTCTGAACAGCATTATGTTATAGCAGTAGGTACCATACTTAGTTATGAAGGACATTTTTTCCTCGTCGCCTGGGTCCATCCGAATTTGGTTGTACCTGGAATAGGTATCGAGAAAACTAATGATCTCATGGTCAGCCATTGCATCGATCATGCGATCAATGGTGAGGAAAAGGAAAGAGTCCTTGGGGTATGCCTTATTGAAATCTTTATTGTCTACACACACTTTTAATTTATTCTCTTTTTAGGGACTACCACTATTTTTGCTAACCAATTCGGGTATTTAACCTTCTGAATTGACCATATTTTAAAGAAATTTAGATACCTCATCTTTGGTGAATGCATGTTTGACTTCGGACTAAGGTCTCATTTTCTGTTTGACTGGATGAAATTTTGTGTCCAAGCTCAGCTTGTGAATGGTTATTTATGGGAGGATCCCTGTCATTTCAGAGTGGGACCAAGCAAAGTAATCCACATTAGCTTTGAGGAATTGAATGAGTTTTTCATTAGCTCGGGACTTAACCTTGTGCCCAGGTATACCTTATGATCGAGCAAATGCTCGATTAGTACGACTTGATCTAGTTCCTCAATCGTTGACTTGGTGGCAGAATCATTTGGGATTATGTAGAACTTGGGGACCCCGTAGTCATCGTCCTCACTCATCCTCTACTTCTCTGGTTCGGTCGAGATCAACATCGGTGATTGATATATGGTTCCTTCCTTGGCGACTGAGTTCGGATCTTTTGACGATGTAAGAGTGGATATTGAAATCACCTTTTCAACCGTGAACATTCCCTTTGCAGCTAGTTGTTCTCCAAAGATTGTTCAATCCCTCCTAGCATTTGGAATTTTAACACTTGGGTAGAGTCGAGGGCACTTCCCTCATGTTATAGATCCATGGCCTCCCAAATGAAGTGTTGTACCTCATATCGCCTTCAATTACATAGAACTTGGCTCCCCGAATGGTTCCATCAGTATTCACTGGTAATGTTATCTCCCTTTTCGTGGTTTCATATGACATGTTGAATCCGTTTAGAACTTGGACTGCAGGCGCAATTTGATCTTGTAGACTGAGTCATTCCATAAACCTCAATCTAATGATGTTGGCCAAGCTACCTGGATCAATCAACACACACTTAACTTGAGATATATTTATGACTATGGATATTACCAGTGCATCGTTGTGGGGCTGCACTATCCCTTGTGCATCTTCGTCATTGAAAGACAAGGTTCCTTCTTGCGCATAATCCCGAGTTTATTTTTCCCTCGTGATGGATACTTTTGTGTGATTTAACATTGGCCCCTGGGGAATATCGACCGCACTGATGATCATGTTAATGATGTATTGAGGTTCTTCCTTCTTGACCTGTTTATTAGCATCTCTATTCCGGAAATGATTCTTGGCTCGATCGCTCAAGAAGTCTCGGAGATGTCCATTATTGAATACCCTCCTAGCTCATCTTGTAATTGTCGGTATTCCTCTATTCTATGTCTGTGAGTGCCATAATAGTTACACACCAGAATATGATCCCTTTAGGATGGATCAAACTGTAGATGCCGAGGCCATTTGGTGTCTTTGATGCATTTGATGGCAGATACGATGGCGGCAGCTATAATAAAGTTATATTTCGATTATCTTGGAGATTTATTAGGTTCGATGGACATGTCCAAACTATTTTTGCTCATGAGTCCTCGTTCATTTTGACCTCGATCACTCGACCTCTCACTTCTCATAGGGTTTCGTTAGGACCCGTTACCTCTTTGGTCCCCATTGTACGGTTGATAACAACCCCTGTTTGATCTTGGTTCACGATCAATGTCTCTCTTGACCCTATCGGCGGCTCTAGCGGGATAAACGGACCTGAAAGGGGCCCCAAGTTGATCATCTTTGACCCTAATATTCTATCGATACTGGTTATGCACGTTGACCTATGTAACAGCTGGATACCCTACTAGATTTTTTTTCAACTGGTGTGAAGCCAACGAGCTTCAAACATTGAGTCCCTAGTGAAGTACTAAACATCCCAATCATCCGTGAACGGAGACAAGTCCATCTGTTCCATTTGAGACTGGGACACAAATTCTCTGAGCATCTCATTGTCCCACTATTTTACTTTGAAAATGTCTGACTTTCTGGTCTCAACCTTAAAAGCCCTAGCGTGTGCTTTCACGAAGGAATCTACAAGCATAGCAAACGAGTCAATAAAATTAGGAGGTAAGTTGTGATAGCATATCATAGCTCCTTTTTGACATAGTTTCCCCGAAGTTTTTCAGTAGGACAGACTTGATCTCATCATCCTCCAAGTTGTTCTATTTTATGGCGCATGTGTAGGAGGCCACATATTTATTTGGGTCGATCGTCTCATTGTACATAAGAATTTCAGCATGCAGAACGTTTTAGGGATCTGCTTCGGAGCTGCGCTCGGAGGGAAAGGCTTTTGAACTAGCTTCTTAGAATCCAAGCCTTTTAATATCAGCAGTGCTCCTGGTATTTGATTGACCCTAGAATTGTAGGTTTTCACGTTTTTGTCATTGGCTTCGATTTTTTCTCTCCCGATTATACCCGTTTTGTTATCTCCTCAAGAAGTTTTATGATCTCGAGGTTGGTTCTTGATTCATTTTATTTCGACCTCTTCATGACAGTTTCATTTATGTGAATGACTTCCCGGGATGGCTCAACTCAATTCTTCTCGGGGCACGGCTTTGGTTATGGAGCTGGGCTATTGCTGCTTGTTGAGCATGTAACATTATGTTGATCACCCACAAGATGATCCCATTATCTTAGCCTTTGTTTGTATTTTGTGCAACCGATCAAACTTCCCTGCGGATACTATTCTCAAGATCGGTAGGCAAATTTGAATAGATGGCCACATGTGAGCTAGCGTCGATCGGGCCTACAACTGGAACTCCGTTGAGGATGATGGGGGGCACCTCATTACCGAAACCTACATTGTTGTTCTCACCATGGTAGTCAGATTCAACATCCACTTCTAAGGGGGCAAATTGGGAGCTTGACATTTGAAACTTTAACCTGAAATTAAAGGCACTCCAAAGAACGAGTGTAAAATAGGGTGTGCTATAGAAGTTTGTATCAAATAGCCAATGGTGAGCGCCAAACTATTTACCTTCAAAATCAGATAACAAGAATTTGTAAGTTGTTTTAACGATACAAAAATTAATTTGACAGAAAGCAATAAATTGGATTAGATTGAACAAGTAAAAATAAAAATAAATTCAAACCATACGCGTAGGATAGTATCAGCCTTAGTAAAATCTTTGCCCTCGATCCAGGCTCACTGTGGCCAGCACTGGTGAACAAGAAAAGAGCTAATAGAAGAGAAAGATAATTATATATTGCCTTTGAATGTGTGTTACACCGTGTGTTATGAATCATTAGACTCTCTTTTATATAGTAAGTGAGACTCACTCTAGGTACAATGCTTATAAAAGGTAAAAGCTTCTAATTAACTAATTGTCGGTTCCCTATCGATACATGCCAAGATCCCCGCCATAATGCTCGGCTGGTTACAGATATCACGACCTTCCGTTGGTCGTGCTTGATTACCTGTCAGCGTCCTTCAAAGTTATTCAAAGCTAGGAACGATCCCGAATCATGGCCCGATTATTCTCTAGAATGGGCGTTATTCCCCCGGACTCCGACTCGATGAGAACTTTGCCTCGATTTTGACCCCTTGCCATCATGTCCTGAGCTTGGATTATCACGTGGGGAACCGGAGTATGTCACGAGCCTGATTTTACCCGTATACAATCTTCATTTATCCCTTTTATTTTTTGGATTCCAACTTGTTTATTACGTCATCATTAAGAGATATATTATAATATAATACAACAACACAAATAATATACTCTATTTCTTACAAACGGGATATGAAAATGGTACTATGTACACAGACCTTACCTTTACATTGCATAGGCAGATCCACCTTAGACGAAGGGTGGTCTGTACACACCCTTCGTCAAAATATTATGTAGTGTACATAGGTTAAATGTTAGCTATTACTGTCACGACCCCAAATACGGTCGTGATGGTGCCAGCACACTGCTAGGCCAGCCCGACCTGTCAACATCAATTTACGGATCTATGAGCTCGCATTATCCCATTTAAGCATAACAAGTTATAAGACAACAATGATAGATATATCAAAATAGGGAACCAAGTCCCAACACATACTAACTCCCATAGACCGAAGGGTTAAGATTCATGAGCCTCTAAAGAACATAAGTGTAATAAGGTTTACAACAAAACTCAGTGCGGAAAGAAATGACAACAGGAAATGAAAAGACAGCTAGAAGGGGAGTCAGGTCCTGCGGACGCTGCAGCTACCTCGACTATCCCGCACGATGCCTCTGAGCGGCTACCGGATCAGGTCTGCTGAGAGGTACCTGGATCTGCACACAAGGTGCAGGGAGTAAATTGAGTACTGCCAGACTCAGTGGTAATAAACAGGGGTAAGACATCGTAGATAAGAAATCCATTATAAAACACTATGTAAAGTTGTAACCAATACCCTGTAACAGTTCCATATCAACAATAGAGAACCCACAATATCAACAACAAGTATAACATCTAGCAGATGTAGCTAAATACAATGCAATGCATGAAATGACCGCTATGGCGCGTAGCCCGATTCAATTTGGGTACCCGTGCTCACTGTGGGGGTTCAGACTCCGGAGGGGCTCCTACAGTCCAAGCAAAATAATACAGCGGCGTGCAGTCCAATCCAATATATATACCAATGCGGCGCGCAGCCCGATCCACTACCAGTCAGCTAATATGCAAATGCAGCCTCGCAGGCTCAAAAGTGGTTTTGAAAACTCTTTTATCATTTTTCAGTTGAAAACAGTAATATCAAAGTTCCAGAGATTGGAAATTACATGATATCAGTAATAGTTACGGACTGGTAGTAAACTAGCATGTCAATATCACAAGACAATGATAACGATCCTCGCGGGATCCGATAACTGGCTCACAGCCCACAAGTATACTCAACCATCCAAGAAGGAGGTTTGAGGGCTCAAGAGTAGCCAATATCACAATATAATATGCAACCATCCGAGAAGGAGGTCCGACAGCTCAAGAATAGCCAATATCATAACACAGTATCAACAGGTCGGACTAAGCCATAGTCCCCAATCACAATCGATCTCGCACTCACAAGAGAGTACGTATCTCGCCGCTATACAGCATCACAAAGTGGTATACCGGGGGTTCGAACCCGCTGGTCATCACCCACATCTATTACTCACCTCAATACAGCTCGACGACTAGTCCGCGATTCTCTTGCCATGAGAATCAAGCTCTGCACGCGTAGAATCTGATCAAATGTAGTAGAAACACAACAAATTAGGTCAATGGAATGATACCCAGTCAAAACAACTCAATTTACACCAAAAATGACAAAGTTGCCAAAACCCGACTTTTGGTACGCTTCTCGAAAAATCACGAAAGTCACATATTCGGAACCCTCATCTCAATACGAGTCTAAGCATATCAATTTTTCCAAATTCAGACTCCATTTGCTCATTCAAAACCTTGATTTTCTAAAGTTCAAGCCTAGGGTTAAATCCTCCATGAATTACCCCAAATTCCTCCATTTTCATGATATAATTGCATAATATTATCAATACTAATCATAAGATGAGTCCATAGTTGATTACCTGATGATTTCCCTTGAGTTTCTCTTCAAAATCACCCAAATCGCTTCTAAGCCGAGACCCAAATGTGTGAAATGTTTCTGAAATTTTCTAACTTCTAATACAATTAACTCGCTGCGATTTTCGCTTCTGCAGATACAATTCCGCTCCTGCGAGCCCGTATCCGCGACCAGATGGTCGCTTCTGCGATTCCAGGCCTAGCCGGCCAGTTCCACTTCTGCGAACATAAGATCGCTTCCGCGCGTCCGCTTCCGCGAAAAAATAACCGCTCATGCGGTGACTTTCGCCTCTGCGCTCCAGAGTCCGCTCCTGCGGACTCGCCCAGGCGATCAAGAATCCGCTTCTGCGGACTTTCCGCTTACGCATCAAGTCCGCTTCTGCGGTCACCCACTCGCACCAGCGACGCCGCCTCAGCGGACATTGTGCCGATTCTGCGAAGCCAAGCGCTTCTGCGCCCCATTGTCCGCTCCTGCGGACTCGCTCCTGCGCTCCCTTTTCCGCAGGAGCGAAAACAACAGAACCAGCAACATAATGTGCAATTCTTCCATATTTTCTCCCGTTTAACCATCCGAAAAAACCCCAAGGCCCCCGGGACCTCACCCAAACACACCAACACATCCTAATACCTTATTCGAACTTGTTCCAATCCTCAAAACAAGTCTAACAACATCAAAACCCATAATTCACATAGAATTCAAGCCGAAATTCCTTAAAACTTTACAAATTACACCTTCGATCTAAAACCCGACCAAATGACGTCCGAATGACCTGAAACTTTGCGAACATATCCAAAATCACATGACGAAGCTACAGAAATTGTCGGAATTCCATTCCGACCCCCGGATCAAAATCTCACCTACCATTCGGATTTTGCCAAAATTCAACCTTAGCCAATTCAAGCCTATTTCTACACCGGACCTCCAAATTCAATTCCGATCGCTCCTCTAAGTCACAAATCACCTCCCGGAACTAACCAAATTATCAGAATCCGATTCCGAACCCTCTAACTAAATAGTCAACACCAGGTTGACTTTCCACATTCAAGCTTCCTTCAAAAAGGCTATTTGCCTCATTTTCAATTCAAATCACTCCTAACTCACCCGATAGACTCTAACACTGATATAAAGGCATACAATACATAAATGCAAGATAACGGGGTGGTAATTCCCTTGATGTCGGGCCGGGTCATCACATTCTCCCCAACTTAAGCAAACGCTCGTCCTCGAGCGTACCAGAGTGGTACTAGAAGCAACCCAATAGCTGAATGACCTTACCAAGCATATATTCTCGGACGATCAAACGTCACCCTATCTCACATAAGTCCGAAAAAACCATATAGCTGAAACCTCACACACCATCTGAATCATAAACCACATTGCACTCTCCGAAATCATATACCAAATGTTAATCCCATGCCTATACTCAGGATGCACTAGAATCCACTGCAATAACCCATACTCACCACTTCGGGTGAGATCATATGATGTATCAACAACCCAATCACTGGAGACGATAGTCTCTAATCACAACAACTGGCCACATTAACATAATACTAGCAGAACGAACCTTTCTCATTAGCTAAAATCTTAGTCCAACACCTTCATATACTGCCCCACGGTAACCGAACACGCGATATATCGAATCCATCTCTCAGGTCACCCATTCATGAATCCATTTCCCTTTTAAATGATACCACAATAGGTTGCGGAGCCGAACCTTGAAATTACCTTTCTAACCAGCTGAAATCACATATACTCACACTCATTTTGGCTCAAATGATCATTTCGATTATAACACACAGCACTGGTGATATGACACCTCAACACCGGCCTAAGCCACGACAAGCACAACACAGGCTCCAATAAAAATGTCTGAACATACTCAAATCACGACAACTGACTCAAATAAAAGAGTTGTAACAATTCCTCTGTACCCTCATAACATGGAACTGAGATCGCGTTTCACATTATAGAAATAGAGTACTTGAATCCTTCTCGAGAGGTCATAACATCACGTGGCCTTGCCACAATTCATGATTCTATCCAAACACCATTACTCATGAAGCACCTCAAGTTACCAAGCTCAAAACGGTCAGCCACGCACATATTTAGGTCTGAACCCAAGCAATCAATCTCACCCACGGTGAAACAATTAATGTATGCTATCAAATCCTGAAAGAACACAACCGATGTGCCATTCACCAAGCGATACTCAATACGGACTTTTCCTCAGAAGTCAGGAAGTATTGTATACCAGGTAGCAGATAACTAACTATATTTTCACAATATTTCGTTGCGGCGTGCAACCCGCTCCAATGACATACCCGTGGCGGCGTGCCACCCGATCTAGATACCATACCCGTGGCGGCGTGCCACTCGATCCAAATAACCATACCTGTGGCGGTGCGCCACCCGATCTATATAGAACCCTCGCCAAAGAAATGCGCGTCGAGTCAAGTTGCTCATTATGGTAAACATATATATAGCCTCAAGTTCGGCCACCAGAAACGCATCCGACAAAGTTCCTCAATACCAGAACTAAATCAATGGTAGAAACCTTTGCACTCATATCCGCCACGAAGGCCCAACTGATAAAGCAATACCCACCAGTCATCCGTTGGTCCTGAGGTACAACTACCCCGCTGGAGCATACTCTGATGCACTCTGCTACGCAATTTGTGCCATACCATCATAGTCCATATCACATTAGTCTAGACAACCTGGCCCAATGATGACCAGTCAGCAATCAAGTATCATAATTCAAATTAGTCATATCAAGTTGAGAGAGAAAGCCACTAGAGCCTCCGATTTTTAATAATCACAAAACGGTGTCGATACACATGATATACAACCACTGCATATGCGGACTAACGAAAGCTTCAAGTCTCCAACACATATATAACACATGAATCACAATGCCTAATCCCGTACTCCACTGTACATATACATAACGCACATCAAGCGTCCATTCATACCACGAAAGCCATTCAGAAATTTAACTATGCTATCAACGACTCAATTATTAGAGTCGATCCAACAAGAGAATACCACTGGATATTATCAGTTTACATTACCTTGTCCTTTTGGACCATATACCCTACCAAATTACTAGAATAGCAGTACCATTTTCTTTAATCACCGGAAAGATCGATTCTTTAAATCACCGGCAGCTGTCCGCGCTGCTAAATAATTTTAATGACTCCCCATATATTATGAACTGATCACAAAATCTCGAATATGCCATTATCAACTTTCCATAACACATCGCATATACCATACCACACTAAGATAACATGGAAATTCATATTCCTTTCCTACGCTGCAAACATCGGCGCACTCAACTAGTCAAGGGCTTTCATGATCCCATATAGAGAAAACTCATTACACATTCCAAGCCTTGCATACAAACAGGAAAAATACACTCATTTTCAAACCACGGTAAAATACATCTTAAACTCTTTCTCCCAATTACATTGCATAAGTTAAACTGCCAGGACTGAGTCCTTATACCCATATCAAGTTATACAACTGCCAGCACTCAAGAGCTTTGTTGCACAATATCTGCAAGACTCATTACTTCAAACACATACCAGGAATTAATCGTATTCCTTATCATACCGCTTCGGTTTATTAACAAGTTGCTCCATTTACTCAATTTCTTTTCTGAACCATCTTTAACTTAGTATTAGCCTTTACTGTAGCACTACCATAAATCAACTTATGTTACCACACGAGACTCGTACATAAGACCACACGGTCTAAAACCCATAGGCCACTCTTAATGTTTCCCAGGAGTACCACATTCTACAATACTTGTTTTGAAGAACTTCATGCGATTTTTGAATTAGTATCATTACCTTCCAATACGGATACATAGAATCTCATCATTCACATAACATAGAACAAGTCTTGATCCCTTCTAACGAAAACACCATCTTTAGCCACATACATAATCTTAAGACACCTTACCGTTACAAGCAAAATCTGGAACACCACAGGACTATTCTCGGGCGTTATTCACCCTTATTCAGCTGTGATTCAACTGTCTTATTGAACAGAACCACTCGTGCCTTGCTAGAACTCTGACACCGCAAAACATGATTACATACAGATACAATTAGCTATCTTTCTTTTCTATACACCGAACATTCTTTACCAACATAAGTTCACAACATCCTAGTATTTCTTCACATCTACGAAACACCATAACCCTTATCAAAATTTCCCAACATACCTAGAGATAGAGCCAACATAGCACACAACAGTGCAATCAGTTAATCAATAACAACCTCCCCAACTTAGCTCGGAGCCATACATCAAAAATCACGTTTAGCCACTCATAGCATTCTTACTCAAATAATGCCACAAAGTTCTAGTTAGATTAAACTCAAGTCATTTACAAGCTTTGGCGGAGATTCGAATCATCAGAAATATTAACTCTTTTGTAATTCTTGTATTCATTCACACGCAACAGTTAAGCCCACTCTTTAGGTGACAAAAATCTTTTCTAAGTCCCAAATTTTCAAAAAATTTTGATAGAGTTTCCTTTGTAATTTGGTGTATCCACCTGCCAGAGAATCACCAAAACCATCCTAGCAATACATTCACAACTCGACAAGACATCACAATGCATATCGACAACATTAGTCTCAATACTACACAAATCATATTATCATAATTGTTACATAAACATGCGTTGTACCTGCTCGAATCATAACACATATCAAATACCTTTCAATTACACATGAGAATCAACCCACCTACTTCTTCTCAATTTAGCATATCAGTACAATACCTTCCACCATGATACACATAGCATAATCACTTTAGTCTTCCTGAGTTTGAACTCATTCCACTACACATAAGGCACTTTACCTTCCAATTAAGAGATATGATAAATATTCACCACGCCCAGAGCTCGGGGCTACACAAAAGTTTAGATAAGAGTCGAACAATTACCAGCTCATCCATTAGTAAGCCTCCCTAATACTCTACAGATCGGCACAAGGCCCCAAACATGGCTACTAGCCCAAATACATAGATATAAGCCTAGTCTCAGTCATTATACACAGTAATCTATCAACCGGGAAGGACCAAGTCCAAATCCCCAGTCACAATACCACCACGCTCGTCCCATGATGCGTGTATCATCTCAACATAGCATTGTATAGTGCAAATATGAGGTTTTAGTCCCTCAGTACATTATCTATTACCACCACTCACCAAATGAGCACCTCGATGCTCAAGTCATAGACAAGGTCCAGCCTCAAGTCTTTCCGACCGGCCCAACATGAACTCACAGAGATTATGTCTCGCCCCTCGATCGGGGAATCACAAGCCATAAGGCAATTATATTACTGAGCTCTAGATGCGTACACAGACGTGTGGAAGGAATTTCAAAAAGTGTATCTCAAGCTGAATCAAGTATGCACGATAAGAATTCCAAGAAGTGTGAAGTGTTTCCTAAAGGTTCGCAGCCTCCCGAGGATAAGTACAGGCGTCCCCGTACCGATCCACAAGACTCTACTAACCGGCTCAAGACTCATGAAGCCTAGTAAACCTAGGCTCTGATACCAACTTGTCACGACCCCAAATCCGATCGTGGTGGTGCCCAGCACACTGCTAGGACAGCCCGAACTATCAACATCAATTTTCGGAGCTATGAGCTCGCATTATCCCATTTAAGCATAACAAGCTATAAGACAACAATGATAGATATATCAAAATAGGGTACCAAGTCCCAACACATACTAACTCCCATAGACCGAAGGGTCAAGAGTCAAGAGCCTCTAAAGAACATAAGTCTAATAAGGTTTACAACAAAACTCGGTGCGGAAAGAAATGACAACATGAAATGAAAGGACAGCTAGAAGGGGAGTCAGGTCCTGCGGACGCTACAGCTACCTTGACTATCCCGCACAGTGCCTCTGAGCAGCTACTGGATCAGGTCTGCTGAGAAGTACCTGGATCTGCACACAAGGTGCAAGGAGTAAAATGAGTACTGCCAGACTTAGTGGTAATAAACAGGGGTAAGACAACGTAGATAAGAAATCCACAATAAAACACTATGTAAAGTTGTAACCAATACCCTGTAACAGTTCAATATCAACAGTAGAGAACCAACAATATCAACAACAAGTATAACAACTAGCAGATGTAGCTAAATTTAATGCAACGCATGAAATGACCGCTACGGCGTGTAGCCCGATCCAATTTGGGTACCCGTGCTCACTGTGAGGGTTCAGACTCTAGAGGGGCTCATACAGCCCAAACACAATAATACTGTGGCGTGCAGTCCGATCCAACATATATACCGTTGCGGCGCGCAGTCTGATCCACTACCAGTCAGCTAATATGCAAATGCAGCCTCGCAAGCTCAAAAGTGGTTTTGAAAACTCTTTTATCATTTTTCAGTTGAAAATAGTAATATCAAAGTTCCAGAGATTGGAGATAACATGATAACAGTAATGGCTACGGATTGGTAGTAAACTAGCATGTCAATATCACAAGAAAATGATAACGATCCTCGCGGGATCCAATAACCGGCTCACAACCCACAAGTATACTCAACCATCCAAGAAGGAGGTTTGACGGCTCAAGAGTAGCCAATATCACAATATAATATACAACCATCCGAGAAGGAGGTCCGACGGCTCAAGAATAGCCAATATCATAACACAGTATCAACAGGTCGGACTAAGCCATAGTCCCCAACCACAATCGACCTCGCACTCACAAGAGAGTACGTGTCTCGCCGCTATACAGCGTCACAAAGTGATGTACCGGGGTTTCGAATCCGCTGGTCATCACCCACATCTATTACTCACCTCAATACAGCTCGACGACTAGTCTGCGATGCCCTTGCCACGAGAATCAAGCTCCACACGCGTAGAATCTGATCAAATGTAGTAGAAACACAACAAATTAGGCCAATGGAATGATACCCACTCAAAACAACTCAATTTACACCAAAAATGACAAAGTTGCCAAAATCCGACTTTTGGTACGCTTCTCGAAAAATCACGAAAGTCACATATTCGGAACCCTCATCTCAATACGAGTCTAAGCATATTAATTTTACCAAATTCGGACTCCATTTGCCCATTCAAAACCTTGATTTTCTAAAGTTCAAGCCTAGGGTTAAATCCTCCATGAATTACCCCAAATTCCTCCATTTGCATGATATAATTGCATAATATTATCAATACTAATCATAAGATGGATCCATAGTTGATTACCTGATGATTTCCCTTGAGTTTCTCTTCAAAATCGCCCAAATCACCTCTAAAGCCGAGACCCAAATGTGTGAAATGTTTCTGAAATTTTCTAACTTCTGATACAATTAACTCACTGCGATTTTCGCTTCTGCGGATAAAATTCCGCACCTGCGAGCCCGTATCCGCGACCAGATGGTCGCTTCTGCGATTCCAGGCCTAGCCGGTTCTGCGAACATAAGACCGCTTCCGCGCGTCCGCTTCCGCGAAAACATAACCGCTCCTGCGATGACTTTCGCCTCTGCGCTCCAGAGTCCGCTCCTGCGGACTCGTCCAGGCGATCAAGAATCCGCTTCTGCGGACTTTCCCCTTACGCATCAAGTCCGCTTCTACGGTCACCCACTCGCACTAGCGACGCCGCCTCAGCGAACATTGTGCCTCTTCTGCGAAGCCAAGCGCTTCTGCGCCCCATTGTCCGCTCCTGTGGACTCGCTCCTGCGCTCCCTTTTCCGCAGGAGCGAAAACAACAGAACCAGCAACATAATGTGCAATTCTTCCATTGTTTTCTCCCGTTCAACCATCCGAAAACACCCCGAGGCCCCCGGGACCTCACCTAAGCACACCAACACATCCTAATACCTTATTCGAACTTGTTCCAATCCTCAAAACACGTCTAACAACATCAAAACCCATAATTCACATCGAATTCAAGCCGAAATTCCTTAAAACTTTACAAATTACACCTTCGATCTAAAACCCGACCAAACGACGTCCGAATGACCCGAAACTTTGCGGACATATCCAAAATCACATGACGAAGCTACAGAAATTGTCGGAATTCCATTCCGACCCCCGGATCAAAATCTCACCTACCATTCGGCTTTTGCCAAAATTCAACCTTAGCCAATTCAAGCCTATTTCTACACCGGACCTCCAAATTCAATTCCGATCACTCCTCTAAGTCACAAATCACCTCCCGAAACTAACCAAATTATCAGAATCCGATTCCGAGCCCTCTAACTAAATAGTCAACTCTAGGTTGACTTTCCACATTCAAGCTTCCTTCAAAAAGGCTATTTGCCTCATTTTCAATCCAAATCACTCATAACTCACCCGATAGACTCTAACACTGATATAAAGGCATACAACACATAAATGCAAGATA
Source organism: Nicotiana noctiflora (assembly GCA_032618575.1). Classification (NCBI taxonomy): domain Eukaryota; kingdom Viridiplantae; phylum Streptophyta; class Magnoliopsida; order Solanales; family Solanaceae; genus Nicotiana; species Nicotiana noctiflora. The sequence continues at coordinate 182,176 of JASVEL010005750.1, forward strand.
ACGGGATGGTAATTCTCTTGATGACGGGCCGGGTCGTCACAATTACGAATGTATATTTAATTTTGCACTCCTTTAACATATTTGAGAAGAAAATTCGCACACTCTTCGTCAAATTTTTGGCTTCGACACTGCTATCTTGTGAATGTAGAAGAGTTATTTTTGATACACCCTCGACTCAATAAAAATAAAGATGTTATAATACGAGCTTATTAATATTTGCAAAGAATACGTATTTTTTGAACGTCAAAAGTTGAAACACAGCATAAACTATTAAGAACATTAAATGTGGAATTCTTTAAATATTTTGTGATATCTATAGTAAAAACATTAAGGGGTCGTTTGGTTTGAATACAGTTTAATACCAGGATAAGCTGACTGATTTAAGTTATGTTGGAATTAGTTATGCTGGAATTGTTTTTTATCCATTGTTTGGTATGTTGCGTTAAATATGACAATTGTATAATTTGTAAGAAAAATATATAAGTTATACCGGTGTTAATTACCCCACTCTCGATAAGGTATAAGTTATTCCGATATTAATATTAATCCTAGAATAACTTATACCACCATTATACCTTCTTATACTTAATAGGAAACGATACCTCAAGCTCTTTTGAAAAGTTAATAGGAGTGTTATTCTAGAACACTGACCTTGATTGACCCCCAGCAAGAAATACCACCACTATTTTAGGACATTATGAATTGAGCTTTTGAGTGCATTTGGAGTTTCTGGTGGTTCAAAAGTGCATTTGGAGTTTCTGGTGGTTCAAAAGTGCATTTGGAGTGGTCATATACTCATGAAGGATGGAAATTGCCTATCGGGTCAAAGACCGACGTAGAATTTGAACTTTATACTTGAAAAAATATGGTCATTAGATGTTAATATTTAGGTTATTTAATATATTTTTAAATATAAATATAAATTAAAATTAAAGTTACGGAATTCGATCGATCTGTTCTTAATCTTCTAACTAAAGTATTAGTTCCTTTTAGGCAAAATACCTTAGTACCCCTCTAAACTATTTGAGAATTATTACTTTCCTCCCTAAACTATCTCTGGTTCGAATTACCCCCTCAACTTGGCCTTTTGAGAATAATTACCCCTAAATGCTTATGTGGCAAAAAGTGTGGGTACACTCACCTGCCATGTGGATTTTTCTGTCCATGTGGCATTTTCGTGAATTTTTTTTCTTTTTAAGAATATTATTTTTTAGATAATTTTTTTAAATACAATTTATAATAAAAATTGGACAAAACGACATTAGTTATGCTAAATATTTTTATTTGTACAAAAATAATAAAATTTTAGTTAATCTTTTTTTGAATATTACTTGAAAATAAAAATTTATACAATTGAAATAAATAGTCAAGACATCTAAAAAGTTATAAAAAATATATAGTTGAAATAAATAATCATTGAATCAAAGAAGAAATAAAAAGAGTGTACAATTGCACTTGTAATTTCTTGTAATTGTATACTCTTTTTATTTATTCTTTTGCGATGCAATGACTATTTATTTTAACTGTGTATTTTTACTTTTTTTAGGTAAAATCCGTAAAACAAAATTGGAGCACTGTATAATTTAGAGATATATAAAAAATTATAGCCAAAATAATTAATTTCAAACTATATTTTATAAATTTTAGATGCATTGACTATTTATTTTAATTGTATAAATCTTTATTTTCAGGTCAAATTCAAAAAAAGATTAACTAAAATTTTATTATTTTTGAACAAATAAAAATATTTAGCATAACTAATGTCGTTCTATCCAAATTTTATTATAAATTATATTCGAAAAAGATTATTTAAAAAATAATATTCTTAAAAAGATAAAAATTCTTTTTTATTTTTCACGAAAATGCCACATGGACAGAAAAATCTACATGGCAGGTGAGTGTACCCACACTTTTTGCCACATAAGCATTTAGGGGGTAATTATTCTCAAAAGGCCAAATTGAGAGGGGTAATTCGAACCAGAGATAGTTTAGGGAGGAAAATAATAATTCTCAAATAGTTTAGGGGGTACTAAGTTATTTTGCCTTCCTTTTAATAATACTCAACTTTGCTAGTATTTACAAAAAACTATTCAGTGCTTGAGCTTTTATAATTTAAAATTATATCTCCCATATTCCTCTGTCTCTCATATATAACTATGGCCTGGGAATCGTAGAAACTTTAACCAACTGTCCCAAGTGTCACAATATACAAATAACAAAACCATTTTTGTGCTTTATACATTCGAACTACTAGCTCGATTAATTTAAATTTATAAGATAGGTATATTAAATAAGTAAAGTATTTTTTTAAAAAATGTTCCTTATTCTTTAGGTTTTAGTTCTTGAAATCCTTGATTAAGAACGAAGGAATCTTAATTTCTTTTGGTAGAAATAAAATTTTTATTTAATCATCCCAAATTACAGTTATAATTTCAATTCCTCTATCTTTTCCTGAGTCCTGCCTACACTTTTCTGCTCTATTTTCATTATACAAGAGACCTAGTTTTGCTATCTATACAATTGTTCTATCCAGTACAAGTATTTTCTTCTTCTTTATTGCCTTCATGCTTCTGTGTTTACAAGCACTTGTGGTCGAGGTACTCTTTTCCACCATAATGTTTCATTTCTAGCTTTCCATATATAGTATATACAGTTGCTGCCAAAGCTGCTTTTGTCCCAAAATTTACTAATCCAACTAATGATACAACCATTCAACTACTATTATATACCATGAATTTTAAAACCCCCACCAACCCACCAAAAAAAAAGTTAAGTAATATGTAGATGCATTAGTTTGAGTGGGTTTAGGGGAGAGGGGATATGCACCTTGTTTGAAGCGGTACTACGTGATATCAATTCGCCATTTTTTATAATCAGTATATATAAATAATTTATAAATGAAGATAGTAATTATAAATATCAAAATTAATATCGCTTGTTGTTACAATAATTTATATATTTATTCCCTTCTTTAAATATTAATACTAACAAAAATTCTTGCGTATGCCAAGAAAAAAGAGATATCTTGTGCTGTGGTTGTTGGATAATGGAAGTGAAACACAGCTTGATGTTCCACCGAGGGTATGACGACTAAATTTTCAGAGTGATGTAATTTGGATGGGCTCATTGGCCATGACCTCACAATAAGATACGCGATCCTATGTCACTATAATAAATAATAGGAGTATTGATTTTTTGTTATCCGATGTTCGGTATTTATATTTAGGTTCTAACTAATTCAAATTCGTGCGTATGAGGTTCATCCTAACAGAAAACTTTATTAGACGTACTAAATTATACAGTTTGATAACATAAGGTTGCCTAAGCTTATGTAGTTTATATAAAGTGGTTGTACCTTTATCCCACTAGAGCAGACACGAAATATTCCATATTATAGTATATTGTTACTATCAAATTCGTGTGTGTAATCTACTTCAATACTTTTCAAGATCAGTATAGCATTTTTAAACAAGATAATGCGCACAATCGAATATATATATATACTCGATTTACCCCTTCGTCTTTTTTGATTGATTTACTTAAAAAGAGTTTAATATATATATATATATTTGACTCAAAAGTTATTAAACTCTTTTTAAGTAAATCAATCAAAAAAGACGAAGGGGTAAATCGTAATCGAAGATAATAAACCATAGGATAACTTTAATAATAGAATAATAGTGATAATAAAGGGGAGAGAGAGAACGTAGTAGAGAGATAAAGATAAGAGAGAGAATGAGCTTGTATCTTAAAAATCATCTGTCTATTACAAGGCTCAGATCTTCTTTGTATAATGGGGGATCCAAGCTTAGGTATTGGAACGACAAAATCAGAGTACATCTTATAACTGAGCCGATAATAACGCGAGGTTGTTTCTCCTCTTGCCCCTAGGTCGTCCCCCCGTATCGGCTCATAGATATTCAGTGGTTGGTTGTGTTGACCTTGGGACGTGATTGATGAAATTTGACCCCATACAGTTAGTCCCCCCGCTCGTCGGGGTCGCAACGAGATGCATCCTTGACGGGCAGAATCAATGTACCGTTAGGGAGAGTTTGACTCATCGAAATGTCATGACGTGATCGGTGGGAGACGGTAATTGTATCTATCAAAACGTTGAAGTAAAACACTCTTCCATAGGTGACGTCAGCATTCACATGCGTCATCATTATGCGTATTCTCGAGGTAGAAAAACTAACGCTTTGGCGCTTGGTTTCCCGCGTCGATTTGAACTCTGGCGCTTCGATTCTGGCACCACCCAACCTTATAAATAGGGGAATGGTTCCATTTCATTGAGGAACTTTGTTAATTTCTGAGAATTTCCCAACCCTCCTCTTTTGATTTTCATATTCCGACGCTTTCGTTCTTGAGAGACTTCTCTTCTACTTTATTTCATTTCGTGTGACCTTATCCGAAAATTTTTTTGCCTAAATCCTGATGTGCCAATGAAAGGCTTCCTGAGGTTGCTTCGTCGAATGCATCACGCTCCTCCGATGGCGGAGAGGTGGATGTGGAAGAGGATGTCAGCCCTCTTACGGTGGAAGCATTGTTACCGAGGCACTCTTTGCCTCGGTGTGACTTCAATAAGGATTCTCCCATTGTTCCGGTTCTAGTGCTTTCTGAGACAGAACATAATCACTTGGACGACCTCCACGCAAAATATGGTATTCCCGCCTACGTAGAGGTGATCCCGGTGGAGCAGACTACGTTGATGTTCATAGGCCAAGGTATTGTGCATTTTACGAATACCCCTTTTTGATAGGCTACGACCTTCCTTTTTTTCCCTTGGCAGAATAGTTCTACAGATTCTATCACATCTGCCTGTCTCATCTTACACCATACACGCTTAAAGTGCTTCTACTGTTGACCAAATATGCAGCGTTGGCCGAATGTGACGTCTCTGTTCATTATCTGCTGCACTTGTTTACATCTGGTTTCCTTAGAGGGACCATAGTGCATTTAAGAATCCATGGTACAAAGGGGTTGGTGTTCGGTACAGATGACTGGGCGAGCCATAAATTCTGGCACAAATACTTCTTTATCAGGACTACTAAATTTCTAGAGAGATGGAACAAGACATGTAAGTGTTGTAGCTCATTAAGTTCTCTGTTGCATGCCATCATTGCAATTCTAATTTTTGTATTTGCAGCCATAGCTCGTCCACCCTAGCCCGTCATCGGTCTCAGGAACTGGGTCGCCGACCTACTACCTCACGCGAAGGAGACTCACACTTGGCCTGCCTTCATGCAACGTTACAACCCTCAAGTTTCTTCAGGTAAACTTTTGATTTTGTTTTGGTTGTTAGATGACCTTCCTTAACTGTGATTTTATGGTAGTAGGTCGAGGTGCTGCTGGGAGAAGGGTGCCTAGTCCTTGCTTTTGTGCGACCTAATGTCACCGCAGACGCTTGAGATATTCTGTGTGAGTCTGTCCGAGAGGATCATCCTTTGACTTCCCAACAGGCAGCCGCATCCACGACTGCAGCTATGGGGCAGTCGACCTCGTTGGCACCGGCCCCATAACCCATCGACGAGTCTTCTAATGGTGAAGAGTTATGGAAAGAAAAAAGGAGAAGACTGGATATGGGAAAAGGGGTTTCCCCTAAAACGTACAATAATGGAGGATCTCGGGCGGCCCCAGTGCCCATGTTTATGCCCGACACTATCCGATCGGGAAGGCCGGCACGTGGGGAATAAGGGGTCCTAAGGTTTAGTTTGGAGTGGCCCGCTGAAGGGGGTTCATCGACTAACGTCGGAGGGCCTAACATGGAAGCTAATGAGTCGGGTTTTGATGTCACTCCGGAGGACGTAGATGAATTATTGGGTTGTCATACCCATGTGGAGGCGACAAAGGATGGGTCCGACCGTCGCATAACAATTCCTGGAGACTGCAACTTGCTGCTAAGTAGTGAGCAAGTCGCATAGACACTTACCATTTTATGCGCTGCTCCTGAGAGTGAGATGCTCATAACGGTGAATGATATGGAGTTGTCTCAGAAGGTCGCCAGCATGGCCTTATGGGTAGGTTTCCTAACCCCCCCTCCTTCATTTCTGCTTATTGTAGGATGGACAGGGAAATATGCTTACTTCTGTTTTTCTTTTTTTTTTACCCTCGCCCTGGAGGTGGAGAGCGGTCATCGTGAGCGGAAGAGGACGGACCTTTGTAATAAGATGTTGAAGCAATATTTAAACTAGCTCACAAAGCACCGAGCGATGGCCGACCTCTACCAACTGGACCCTCAGTTCCAAGTGTTCTGTGAGGGACTTAAGCAGAGGAAGGCCCGGTTAGAATGTAGGGGGCAGAGCTGGAGGAGACGGATGGGGAGTTAGTAAGGGTCGTTGCTTGTTGCAGCGAGTTTGAGGCTCTCCTTAGGGCGAAGGAGGATGAAATCGAATTGAATCGAGGGGTGGTTATAGAGAATTTGGACCTACAGTAGAAGGTGGCTTATTTAACCATCGAGCTTGGTGCTAAGGTGGCGGAAATTGAAGAACTCAAGGGCAACATAAGTGCTAACACCGACAAATTAGCCGCGTTGTAGAGGCAGGTCGCCCTACCAAGGTCAGAGGAATCGGACCTCTATTCTCGGCTCTCCTCATCTCGTCGCTCATCTGGTCAGGGCCCGCCTTGTAGTGCCTATGAGATGTGGGTCTATGCGGAGGCTCAACTTGATTTATTCAAGCTTTTCACATAGAGGGCTAAGCGATGAAGGTAGAGGTTCTGGCAGTGCAAGATGAGGCACGCACAACTCATGAATCATGTGGGTGCTACCCTGACTCTCCTAATGGGGACAATGCTACTTTTAAGGACGTTAATCGCCTTGACTCAGATTTCTGGTATGAAGACGCTTATTCCACGGGGGTGGTGATTAGCTTAAGTTTGTCTATGTTTGTTTCCATGTCTTTTTTGGCTGTGGGATGTACCAAGATCCGTTTATAGGGACGAATGTAAATGATTTTTGTTGTAATATAAACTTTTGTTTTTGTCGCTTTATTTGTTTGTTGCTTCTTCCTCTTTGGGTTTTTTCATGATACCTAGTCTCTACAGAGATTGATTTTATTGCTGTTAAAAGATTTTGTTGTGGTTCGAACGAAGTCGAACTGATGTTGATGGCCTTGGCCATTAGGATGTTGCTTCGACTATCGTCGAAGTAGTATCTTTCGTGGTTCGAACGAGGTCGAACTGATATCGATGGCCTTGGTCATTAGGATATTTCTTCGACTGTCGTCGAAGTAGTATCCATCGTGGTTTGAACGAGGTTGAACTGATGTCGATGGCCTTGGCCATTAGGATGTTGCTTCGACTGTCGTCGAAGTAGTATATGCCGTGGTTTGAATGAGGTCGAACTAATGTCGATGGCCATTAGGATAGTGCTTTGAGTGTCATCGAAGTAGTATCTATCATGGTTTGAATGAGGTCAAACTAATGTTGATGGCCTTGGCCATTAGGATATTGCTTCGACTATCGTCGAAGTAGTATCCATCGTGGTCCGAATGAGCTTGAACTGATGTCGATAGCCTTAGCCATTAGGATGTTGCTTCGACTATCATAGAAGTATTATCCTTCATGGTTCGAACGAGGTCAAACTAATGTCGATGGCCTTGGCCATTAGGATGTTGTTTTAACTGTCGTCGAAGTAGTATCCATCGTGGTTCAAAATAGGTCGAACCGATATCGATGGCCTTGGCCATTAGGATGTTGCTTCGACTATCATCGAAGTAGTATCCGTCGTGGTTCGAATGAGATCGAGCTGGTGTCGATGGCCTTGTCCATTAGGATGTTGCTTTGAGTGTCGTTGAAGTAGTATCCGTCATGATTCGAACGAGGTCGAACTGATGTTGATGGCATTGGCCATTGGGATGTTGGTTCGACTGTCATCAAAGTAGTATCCGTCCTTGGCCATTAGGATGTTGCTTCAATTGTCATTGAAATAGTATCCATCGTGGTTCGAAAGAGGTCGAACTGATGTCGATGACCTTGGCCATTAGGATATTTCGTTGGCTGTCATCGAAGTAGTATCTGTCGTGGTTTAAATAAGGTCGAACTGGTGTCGATGGACTTAACCATTAGGATATTGCTTCGGCTGTCGTCAAAGTAGTATCCGTCGTGGTTCTAATAAGGTCGATCTGATGTCGATTGCCTTGGTCACTAGGATGTTGCTTTAATGAAGGTTTGACTTTGTTCGTATAATGGAGATTTCAGTTTGCACAATGGATATTGACACTTCCATTCATATAATGGAGATTTCTGCGTATACATTGGAGATTGAACTCTATTCATATAATGGAGATGTATGCATATACAATAGAGATTGATTAGTGTAGTCCCTTCATTATTTCGGCCTAGAGACCGTGTTGATGGGCCGAGGTGATGAACTGCGCTTTGATCCATAGGATATCCCATTCGCAGCCTCGTTAAAAACCTTCCCAAGAAAATCCAATTGGGATAAAACTTGGGTGAGGAAAAAAGAGTACGACTTAGGAGACACCTTTCAGAAGTGGAAGTACTTAAGGCGGGAGATGTTCCAGTTGTTTTGGAGTGGTTTTCCTTCTATTGTTTCCAGTTGGAACACTAATGTTTTTGCGGCATCTGTGATTTTATATGTCCTGTCCCAATTGATTCCTAACTTTCCCTCATTTGGGTCTTTTGATGCCAATGTTTTGGCCTTGAGGACGTAGTCACTCACTTTGAGAGATCTTACTTTGGATTTATTTTAGTATCTCTCTACCCGTTGTTTCTGTGATATCATTCTTGTATGGGCCATGTCTCTTCGCTCTTCAACTTCATCTAAGTTTTGCAACCTACTTTCGTCATTATCCCCCCCACTGATATGGAGTATCTTAGGATTGGTTCCCCGACCTCGACGGGTTTGACTGCATCAGCCCCGTAGACTAGTGAGTATGGAATTTCTCCCGTGATAGACTTTGGCGTAGTTCAGTATGCCCATAGTACTTCAGGTAGTAATTCGGAACATAGCCTTTTAGTTTTTGCAAGCTTCTTTTTCAATATGTTTAATATTACTTTGTATGAAGACTTGGCTTGGCTGTTGGCGGGACGATACAGAATGGAGAATATCTGCTTGATATGCCATTTTTCGAAGAACTCAGTCATTTTCTTTCCGACGAACCGAGGCCCATTATCACAACTGATTTCTTTGGGGATGCCAGAAAGGCACCTCCTGTTCGCGTATTTGGACGTACACACCTGCTTCCACCCATTTAGAGAAATAGTTTGTTAAAACTAAAAGGAAGCATACATTTCCTCATTCGGCTGGCAGGGGGCCGATTATGTCCATTCCCCATTTTATAAAGGGCTATTGCGAAGTGACAGAATGGAGGAATTCCCCCGTTTGATGTATCATGGGGCATATTTTTGGCACTGCTCGTATCTCCAGACATAGTCTGCTGCTTTGTTTTTCATAGCAGGCCAATAGTAGCCGGCACAGATGAGGCATTAGACGAGGGCACAGTTCCCAGTATGGGTGCTGTAATGGCCATCGTGCACTTCTTCCAGTACTTGTCTTATTTGGTGCAGTCCGAGGCATTTAGCGGGGGGGGGGGGCCAAACATTGTTTTGTTGAGGTCATGATTTACCGGGCTTTATCGGGCAGCCTGCACTTGGAGTTTCTTGGCTTCTTTTTTGTCTTGTGGGAGTGTTCCGTCTTATAGATAGGATACAAGACAGTTGTGCTAGTCCCAGGTTAAGTTCAAGGAGAATACCTCGACGTGATATATGGGTGAATGGAGAAGAGTAACCACTTTTTCTTTGTTGATGTTCTTGGTGGCTGTGGCTCGCTTGGCTAGGCCATCTATTTCAATGTTCTTTGCCCTAGGGATCTGCTCGAGGCGGCATTTATTGAATTCTGGCATCAGCTTATGGATTTTTGATTGATACTTATGTGCTTACAACTGCTCCCTCTTTGCTCGAAGACACGAAGGGTTTTCGGGCAAAGATAAATGAGCACTATGAAGAATTTTTTGCCCGCTTAGCACTCCATGAGAAGCGTTTTTAAAACCATCTGTCCGAACCCTCATTCAAAGGTTGCCTACATATCCTTGGCTATAAAGGAATCAGGTCAGTGTAGTTCTGAAATGTTTGGTGCTGGGACTACCAAGAGCTATGATTGTCACTGCTGATGATGCTGCTACTTCTTGCTGACCTCCTTATTACACCAAAAAGGAAAATCAAAGCTAAGCTAGCTATGCCTAACAACTATGAGTTACAAGATTCCTATATGCAATTCTCTTGAAACTTGATCTTGAGTCTTTGCTGTTTTCGGTGTGGACTTCGATCTGAATCTTGATGTTCATAAGTTGTATGCGTTTATTTCTTCATGTAGCATTAGGTTGAAACAGGATCAGCGGAGCTTGTGACTTTGATCAGATTTTGAATACTCCGCAACCTCGCTTGCTTCACATTTGAGTTCATTTCTTTTTTGTTCTTTTCTTATTTACTTGATTCTGGATTAGGACTCATTCCTTTGGTCATCTCGAATCCTGTTTCCTTAGGTAAGACCTGCTTAAAACATCAAAACAAACAAACGAACGAAATTTTTCTGCCTAGTTTTCACTAGGAAAATTTCGTGAATTAGTTGTGACACATGTCTAAGCGATCAAATCAGGCTTGTGTATCCTTGTGAATGCTAAAAGATGATCGGGTTATGCCAGAAAAGAAAACTCTCCTCGGGTTATGCCAGGGAGATCCTCGGATTATGCCAGGATTTGGAAAAGAAAAAGCTCCTTGGGTTATGCCAGGGAGATCCACGGGTTATGCCGGGATTTGGAAAGAAAAAGGCCTCTTGGGTTATGCCAGAGGGATCCACGGGTTATGCCACGATTTGGAAAGAAAAAGCCCCTTTGGTTATGCCAGGGGGATCCACGGGTTATGCCAAGATTTTTGAAAGAAAAAGCCTCTTGGGTTATGCCAGGGGGATTAAAGGGTTATGCCAGGATTTGGAAAGAAAAAGCTCCTTGGGTTATGCCAGGGAGATCCACGGGTTATACCGAGATTCAGAAATAAAAAGCCCCTTGGGTTATGCCAGGGGGATCCACGGGTTATGCCAGGATTTGGAAAGAAAAATCCCCTTAGGTTATGCCAGTGGGATCCACGGAATATGCCGGGATTTGGAAAGAAAAAGCCTCTTGGGTTATGCTAGAGGGATCCAAGGGTTATGCTAGGATTTGGAAAGAAAAAGCTCCTTGAGTTATGCCAGGGAGATCCACGGGTTATGTCGGGATTTGGAAAGAAAATGCCCCTTGGGTTATGCCGGGATTTGGAAAGACAAAGCCCCTTTGGTTATGTCAGGGGGATCCATAGGTTATTCCGGGATTTGGAAAGGAAAAAGCCCCTTGGGTTATGCTAGGGGAATCCACGGGTTATGCCGGGATGGAAAGAAAAAAGCTCCTTGGGTTATGCCAGGGAGATCCACGGGTTATGCCGGGATTTGGAAAGAAAAAGCCCCTTGGATTATGCCAGGGGGATCCATGGGTTATGTCGGGATGGAAAGAAAAAGGCTCCTTGGGTTATGCCAGGGAGATCCTCGGGTTATGCCGGGATATTTGAGGAATGGAGTCCTATGTTACCATGGTTTTTTTATTTTTTATTTATTTTGTTTTTATTTTTTTATTTTTGCACTTCTTTTCTCCTTATTTTGTTCTTCTTTTTATTCTTTTTAATTAACCAAATGCATGAAAGAGTTTCGAGAAACTTCCTTTTTGGTCGCTTTCCTGCTGCAAAGTTATTTCAACGTTTGCACATTTCATTTATTTTTGGGTTACACCTGCATCTTGCACGGTTGCTCTGAATAGAACCTAATTTTCAATAAAAAAATAATTTATTAGTTTGAAACAATGGTTGGTTTGTGGCCTTGATTGTCCCAATTTCTTGATTCCGGCCTCCTTTCCGTTGAGGACCTGCTACTTTTGGCCTTGAGGGTGAATCTTTTTTCAAACCGACCAGGTTCAGCTCTCAGAATTTCATTATAATTCACCCGTGTGGGCTCTGACCTTTTCACTTTATTCAGCTCTTGAGACCTTTGCCTTTGAGTTTATATTTTTTCAAATGTCTTTATTTTAGAAGCAATTAACCCTCAAGGTCAATCAGGATTGGACTGACGCACCCGCTGAGGCTGGGCATTTCTTCAACTTTAACGAAACGGAGCCCTGTGAAACCGGTCCTGCCACCTTTTCTTTGTAATAGTTTCAGAATTAGAGTTAAACCAAAAGGTTTTCAAAGAAAAAGTATGCACAAAGGCGAGCATATGGGTTTAAAGAGAAGTGCCCATTTCGGGGAAAAGAAGGACTTATCTGGGGTGCATGCTGGCTTCAAATGAACATGACATGCTTCTTGGACTGGATGTCTGACCCATACAAACTTTCCAGCTTCACATGAACCCATTGATCTGAATTTTAGAACCATGGAACCCTGCCATGACGTTTTGCGATGAGGTGTTTTCCTTTTCGATCGACAGCGCCCTTTGCTGGTTTTCGCTAATCGACCTCTCTCATTTCTCTACTCACCATTGCCTGATAGTGCTCTTTGTGAGTTTTCACTAAACTAACTCTCTCATTTTCATTTTCTCTACCCACTGTCGCCTTATGGTGCCCGAAGGTTTTCACCGATAAGACTCTCTTATTTTATTTCTCTCAATTTGAATTGCATCAGTTTCCAATAATGACATTTTTCGCTTCCCTGCCTTTGCCAATTGATCGGAAGGACTTGAACAAGGTCTTTGGGGTAAAAGGATTTGGGTGGAACTACAACTTTGGAACCATTTTGGTAGATTCAAACCGAATAGTCATATCATCTGCCCTAGTTTCAATTTTGGGGAAATTGGGATTTTTGTTTTGGTGTGACTGAACCTCAGCGAGAGGCTGCCTATGTATCCTTTCGGGATCAAGTCCAAATGTAGTTCATGCAAACAATTTTTTTTTGTTATGTTTTTTTAACACTTTCGAGTTCCAAAGAGGGTAGCCAAAGAAATAGAACTGGCTCAAAGGGTTTACAAAAGATTAATAGTATTTGGGATAGCATGAATAAAAGCGTTCGTCATCTCAATTATACAAAAGCCATCACTCTATGAGATTTAGACATAGTACATTTTTACTACATCTGCATTAACTGCTGTTTCAGGATCATTTCCTTCAATGTCTCCCAGATACAATGCTCATCTTGGTAATATTTTCTGGATAATGTATTGACCTTTCCAATTAGGAGCAAACTTTCCTTTTGCTTCCTGGTGATGTGAGAGAGCGCGTCTAAGAACAAGTTTCCCTGCTTCAAAGTTCCTAGGGCATACTTTCTTGTTAAAGGCACTGGCCATTTTTTGTTGGTACAACTGCCCATGGCAAACTACGGCTATTCGCTTTTCATCAATTAATGATAACTGCTCCAGCCGGGTTTTAACCCATTCAGTATCTTCAATTTCCGCTTCCACAATTATGCGAAGCGAAGGGATCTCTACCTCTGCCGGTATGACTACTTCATTTCCATAGACCAACAAATATGGGGTTGCTCCAACTGATGTACGCACTGTGGTTCGATACCCAAGTAATGCGAAAGGAAACTTTTTGTGCCACTGTCTGGAGCTTTGGATCATCTTTCTCAGAATCTTCTTGATATTCTTGTTCGCTGCTTCATCGGCACCATTGGATTTAGTAGAGTTTCTGTGTGTTATATTGAATTGTTCACATACCTCTACCATCAGACGACTATTCAAATTTGCAGCATTATCGGTAATGATAGTACCAGGGATATCGAAGCGGCAAATGATGTTGGAATTCACAAAGTCCACTACAGCTTTCTTGGCGACTGCCTTGAGAGGGATGGCTTTAACCCATTTTGTGAAGTAATCAATTGCAACCAATATGAATCTATGCCCATTAGAAGCTTTCGGCTCAATCGGCCAAATGGCGTCCATCCCCCAAGCGACGAATGGCCACAGTGCTGACATGGGGTGAAGCTCTGTTGGCAGTGCATGAATTGAATCACAATGCACCTGAAATTGATGGCATTTCCGGACATAACCAAAGCAGTCATTTTCCATGGTTATCCAACAATATCCCGCTCGCAGGATTTTCTTTGCTAAAACGTATCTATTCATATGAGGCCCTCACACTCTTGCGTGCACTTTCTGCATGATTCTTCCGGCTTCCTCAGCATCAACACATCTTAACAGATTAAGGTCCGGGGTCTTTTTATAGACAATGTCACCACTTAAAAAGAAACTGCTTGCCTGCCTTCTAATGGTTCTTTTCTGATCTCCTGTGGCCTGCTCAGGGTATTCTTGTGTCTTCAAAAATCTCTTAATGTCATGATACCATGGCTGAGTTCTGGGTCCCATCTCTACTGCATTATAGTAACCATGCTTTTCCTTGATTTGATTTTCCAGGGGATCGATATGGGCATTTCCTGGGTAAGGTAACATTGATGCCAAAGTGGCGAGTGCGTCAACCAGCTCATTGTGACATCGAGGAATGTACCAGAACTTGATTGGCTTGAAACGTTTGGTAAGGTCATCCACATGCTATCGATACAGAATGAGTTTTACGTGTCAGGTTTCCCACTCTCCCTATGCCTGCTGGATGATTAAGTCAGAATCTCCCATGATTAATAGATCTTTGACCTCCTGGTCAATGGCCATGTTCATACCCATAATACAGGCTTCATACTCAGCCGTATTGTTTGTGTAGAAAAATCGGAGCCTAGCTGTGGCTGGATAACACTAACCATCAGGTGATATCAAGATTGCCCCAATACCTACTCCTTTCGCATTTACTACTCCATCAAAAAACATTTTCCAGGCACAAGAATCTTCAGTGATGACTTCTGGTGAATTAACTTCTTCATATGGGAAATACGTGCTCAATGGTTGGTATTCATCATCAATCGAGTTTTCTGCCAAATGATCTGCTAATTCCTGGGCCTTCATCGCCTTGCGAGTGACATAGACTATGTCAAACTCTGTGAGCATGATTTGCCATTTTGCTCATCTCCCAGTGGGCATTGGCTTCTGGAATATGTATTTCAAAGGGTCCAGCTTGGTTATAAGATAGGTAGTATGGGCTTGCAGATAATGCCTTAACTTCTGAGCGACCCATGTCAGTGCACAACATGTTCTTTCCAACAAAGTATACCTGGCCTCATAACTGGTGAACTTCTTACTCAAATAATAAATTGCTTGTTCTTTATTGCTAGTCTTGTCATGCTGCCCTAAAACACAACCGAAAGAGTTTTCCAGCACTGTCAAATATAAGAAGAGAGGTCGTCATGCTTCAGGTGGGACAAACACTGGAGGATTTGACAGATATTCCTTAATTTTTTCGAAAGCTTCTTGGCATTCAGCTGTCAATTTGACTGCTGCACCTTCTTCAATAGTTTAAATATGGGCTCACACGTGGTAGTCAATTGAGCAATGAATCGACTGATATAGTTCAACCTGCCCAATAAACTCATTACGTCCTTCTTAGTTCTTGGAGGAGGTAGATCTTGGATAGCCTTTATCTTTGTTGGATCTAGCTCAATACCCTTCCTACTGACTATAAAACCCAGGAGCTTTCCCGATGGGACCCCAAAAGCACATTTGGCCGGATTCAGCTTCAAATCATACTTACGCAACCATTCAAAGAACTTTCTCAGGTCTCGCACATGATCATTCTGAGTCCGGGACTTGATAATTACATTATCTACATATACCTCTATCTCTTGATGCATCATGTCATGAAAGATAGCAGTCACAACTCTCATGTATGTTGCCCAAGCGTTCTTTAAGCCAAATGGCATGGCCTGATAGCAGTAGGTCCCCCATGGTGTAGTGAAAGCAATCTTTTCGGCATCTTCTTCATCCATCAACACCTAATGATATCTTGCGTAACAATCCACGAAGGACTATATCTCATGTTTGGCGCAGTTATCAACAAGGATGTGGATGTTGGACAAAGGAAAATTGTCTTTTGGACTTACCCTATTCAAATCTCTATAATCCGCACACACACATGTTTTCCCATCTTCCTTTGGCACATGAACCACATTGGCTAACCAAGTAGTATATCGGACCACCCGAATTACCCCTGTCTTCAGCTATTTTGTAATTTCTTCCTTGATCTTATCACTGATGTCAGTTTTGAACTTTCTTTGCTTCTGTTGCACCGGATGACAGTCAGGGTAAATCGGCAATTTATGCACCTAAGTCCACACTCAACCCCGACATGTCATCATATGATCAAGCAAACACATCTTTAAATTCAAACAAGAGATGGATTATGGCATCTCGAGTTTTCTCCTCTGTGTGAATGATTATTTTGGTTTCTCTTATTTCCTCGCCAGTTCCCAAATTAACCGGTTCAGTATCATCCAGGTTTGGCTTAGGTTTATTCTCAAATTGTTCCAATTCTCGGTTTATTTCCTTAAAAGCCTCTTCTTCATCATATTCTGGTTCTTGATTCATTATTTCACAGTTAGACAACATGTTTGAGTCTGTGCATGAAGTTCTCAGGCATGTCATGTTATTTAAAGCCGCATTATTATAACTAAAAAGAAAAAATGAAAAAGAAGAAAAAAATAATAGAAATCAGAAAAAGGAAAATGGACGATGAAATATTGATTTCATTTCTTGGAATTTGGGAAGATAATAGGGTTTACATGAATTTAAAAGACAAGACACTAAATGAAAACATCTGAGTTACAACCTGAAATAACTCGAGATGCAGAACAAGGTGACATGGCTAATCGACTAGGACTGCTGCCTGATCGGGAATGGAGTAGAATTCCAATTATGAAGTTTAGCATCTGGTCCCATATAGAGCACCTCAGCGGTGCTAGTACATTCTCCTGGTTCAACCATGTTAGTTTCATAGAGCATTTTACTCATAGCTCCACAGATGTCTTCTATCTTGTCTGGCGTAAAAACTTCATCTTCCTCTTCAACATATTTGGGTTCGAAAAAGGTCTCATACAAATGTGGCACCAGCTATGGCAGAAACCATCCTTCTTTTTTCCTTCCTTCGGCCCACGCTTCATCCTCGGGAGTAGGGTGAAAACCTATCCCGAAATACTTCTCTGCAGTGGGTAGAAATACTGGCTTAACTATTCCTTGAAAAGCTTTTCCCAATCCTTTCCCAAGTTTGAATCCATGTCTAATTATTTCTTTGGCCACCATGATTGAAGCATTACACAAGAAAGGCTGGGGGTATGGACTTCCTGTAACGACCCAGCCTATCGTTTTTGAAATTACTCCCCGATACCCAATTTAACTGTTCCCCTAAGTTCATTTCTGCTTTTGTGGTTTGCCGGGAGGGTCGGTTCTGGAATTTGGAGTGTTTTGGGACACTTAGTCCCTAAATTGGAGCTTTAAAGTTAGAAAATGGTCTGTAGTCAGAACAGCATTAAGACGACCTTGAAACGGAAATCCGATGGTTCCATTAGCTCCGTTAGGTGATTTCGGGGTTGGGAGCGCGTTCGGAATGTATTTTGGAGTTCCGTAGCTCAATTAGGCTTGAAATGCCGAAGTTTGAAATTTTGGCGAATCCGAAAGTTAGGTGAGATTTTGATCCGGGGGTCGGAATAGAATTTCGACAATTTCTATCGCTTCCTTATGTGATTTTGGATATGTGTTCAAATTTTTAGGTCATTCGGACGTCATTTGGTCGGGTTTTTGATTGAATGAGAGTTTTAGAAGTTTAGATGAAAACTTGGGCTTGAATCCGCTATAATTTGATGTTTTCCGTGTTTAAGGGCGTATTTTTATGATTGGAACAAGTTTGTATCATGTTTTGGAGTAGGTTGGTGGTTTTTGTTGGGGTCCCGGGGGCCTCGGTATGAATTCGGGGTTCCAAACGAACTATCTTGAGCCAAAATGAACTGCTGAATTGCTGCAATAAAATTGCAAGTTATTGTTCTCTGCGATCGTGATCATTGCCACGTGATCGCGTATGGTAGCGGAGTGAGAGCTGGAAGTTGTTCTTCGCGATCGCGACATGATGGATGCGATCGCGTAAGGTTAAAGGCTTGGTCATCGCGATCGCGAGGTTCCTGGTGCGATCGCGTAAGGTTTTAATCGAAAGCAGTGCGATCGCGGTCGAGGTGATGCGATCGCGTAGAATGGCCAGGTTGAGCACTGCGATCGCGGCTGAGCCCACGCGATCGCTTAGGGGAAAAATTGGCTGCCCAGGAGTTGTGCATCGCGATCGCGAGCCAAGTGCTGCGATCGCGTAGAGTGAATATGACTGGCAGTGAATTTAAGTCTAGAACATTTCAGACGCGGCCTATCATTCATAAATTGACGGGAAATCACTGGGATATCGACGAGTAATCATCGGGGGTAAGTTTCTTGGCCTAATTTCGTTATTTTATCATGAAATACTTGAGTATTTCACTGTTAAGGAGGATTAATGGGGGGGGTTTTAGCCCTAAGCCTAAATTATAGAGAATCATTGATTTGAATGGCCAAACAGAGTCTAATTTTGATAAATTTTATATGCATGGACTCGTGTTGAGATAAGGAACCCGAATATATAACTTTCGTAATTTTTTGAGAAGCGTACCAAAAGTTGGGTTTTGGAAACTTGTGGTTTTTGGTGTATTATGAATTGTTTCGATTGGGTAATGCCCAATTGGCCTATTTTGATGTATTTCTATTGATTTTGATCAGATACTACACCTGTGGAGGTCGATATTCATGGCAAGAGAGTTGTCTCTTAGCGGTTTTGTACCGGAGTCGAGGTAAGTGGCCTTTCAAACCTCATATGGGGGAACCTTCACCCCTAGGATATTATGTGATAGTTTAAATGCCTTGTACGCGAGGTGACGGGCGTGTACATGCACTGGTTGTTGTAACTCACTTTACTTGAATTGTCCAATTCATGATATTCCTGTTCTTAGTTGATTAAATTGTTACATTTACCTGTTATTCGTTAGGAAAGCATGATTAGATAGGATTTATCTGTCTAATTGCCTAATTGTCTTACTTGAACTTCTTGATAATTGTTGGCACTAGTTTTTGGTGAAGTTGTAGTTAAGCAAATTATATTTTCTCTGTGTGTTTCTTTATTTGTTGTGTTGGTGGACTGCATGTTCGATTCCTGGAGATCCCAAGGCTGTGGGTTCGATTCCCAGAGACCCAGAGTGGTATTGTTTGTGGACTGTGGGTTCGATTCCCGGAGATCCAAGGGCTGCGGGTTCGATTCCCGAAGACCCGGAGTTTATTGATATATTATTGAGATATGGACTGCGGGTTCGATTCCCGGAGATCCTGAGATATTGAGACACATCCTGAGATATTGAGATACCCAGAGATACTGATATTGGGACTGTGGGTTAAATTCCTGAAGATCCTGAGTTGTTGGATATAGAGAGGGACTGTGGGTTCAATTCCCACGGGTCCTGGACTTGTTGGTTTGAGTTTATGTTGTGTTGGTTACTTGTAGTTAGCTAATCGTAGTCGGTTGTAGTAATTACTTTATTGTTGTTATTTCAGATTCATTCTTACTTTTTCATGCTTATTACTATTTTGATCATTATGTTATTGTTCTCTCGGTAGGGCCCTGACCTTCCTCGTCACTACTCCATCGAGGTTAGGCTTGGCACTTACTGAGTACCGCCGTGGTGTACTCATGCTACTCTTCTTCACACTTTTGTTGTGCAGATCCAGGTACATCAGGACAGGCTCATCCTAGGTGATTCAGCAGCACATTCGGAGACCTCGAGGTATGATCTGCTACGTCCGAGGATCCGGAGGCCCTCCTTCTATTCCGATAGTGATAGTAGTTATTTTCCCCCATTTCGTTGTTTTTAGATACTCTTGATGTATAGAGCCACAGTTGTACTTCCCCTTTTTAGTCTGTGTTACCCGTGGGATTCCGGGTCTTGGTAGTATTCTATATGGTGTGGTTGATGAATGTATGTGCCAAGCAGCACTTGTTACATTCCTTTTATATTGCTCTTCCGCTATTTTCTCATTTAACGTTCATGAACTTGTATATTCCGCATCGTATTAGGCTTACCTAGTCGCGGAGACTGGGTGCCATCATGACAGGTTCACGATTGGTGAACTAGGGTCGTGACAAGTTGGTATCAGAGCTCTAGGTTCATAGGAGTCACGGGACACAGACTGGTTACTTAGAGTTTCGCTGATCGATACGGAGACGTCTGTATTTATCTACGAGAGGCTATGTAATTGTTTAGGAAACTCTTCATTTCTTTTGGATTCCTTGTCGTGCTACATTTTTGGCACCAAATCTAAATTTCTGCTTTCTATTCTCTCACAGATGGTGAGGACACGTGCTACTCGCGAGGATCAGGAACACACGACCCCTGCTGCCGCCGCTAGAGGCCAGGGCCGTGGTAGAGGACGAGGACGCGCCCGAGGTGTAGCCACATCACCCGCACGTGCTCCCGCTGAGGTGCCACCGGTGGATCAGGTTGGAGCACAGGCACCAGGTACACCGACTACAGGTGCTACTACTCCAGCACTCCAGGAGACCCTGGCCCAGTTCATGAGTATGTACACCACTTTAGCTCAGGCAGGGTTACTTCCTCTCACTGCAGCTACATCTCAGGCCAGGGGAGGGGCCCAGACTCCCGCAGCTGCTACACCTGAGCAGCGGGTGCCAGTGGGGCATGTTCTAGAGATTATTGTTATGCCTCCGGCCGCCCTAGCACAGACCGGAGGTGGGCCAGCTGCCTCCGAGGACAAGCAGCATAGATTGGAGAGGTTCAAGAAATATGATCCTCCAGTGTTCAGTGGGTTGGCTACAAATGGTGCATTGGGTTTTCTGGAGGAGTGTCATCCTATTCTTCGTACCATGGGGATAGTGGAGACCAGCGGGGTTTCCTTCACTGCTTTTCAGCTTCGTGAGGCCGCTTATGATTGGTGGCGCACGCATGAGTTGGATAGTCTAGATGAGTCTGCTTTATTGACCTGGACGCAGTTTTCTGATTTATTTTTGAGGGAGTTTGTTCCCTAGAGCCTTAGGGATTCTTGGCGATCGGAGTTTGAGCGGTTGCGATAGGGCTCCATGTCAGTATCGGAGTATGCTATTAGTTTCACCCGTCTAGCCAGGCATGCACCGGCTTTGGTAGCCACGGTCCGGGAGAGAGTGCGGAGATTTATCGAGGGCCTTATTCCGCCGATCCGATCCAGCATGGCCAGGGAGTTGGAGACAAACATACCTTATCAGCAGGCGGTAAGCATTGCCAAGAGGATCGAGAGTATGCTCCCTAGAGAGTGGAGAGAGGGGGAGGCCAAGAGGTCTCGTGAGTCGGGCCATTTCTCTGGTGCCCGCACTTCAGCAGTCGGCCATTTTGGCAAGGGTTATTCCGGTCGTCCAGTTCATTCAGCATTGCCGGCAGCCGGTAGTACTCCAGCTCTTCCAGCACCTCAGGAGCCCTATTATGCTCCCCCAGTTTCCAGTGCGCCTCCTGCGCGGGGTACATCAAGGGGTCAGTCCAGCGGAGGTGAGGCCGGTCAGTCACAGCGACCGCGTCCTCCTAGGGCTTGTTTGGAGTGTGGGGATACACACCATCTGGTTAGGGAGTGCCCCGGGCATAGGAGAGGAGCACCTCCACAGACTTCGTAGCCTCAGCGTGGATCACAGGGTCAGCATGCTATCATTCCAGCCCCAGCTGCCACTCCACCTGCCCAGCCAGCCAGGGGCGGGGATCAGGGTGCTAGAGGCCGCCCTCGAGAGAGGGTTCAGGCAAGATTTTATGCTATTCCTGATCGCGCTGCAGCTGTTGCATCTGATTTTGTTATCACAGGTATTATTTTGGTTAGTCACAGAGAGGCATCGGTTTTATTCGATCCTGGTTCCACTTTTTCATATGTGTCCTCTTATTTTGCTTCACATCTAGGTGTGCCTCGGGATTCTTTGAGTGCCCCCGTTTATGTTTCTACTCCGGTGGGAGATTCTTTGGTTGTGGACCGTGTGTATCAGCCGTGTTTGGTCACTATTTGTGGTTTTGAGACCAGCGCTGGATCTATTGTTGCTTGGGATGGTCGATTTTGATATTATTCTGGGCATGGACTGGTTGTCGCCCCATTATGCTATTCTTGATTGTCACGCCAAGACCGTGACGCTGGCTATGCCAGGCATTCCACGTATTGAGTGGAGTGGTACTCTAGATCACACCCCATCCGTGTTATTTCCTTTCTCAAAGCTCAGCGTATGGTTGAGAAGGGGTGTGCTTCTTATCTAGCTTATGTGCGGGATGTCAGTATTGACCTCCTTCTATTGATTCCGTTCCAGTGATACGTGATTTCGCTGATGTATTTCCAGCTGATCTCCCTGGCATGCCGACCGACAGAGATATTGATTTTGCTATTGATTTGTTACCGGGCACTCAGCCCATTTCTATTCCACCATACCGTATGAGTCCTCCTGAGTTGAACGAGTTGAAGGATCAGTTACAGGAGTTATTGGTAAGGGTTTCATTCGACCCAGTATTTCGCCTTGGGGTGCTCTTGTGTTGTTTGCGAAAAAAAGGACAGTTCTATGCGTATGTGTATTGACTATCATCAGTTGAACAAAGTTACAATGAAGAACCAGTATCCTTTTCCATGTATTGATGATTTGTTTGACCAGCTACAGGGCGCACATGTGTTCTCTAAGATTGATTTGCGCTCTGGTTATCATCAGCTGAAGATTCGGGAGCCAGATATCCCGAAGACTGCCTTCAGGACCCGGTATGGTCACTATGAGTTCCTCGTGATGTCTTTTGGGTCGACTAATGCCCCAGCAGCATTTATGCATTTGATGCACAGTGTGTTCAGGCCTTATCTGGACTCGTTCGTGATTGTCTTCATTGATGATATTCTAGTATATTCTCGGAGTCGGGAATAGCACGAGTAGCATCTGAGGATAGTGCTTCAGACTCTGAGGGAGAAGCAGTTATATGCCAAGTTCTCTAAATGTGAATTCTGGCTGAGTTCAGTGGCATTTCTAGGCCACGTGGTGTCGAGCGATGGTATTCGAGTGGATCCGAGGAAGGTGGAGGCCGTGCAAAGTTGGCCCAGGCCCTCATCAGTCACTGAGATTCGTAGTTTCCTTGGCCTGGAGGGTTATTACCGTTGTTTCGTGGAGAGGTTCTCTTCGATCGTAGCACCTATGACCAGATTGATCCAAAAGGGTGCCCCTTTCCAGTGGACAGATGAGTGTGAGGCGAGCTTTCACAAGCTCAAGACAGCTTTGACTTCGGCCCCTATCTTGATGTTGCCTACAAGTCCGGGGTTCTATACAGTATATTGTGATGCCTCACGAGTTGGACTCGGTGCAGTATTGATGCAGGATGGTAGGGTGATTGCCTACGCGTCCAGATAGCTGAAGGTACATGAGAAGAACTACCCTGTTGATGATCTCGAGCTAGCTGCCATTGTTCACGCCTTGAAGATTTGGCATCATTACTTGTATGGGGTTCCTTGTGAGATCTACACTGATCACCGGAGCTTGCAGCACTTGCTTAAGCAGAAGGACCTGAATATGCGTCAGAGGAGATGGTTGGAGTTACTGAAGGACTATGATATTACTATTCTCTATCATCCGGGCAAGGCTAATGTAGTTGCCGATGCCTTGAGTCGCCGGGCAGAGAGTTTGGGGAGTTTGGCATATCTACCAGCTTCGAAGAGGCCTATGGCGATGGATGTTCAAGCTTTAGCTAGGCAGTTTGTTAGACTGCATCTTTTGGAGCCCAGCCGGGTTCTGGCCCGTGTTGTTTCTCGATCTTCTCTATTTGACCGCATCAGCGAGCGTCAGTTCGATGACCCTCATTTGCTTGTCCTCCAGGATAGAGTTCGGTGTGGTGATGTTCGAGATGTTACCATTGGGGATGATGGAGTTATGAGGATGCAGGGGCGTATATGTGTGCCCAATGTAGATGATCTTCGAGAGCTAATTCTAGCAGAGGCCCATAGCTCGCGGTATTCTATCCATCTGGGTGCCGCGAAGATGTATCAGGACTTGAGACAGCATTACTGGTGGAGGCGGATAAAGAGGGGTATAGTTTATTATGTTTCTAGGTGCCTCAATTGCCAGTAGGTGAAGTTTGAACATCAGCATCCGGGTGGATTAATGCAGCAGATTGAGATTCCAGAGTGGAAATGGGAGCGCATCAGACTTTGTATCTGGGCTTCCACGGACTATTAGGAAGTTTGATTCCATTTGGGTGCTGACCAAGTCCGCCCACTTCATACCGGTGAGCACTACTTATTTATCGGGGCGACTGGCGGAGATCTACATCAGGGAGATAGTTCGGCTGCATGGTATCCCAGTGTCCATCATTTCAGATAGAGGCACTCGGTTCACTTCACGGTTTTGGAGAGCCGTACAGCAAGAGTTAGGTACTCGGGTGGAGCTGAGCACAGCGTTTCATCCCCAGACTGATGGCCAGTCCGAGCACACTATTCAGATTTTGAAGGATATGCTTCGTGCGTGCGTGATTGAGTTTGGAGGTTCATGGGATCATTTCTTGCCACTGGCGGAGATTGCTTATAACAATAGCTACCAGTCCAGTATTCAGATGGCACTGTATGAGGCTTTATATGGTAGGAGGTGCAGGTCTCCCGTGGGCTGGTTCGAGCCGGGCGAGTGATCGTAGAAAACTCAACCCGAAGGTACGAGCGGGCACAACTACTCTTACTCGAATAGTGGTTCGGGGTCAATTCCTCAGGGAGTTAGATATTGGAGTGAAGAGTTACGTTGCACTAGTATTGGATTTTAGCTTCTAGTTTGACTTCAAGCTTTTTTGGTGTTTTCAATTTATAAACTATTGTATCAACTACTTTTGTGAAATCTAGATTATGCTAAGGCTAATTCTAATTGTAATTTGCTAATGGGAAAGGGGACTAGGGAAGTCTCTTACACCTAGGTGGAATAACTAATGGGTATAGAAATTCAATGCGAAGATGATGTATGGGATTATCGGATAGCCGTTTGCTCTATGCATTCATTCTCACACCTCTCTGTACAGAGAACAATTTTACCCAATTGACTCTCGAGAGACCATTTGGGTAGGCTAATTTGCCCAAGCAACTTTAGGCTCAAGTTGGGTAATTACTCCCTCGAGGTTTATACCCGTTACTTGGGACTACCATTCTCATGGGTCCATCCCAAGTCCTTGTTGGGATTGATTGAGAGGTTTTAGACTCTCTTTCTCAAGTAGAACCCAAACCCACAAAAATAGATTTCATGTTTGCAACCACAAAATCCCAATTAAAAGCATTCAATCAACCCAAAACCAATCACGCACAATCATCCATGCATATAGTAATCTAGCCCATCAATTACCCGTACTAGGGTTGGGCTACAACCCTAGCTATGAGTTTAGCTAGCCATAGAAATTGAAGAAATGAAGAAATTGAAGATAAAATTGACATGGTAATTAATTGTAATTGAAATCTAATGTTGAACTAATACAAAATTGCCCAAAATAGGCGTATCTAAGTGTCTCACGAGCTTAGCTGTCACTGTGTAATATCTGACATAATCTAAAAAAGAAAAAGAAGCTATTTATACTACCCTGAAATTTCCGAACAAATTTGCCCCTGTGGGACTCACGCGGACCGCACACTTTTGTCGTGCGGCCGTGTAGGGCATTTGGGCTACTGAAGGTCTGCTGCTGGAACAGGTCACGCGGACTGCATACATTTGTCACGCGGCCGCGCATGTACAGTAACGCGGGTCGCGTACATTAGTCATGTTGCCTCATTGAATAAATTCGTTGAATGCAGACTCTCTGATCCTTTACCCACGCGGGCCGCACTGATTTGTCACGCGGCCGCATGGGTTTTTTCCTTGAATATTTTTCTGCTCTGGTCTTCATCATCGCGGACCGCACAATATTGGATGCGGTCCGCGTGGGTTTTGTCTGCAAATTGGCTTCCTCTGATCTTTCTTGCGCGGCCGCACACCAAATCAGTGCGGTCCGCGCATATGGAGCTTGGACTTGATTGATCTCTGAATCATCCTGTGCAGTCGCACACCAAAATAGTGTGGTCTGCGCAGGCTTCCTTGAAGTCCTTCTACTCTTCTTTGACGCTTGTTGGTTTCACTCCTTTTTGAGCCGCTTTGACGATATTCATCCTTTTTTCGCTCAAACCTGTAAAATAGCGCACTTGTAAGCAATTCAAAGCCATTTAAACACATTTTATGCACAAAGCTAAGGCAAGAAGGGGTTTAAAAGCATGCAAAATTCCTAGTTATCAACTCCCCCAAACTTAAACCTTTGCTTGTCCTCAAGCAAATGAAAACTAAGACCTAACCTACAGAGAAAAGACACCAAAACACCCCTATTTATCCGGGGGTAACCTCACAAACATCAATTGGGACTAACAATTGCCCCTAATGCAAATGTATCATTGACACCTTTTTGAAAATTTTAAGCTTTGTGGTTCAAGTGTGACACAAGAGCTTCGAGGGTTGACTCGATCAATCAAGGAGCCTTTCTCAAAACACTTCGGTTATTGTGGACCCTAAACTCATACATCTTCGGCTCTCCCTAAGTGTACCTCATCTTTTGGAGTGTTTTCACACAATTCAATGCAGAGGATTTCACACTCGCTCTCTCAAAGAAGAGACCCTAAGCCCAACACTAGGTACCATAAGCTTGCCCTTTATGTAAGTATCCACTAATGTAGGCTCTTCTCAACTTGAGATCATATAGGACTTTTTGGGAGTCATTGTGAAGGCTTTTTGGGTAGGGTAGGAATTTGGCTCTTAATGGTTCAACCTTCCCTAAAGCGCTTCTTTTGATTCATTTATGGAACACCTTATTGACTCTTTTTGACATTTCCTCTTTTAAGGGGTGAAGGAGAGACACCATGGCACTCTTCCGTTTTGTAATTGACACTTCTTTCTTTGATCATTTCATTCTCATTCTTCCTTCTTCATTTTCACTTATCAACTCTTTTTGGTCCCCCCTTTTTGGGTCTTTTTCAACTTTTTGCTTGTTTTTCTTTTTGTTTCCTTTTTCTTCATGCCCTTTTTTTTTCTTATTGCTTTTGTGCCTTTTTGCCACATTGGTGCCTTTCTTGTTCTTATCTTGTCTTCCCCCCCAAACTTATACTTTTGCAATTACTTTAAGGGAAGATTTTTGGGTGCCAAGAGAAGGTCTAAATTGGGTATAGGCTTGCACTTTGGTTTACGAAGAAATAAGGTTTTAGGCTCAAAAGGGGTGACTAGGTATTCATTTATTGGTAGGTTGGAAGGAATGATTCACGGTATGTTCATTTGGATCAAAGATAGCCTACACTCACTTCTCAAGTCAAGTTTCACCTAGTATTTCGCCTCAACAAACATTCGAGGCAAGTTCTAGACCATTGGTACGGTGCTTGGGCTCACAATTCTATTTTCTCACCACACGTACACTCAGAGATCACAAAAAATGGAGTCGAAGGCCCACAACAACCTCGGAATAGATACAAGCACACTTTGGTCCATATGAACAATCGATGGTTGTTCGATCAACACAAGATTCTCAAGGCCACAACTTTCACCAATCTAGACACAACTTGATGTCTTTGACCATAAGATCAGAGACAAATGTGCTACGCCCAAGTGAAGTTCCCTCGAGGTACCCTTAACTAACAAAAAGTTTGAAAATCAAAAAGAAAAAGGAAAAAAAACTGACTCAACCTTTAAGAAAGTTGTCACGCTATCTATCATAGGGTAGAGCCACCCGGTTCACACAACACTTTACCCTTGGAAGGAACTGTGGCATTAAGAAAACCAAGAGTTTATTGAAAGCTTAAAACAAAATCTAATGATTCTACGAAATTAACCAAAAATGAAAAAGCAAATGTAATATGTACAAAGGTAGATCCGGATATACAATCAAAAGTGTTCAAAATGAAACTAAAGTAGATCCAAGTGTTAAAATATATACAAATACTACATCTACGAATGTACTGAAAGTAATCAAATATATACAGTCCAAAATCAAAAACAGTAGGGCACACCCCCACGAATAAGAGCTAGCATTGTCCCCAATGCTAACTATCAAATAAGCACAAATAAAGGATATAGATGGCCCCTCAAGCCTGATCAACTGGATGACTCTGACTGGCTCCCTCGTCCGCTGTAGTGGTGGGGACCTCAGATTGGTCCCCAACCTGCTGCTGTGCTACTGGGACAGGTGCCTGCTCTGGAGGAGGCTCATCTGCTTCTGTGGGTGCACTGGAGTGCCCCTCCTGCTGCTTAGGAGCTACCATGATCACCACTCCCTTAGTGTTGGGGAGCTTCCTCTTCTTGCGTGGCCTGAGCTCCTCCTATGGCTCTACGGCCGGCTTACCAAATAACAGATCCAGGGGCAACTGATTAGCTACCAACTTGTCCACCTGCTCCTTTAGAGCTGCAACTGACTCCGTCGAAGCCTTGGTCTTCCTCAGCTTCCTATGCTCCCTAGCAAGGCTCTTGAGGGCCTTGCTATGAATCGACCGCCTCAGCCAGACTATCCTGCTTCTTCATCATCTTTTCCTGGTTTTCCAGGATTTTCTTCAATGTGTTCCCAATAGAAGCTGGGACCTCCACCGTCACTGGTGCACTATGGGCCTGAACCACTATCGTCAAAGTGGACAACTTGGATGTTGCAGCGGACATCCAGTTGTTCAAACTGGTCAATGTGTAGGACAGCTGGTTGGTAGTGAACCGGTGAGTCTTGGAGACTGGAATCTTCGGATCAGCTGTAGAGGATGAAGGTGTTGTAGATGGACCCGGAGGAAGTGAAGTGGTCTGCTCAGTGGTAGTGACATCTGGCTCCTCAGACTGGCCAGCTGTGCTGGAAGTGGTGTCTTGGCTTTTCTTGGCCGTCTTAGTGTTGTCCGGACCCTTTTGATCATACCACGAATAAGCCCCCGCCGGAGGCACCAGAACATCAAACTTCTTTCTTTTCACCTTCAGCTCTTTGAAGTACAATGTCAATGTGTTGGGGAAGGGATAGTTCGTCTTGGTCTCGTGGCCCACATTTGAGATGACTCTATGCATGATATTTCCCACATTTAGTGGGAAGCCGGCCATGATTGAAGCTACCAACACTGCTCGGTCAATCGGTACTGAATGGTCATGAGTGGTAGGATCCAGACGGTTCCAGACAAAGGTCAACCACCCTTTTGCTTCGAAGCTGAGGGTGTTCCCGTAAATCTTCTTTTGTGCCTTAAGCCATACCTGAAAAGTTCCGGGAGCCGCTAGCACTTCTGCTAACCAAGGTCGGGCCTCCTCCTTCTGAGCCAACTTCTCCAGATATTAGGATTCATCATCATCTGCGAACCCCAAGAATTCATTGAGTGACTTCCCATCAAACAACACAATTTGATCCCTCACTTTTGTGGTGGTGGAATCTCGGACTAGATGGTGGATGTTTACATAGAACTCTTTCACCATATGCTCATTTGCATTCTCCACCCGCTCCTTAAAGAAGCTCCAACCCTCTCTCGTATGGAACTGTGCTTGCATATGAGTGTTGGGCGGAAGCAAGTCCACATCTATGAATCTCCTCTCCGGGATCAATCTCCTCTTTGGCCACCACTCTCTGAACTTGTGCCATGCTAGCTCACAGACAAATCGATCAGCCCACACATTTGGATCTCTTGCCCGCTCTATACCACCCACTTGTGGCTCACCTCCCCCTGCCTGTCCTCCACTCTCCCCTGATAGTGAAGCTGTGGGAGAAGTGGAGTACTCATCATCACTATTCTTCTCAGCTCGAGACTCATTAAACGAGTCTGAGACTACATTTACTAGCTTGGAAGTGGTAGCTATGGGTTGGTCTTTTTCTGGAGATGGGGAAGCCATGTTTGGTACTGAGACGGATATGTGAGAGGGGACAGACTCTGAGGTGATACTTCTGGAAGGAACATAATCACTCCCCATGGAATGAGAGGTTACTCTGTCAGCTTCCCGAATCAACTTTCAGGTTTTCTTAATGTTTTCCTGGACCTCCGGGGTGAGTTTTACAATCTTTTTGCCCTTGCCACCTCAGGAGGGACCACCCCTCATGGGTTATTTACCCCCATGTTGTGCTAGATGTTTCTTCGTCATTTCCTGCAAAAATAGAGTCTAGATTGGTTAGTCGAAGCACGTGAGCAGTATACAATGATAGAAGAGTATATACAGAACAGGCACAATGAAGAACAGAGGATACGCGGACCGCAAACTTTCGCCACGCGGTCCACACAGGCTAAGCAGCTATAAGCAATACCCTCTGAAGTTAACTCACGCGGACCGCACTGATTTGCATCGCGGCCACGTGAGGTCAACGCGGACCGCACACTTTTGCCACGCGGTCCGCACAGGTTAAGCACTTGATTAATAAACTCTCTGAAGTTGACCCACACGGAACGCATTGATTTGCATCGCGGCCGCGTGAAGTCAATGCGGACCGCCCAGAAATGGATGCGGTCCGCACAGAAGAAACAACCACATTTTCAATCTCTGAACCTCAGGGACGTGGTCCGCACTGATTTGGACCGCGGCCGCGTAGGTATGGTTCCTCTTGAAGGTCAAGCACGTGGACCGCACAACAAAGTGTGCGGCCGCGTAGGGAAAAACCAAAACTGACAGGGTACATTTGTTCAATTAAGTCCATTGTGTTCAACACCATGTGCCCTAGGTGTCCCTACTCAGTTATTTTAACAGGAAACCTTAGCCCTAATTCTATAATTAGCATGCTTGATCCTAATTTTATCAATTAAAAGAGAAAAAATAAAGAAATTAAGAAGTTATACTAACATTGATTAATTTATATACAAAATAAAGTAATGAAGATGATGAATTAGAGATGAAATGTTACCAAGAGTAATTGAATTTGCAATTTGAGCACAAGTACACGGGAATGAACAGTTAAAAGTCCTCAGAAGGAAATTTGGCCAAAAGGTTTAATGAAGGCCAGGGGTCCCTATTCATAGAAAAAGGTGTGGGACCCTTCACTTACCCACCTGCACGGCCGCACACTTTTGGCACACGGACCGCGCAAGATTTAACATGTATTCATTTGCTCAGCAAAGTCACGCGGACCGCATTGATTTGTGTTGCGGCCGCGTGACAAACTTCAGAAACCTTCTTGACTGATTAGTTTCCACGCGGACCGCATTGATTTGTTACGCAGCCGCGTGGCAAACTTCAGAGAATAGCTCAAGTGACTAATTTCCACGCGGACCACACTGATATGGTGTGCGGCCGCGTGGCCAATCTTCAGAGACCTGTTGAATTTTCATCTTCCCTTTTCCACCCCACACGGACCGCACACGTTTGGCATGCGGACCGCGTGGGTCTCCTTAGGCTCAGATTTTTAACTTAAACAATCCCCGCGGACCGCACTGATTTGTTGTGCGATCGCGTGGCCAAACTTCAGAGAACTGGTCACTTTTGTATTTTCCTTGCATTATTTCAACATACTCCCTGCAACACTTCACACATTGTTAGCTCAAAAATCATATCCTACTGATGAAGAAAACAAAGAAAAAGAAAAAGACATGGGTTGCCTCCCAAGAAGCGCCTGATTTAACGTCGCGGCACGACGCAAGTTACCATTCCATCACTTCAAGTGCAAGAGTGCCACAACCTGGCTGTCATCCGGCTTCCCCAAATAGTTCTTCACCTGATGCCCATTAACTTAAAATATTTCACCATTCTTGTTCTTTAAATCTAGAGCTCCAAATGGGGTCACACCTACTACCTCAAAAGGGCCACTCCACTTTGACTTGAGCTTTCCCGGAAACAACCTCAACCGAGAATTGAAGAGAAGAACCATGTCACCAACCTTGAACTCCTTGCTTCGAGCATACTTATCGTGAATGTACTTTATCTTGTCCTTGTATAAGGACGAGCTGGAGTATGCATGAAATCTAAACTCGTCAAGCTCATTAAAATGATCAACCCAGAGATTAGCCGCTACATCCCATTCTAAGTTCAGCTTTTTCAAGGCCCACATTGCTTTATGTTCATGCTCTACCGGAAGATGACAAGCCTTACCAAACACCAACCGGTAAGGAGACATACCAATTGGCATTTTGTAGGCCGTCCTATAAGCCCACAAAGCATCATCTAGTTTCTTGGACCAATCGATCCTATTTGCATTGACTGTCTTAGACAAGATGCTCTTGATTTCCCGGTTTGAAACTTCAACTTGACCGCTTGCTTGGGGATGGTATGGGGTAGTGACTTTGTGATTAACTCCATATTTGGTCAACAATGAATCGAAAGCCTTGTTACAAAAATAAGAGCCCCCATCACTAATGATAGCACGGGGGTCCCAAATCTTGTAAAGATGTATTTCTTCAAAAAGTTCACAACTCTCCGGGCTTCATTGTTAGGAAGAGCCACGGCCTCTACCCACTTTGAAACATAGTCCACTGCTACCAAAATATATGTGTTTCCACAAGAACTCACGAAAGGTCCCATAAGGTCAATGCCCCACACATAAAAAATGTCAACTTCTAGAATGGTGTTCAGAGGCATCTCATCTCTTTTTGAAATTCCACCAGCTCTTTGACATGCATCACAGCTTTTCACTAAATCACTAGAATCCTTGAAAATGTTCGGCCAATAGAATCCACAGCTCATGACTTTGGAAGCCATCCTCACTCCCCCATGATGACCACCATAGGAAGAGGAGTGGCAAGCCTCCAAGATGCTCATTTGTTCGCTCTCCGGGACACACCTTCTAATCACTCCATCCGTGCAAATTTTGAAAAGGTACGGATCATTCCAATAAAAGTCCAAACTATCCCGCTTTAGCTTTTTTATTTGGTTGGAAGAGAGCTCACATGGAACCACACCAGACACAAGGTAGTTGGCTACATCGACGAACCACGACATATTATTCATTGACACTGCAAGGAGTTGCTCATCCGGAAAAGAATCATTGATTTCAAGGCCATTGGATGGCCTCCCCTCCTCCTCTAGACGGGACAAGTGGTCCGCCACTTGATTTTCACTACCTTTTCGGTCAACAATCTCTAGATCAAATTCTTGAAGAAGAAGTACCCATCTCATCAATCTTGCTTTGGAGTCCTTCTTTGTCATTAAGTACCGAAGGGCGGCATGATTGGCATGGATAATCACCTTAGCCCCCATAAGATAAGGACGAAATTTTTCCATGGCAAATACAATGGCTAACAACTCCTTCTCTGTGACGGTATAATTCCACTGAACCTCATTCATCATTTTACTTGAGTAGTACACTGGGTGGAACATCTGGTTGAGTCTTTGGCCAAGTACCGCACCTACCGCCACATCACTTGCATCACATATTAGTTCAAAGGGAAAATTCCAGTTGGGTGCGGTAAGGATGGGGGTAGTAGTCAATTTATGCTTCAACAACTCAAAAGACTCCATGCATCTCTCATCAAAAACAAACTTTGCATCCTTCTCCAAAAGTTTACACAAAGGGTTCACAATCTTGGAAAAATCTTTTATGAATCGCCGATAGAACCCGGCGTGCCCTAAGAAACTCCTCACCCCTTTGACAGAGTTAGGGGGAGGGAGCCTTGAAATGACTTCAATCTTTGCCTTGTCGACCTCGATACCATCTTTCGAAACTTTGTGCCCCAAGACAATTCCTTCTCTCACCATAAAGTGCCACTTTTTCCAATGAAGCACCAGGTTCGTATCTTCACATCTAGCTAATACACGGTTCAAATTTGTCAAGCAGTCATTAAAGGAATCCCCAACTATACTGAAATCATCCATAAATATCTCAAGAATGTCTTTCACCATATCGGTGAAGATCGCTATCATGCACCTCTGAAAAGTGGCTGGGGCATTACACAATCCGAATGGCATTCGAGAGAAAGCGATTGTGCCATAGGGACATGTAAAGGTTGTCTTCTCCTGATCTTCCAAGGCAATGAGAATTTTATTGTACCCCGAATATCCATCCAAGAAGCAATAATAAGCTCTACCCGCCAGTCGGTCCAACATTTGATCCAAGAACGGCAATGGAAAATGATCCTTCCTTGTCACCTTGTTAAGCTTTCTATAACCCATACAAACTCTCCAACCCGTGACAGTACGAGTAGGAATCAGCTCATTCTTTGCATTGGTGACAATCGTCATGCCACCCTTCTTTGGAACACATTGGACCGGAGAGGTCCAAGAACTATCCGAGATGGGGTAGACCACCCCGGCATCGAACCATTTTATAATCTCCTTCTTGACAACCTCTTGCATAGCCTCGTTCAATCTTCTTTGGTGCTCAAGTGATGGTCGAGCATTCTCCTCCAATATTATCTTATGCATGCAAAATACGGGGCTTATTCCCCGAATGTCTGCCAAAGTCCATCCAATCGCTCGCTTGCACTTTTGTAAGACCGCCAAAGTGGCGTCAACCTGCATGTTAGTCAAGCAAGAAGAAAGAATGACTGGCAAAGTGAAATTGGGACCCAAGTACTCATACCTGAGGTTAGGGGGAAGTGGTTTCAACTCCAACACCGGCGGCTCCTCAATAGATGGCTTTGTGAGGGGATTCTTGCGATTCTCAAGATCCAATGATAGCTTCCTTGGCTCATAAGAGTAAGAGCCCATACCATGCAAGGCATTTACACATTCCACACGTTCGGCATCTTCATTGACCTCCATGTTTAAAAGTACCACCTCAAGTGGATCCTCAACATTGATCATGGCGCTTGTGTCATCCACTATCACCGCCATGACAATGTCCACAAACGAGCACACTTCGGTGCTATTTGGTTGGCGCATGGATTTGCACACATGAAAAACCACCTTCTCATCACCGACTCTAAATGTCAATTCTCCCGCTTCAACATCCACAAGAGCTTTCCCGGTAGCCAAGAATGGCCTACCAAGAAAGATAGGGACTTCGAAATCAACTTTACAATCAAGAATGACAAAATTGGCCGGTAGGATAAACTGGTCAACTCTCACTAGCACATCGTCAATAATTCCCAAAGGCCTCTTCATACAACGATATGCCATTTGAAACCTCATTGACGTTGGACGGGGTTGTCCAATACCCAAGGTTTTGAACACGGAGTATGGCATGAGATTGATACTAGCACCCAAATCAGAAAGTGCTTTGGCAAAATTAGCACTTCTAATTGTACAAGGGATGGTGAAGGCACCGGGGTCTTCTAGCTTAGGAACCATGGAATGAACTATGGCACTCCCTTGGTGAGTCATCGTTATCATTTCACAATCCATCGACCTCTTCTTCGTCACCAAATCCTTCATAAATTTTGCATACCCGGGCATTTGTTCAAGTGCCTCCACCAAGGGCACATTAATGGTCAAGCTTTTCATCATCTCTATGAACTTCTTAAATTGATTATCTCCTTTTTGATTTGCCAATCTTTGAGGATACGGTGGAGAAGGCCTTGGCAAGGGTGCCTTGGCCTTTTGAATAGATGGCTTAGAAATATCAATGATGTGTTCCCTAGACGGGTTCACGGTATCTTGGGACTCAATCCCGGCCTCATCCTTAATTTTAATCCTCATATCATTTGTTTCAATAGGCTCAACTACATGGTCATCATTCATTGGCGTGTCATCATCATTCAAATAATCTTTCGCATCCATAACTCGATTCTCATTTGAGGCATTTACAACACCGCCTCTTCCACTCCTAGTTGTCACGACCATCACATGATTGTTCCCTCCCTTCGGGTTCACCACCATGTCACTTGGTAGTGCACATTTAGGTCAGGAGTTCAAAGATTGAGAAAGTTGGCCGATTTGAGCTTCCAAATTCCGGATTGAAGTATTATGAGAAGCTAGTTGGGCATCCGAATCTTGATTCTTTGTCATCATTTTCTCGAACATGATTTCAATGCGACCCATATCATTACCCGAAGAACTTGATCCTTGTGAATGGAAAGGGGGTGGATTATTGGGTTGTTGATACATGGGAGCTCTTTGAAAACCTTGCCCTCGATTGTTTTGATTGCCACCATTGTTCCAACCGCCTTGATTGTTATTGTTTCCCCAATTGTTATTGTTGCCACTTCAATTACCACCACTATTTCCTTGATTGTTCCAATTATTGCCTTGATTGTTCTAATCTCCACCATCATTCCTATTGTTGTTATTATTCCAATTACCTCTTCCTTGTTGGTTCCCCCAATTGCCTTGGGAACGCCATTGTTGATTGTTTTGATTCCCTCTATTGCCTTGGAAATTGTTCACATATTGACAATCTTCATCTTGATCATCAAAGCCATCATTAGAAAATCCTCCATCATTGTTGTTCTCATTTTGGTCATATTGGCTTTGTTGCGCTTGTTGCCCTATATTCCTTGTTTTAAACATTGACACATTCTCCATAGTATTAACTTGGCGTGGATTTTGCACTTGTTGAAGTTGAGCTTTCGCCAATTGATTCATGGTTGTAGTGAGCTCGGCAATGGCTTGTCCATGGTCATGCAACTCTTTATGTAGATGAATAACATTCGGATCTCCTTGAGGTACATTCGCCCGACTTTGCCATGCCGATGAAGTGTCGGCCATTTGGTCCATTACCTCACATGCTTCCTCCAAAGATAACTTCATGAAATTGCCTCCTACTAATTGGTTCACAATGCATTGGTTCTCCATGTTGATCCCCCTATAGAAAGTTTGTTGAACCATAGCATCGGTCATGTCATTGTTAGGGCACTCTTTCACCATAGTCTGGTACCTCTCCCAAATTTCATGTAACGGCTCAATTGGCTCTTGCTTGAAGGCTTGAATCTCATCTCTCAAGGCCGCCATATGAGTCGGGGAAAAGAACTTGACAATGAACTTGTCCGCCAATTTGTCCCATGTTGTGATTGAGTGATTTGGCAACCTCTCCAACCAATCTAGTGCCTTACCCCTCAATGAGAAAGGGAAAAGCCGCAATCGCAAAGCATCTTCGGACACATTGGTTTGTTTGCTTCCCCAACTTGTAGGCATTTTTATTGGAGGCGCTCGTAAAATACCCTCTTTGCTCCAATAGTGTCAGCGTCACATTTGTAATTTGAAAGTTCCCCGCCCTGATTCAGGGAGGAACAATGGCACTAGCATATCCTTGATTTGTCATTGCTCTTGGTGCAACCCTTGGCAGTGGCGGAGGAGGGTCTGGAATTTGGTCATGTTGATTAGCATTAGAATTTCGAGCCCTTCGTGATACATTATGTACCGGAAAGTCATCTTGCTCAAGATCCTCTACCTCCTCCCCCGCCATGGCATCGCCAAAGGGAAGATTAGCATTTGCCGCCATTTGTACCTGTTAACTTGAATCAAGAAAATTAGTAAAAGAAGGAAAGAAGAAGCAAAACACAATACTAGCAACGCAATTAATCAACACCATTTAACTCCCCGGCAAAGGCGCCAAAAAGTGATCGTAGCAAATTCAACACGAAGGTATGAGCGGGCACAACTACTCTTAACCGAATAGTGGTTCGGGGTCAATTCCTCAGGGAGTTAGATATTGGAGTGAAGAGTTACTTTGCACTAGTATTGGATTTTAGCTTCTAGTTTGACTTCAAGCATTTTTGGTGTTTTCAATTTATAAACTATTGTACTATTGTGAAATATAGATTATGCTAAGGCTAATTCTAATTGTAATTTGCTAATGGGAAAGGGGACTAGGGAAGTAGCTTATACCTAGGTGGAATAACTAATGGGTATCGAAATTCAATGCAAAGATGATGTTTGGGATTATCAGATAGCCGTTTCTCTATGCATTCATTCTCACCTCTCGGTAGAGAGAACAATTTTGCCCAATTGACTTTCTCGAGACCAATTGGGTAGGCTAATTTGCCCAAGCAACTTTAGGCTCAAGTTGGGTAATTACTCTCTCGAGGTTTATACCCGTTACTTGGGACTACCATTCTCATGTGTTCATCCCAAGTCCTTGTTGGGATTGATTGAGAGGTTTTAGACTCTCTTTCTCAAGTAGAGCCCAAACCCACAAAAATAGATTTCATGTTTGCAACCACAAAATCCCAATTAAAAGCATTCAATCAACCCAAAACCAATCACCCACAATCATCCATGCATTTAGTAATCTAACCCATCAATTACCCACACTAGGGTTGGGCTACAACCCTAGCTATGGGTTTAGCTAGCCATAGAAATTGAAGAAATTGAAGAAATTGAAGATAAAATTGACATGGTAATTAATTGTAATTGAAATCTAATGTTGAACTAATACAAAATTGCCCAAAATAGGCGTATCTAAGTGTCTCACGAGCTTAGCTGTCACTGTGTAATATCTGACATAATCTAAAAAAGAAAAAGAAGCTATTTATACTACCCTAAAATTTCCAAACAAAATTGCCCCTGCGGAACTCACGCGGACCGCACACTTTTGTCGTGCGGCCGTGTAGGGAATTTGGTCTACTGAAGGTCTGCTGTTGGAACAGGTCACGCGGACCGCATACTGTGATGACCCAAAGGGTCATCACTTATTTAATTAATCATTTCGAGCTTCTGAGGCCTTGAAAACCTCATTCTATGTTGCCTCTATTTACGTGCACAATCCGAGCATGTAGCCGGAAAGATTTTGTGATAGAAAATATGAATTCTATGAGAAATTTGGATAAAAATGATATTAATATAGATATGGTTGACTTCGGTCAACATTTTTGGTAAACGGATCCGGACCCGAGATTGGATGGTCCCGAGAGGTCCGTAGGAAAATATGGGACTTGGACATGCGTCCGGAGTCGAATTCCGAGGCCTAGAGCCCAAGTTATGAATTTTTCTATGAAATTGTTTTTGATGTAATTGTTAAAGGAAATGAATTAATTGACCTTGGTATCGGGCTCGTATTTTGGTTCCGACGCCCGGTACAAGTCTTAAATATTATATATGTGATTTCCGTAAAGTTTGGTGACATTCGGATGTCGTTTGAGATGTTTTGGACCTTGAGTCCCAAGTTTGAAAGTTTTGAAAACCAAAGGTATGAAAATCATGAATTTGAGGCTTGATTTGATGAAAACGAGGTGATATTGGCGATGTGATCACACGAACAAGTTCATAATGTGTTTTTGAGGTTGTGTACATGTTTGGTTTGGAGCCCGGGGGGCTCGGGTAAAGATTTGATAGGCCGTTGGATGAAATTCTGAATTTTTGCACTGCTGGTTTTTCACCCAGCTGTTGGCTTCGCAATTGCGAAGCATTTCTCGCAATTGCGAAGGGGTCAGAACAAGGCAGGGCTCGCAAATGCGAACCCTGATCGCAAATGCGAAGCCCCTCATGACCCAGCCTTGTTCGCAAACGCGAACAATTGTTCGCAAATGCGAACATCCCCTTGTCCTGCCTATGTTCGCAAATGCGAACCATTTGTTCGCAAATGCGAACACTGCCTTATACAGCATGTGTTCGCAAATGCGAACATTAGTTCGTAAATGCGAACACCCCTTTGACTGCCAGTGTTCGCAAATGCGAACAAATGTTCGCAAATGCGAACCTCCCACCCTTAGCTTATTTTTCAAACTCCAGAAAATGGTCGGGATTCGCAATTGCGAACCCATGTTCGCAAATGCGAACACAGAGACCTGAAAAACACGAATTTCAGTTATTTCTTCACATTTTACAAAACAAAAGAGACCTGTAAAACACGATTTTCAGTTCATTTCTTCACTTTTTACAAAACAAAAACACCCATTTGCGATTCTTCACGGATTCCTGCTTCATCAAAACAATTGTAAGTCACTTTTTACTTAATTCTTTCAATTCCTAACATCATTAAACATGTTTTTCATTAGAAATCAAAGGTTTTCATGGTAGAATCCTTGTTTTTGTTAGAAAATAGGGTTTTTCTTAAATTGGGGAATTGGACCTCGAATTGAGGTCCGATTTTGAAACAAATCATATACATGAACTCGTGGGGATGGGTAACCGGATTTTGGTCCTAACCCCGAGTTCCGACCATGTGGGCCCGGGTTGAAATTCACTATTCCGGGCAGAATGTTGTAAAAGTTGTATTTGGTCTTAAGAATTAGTTTGTTGAGTAGTATTGATGATATTAAATCAATTGTGTATAGATACGATTGGATTGGAGCCAAATTTGAAAGAAAAAGACATTTCCACGGATTGAATTGTTCATAAACACTCGAGGTAAGTGTTTGTTCTATCCTAGCTCGAGGGAATAGGATTATGTGCTATGTGTTATGTGATCGAGTGCGGTGTATGGGCTGTGGTGACGAGCATCCATACACTGGCGTCTAGTATGACCGTGAGTCGTTGAAAAATGATTATTTTGAGATATATTACAGATGAATTGTTATTGTTCTCCCTTGTTGGGACTTGTTGTGAAGATAATTATTGATTGCCCTTGATGGGACGGTTTATGAATCACTGTTTCTTTCTTTGCCCTTAACTGTGATTGTTATTTGGGTGAGGAAGAGTGATAATGCACGAAGGGGGTGATGCCGTGCCATGTTTATTTATTTATGCACGAAGGTTAATGTCGTGCCATGTTTATTTATTGATTATGCACGAAGGATCATGCCGTGCCTGTTATTGAACCATGTACGAAGGATCATGCCGTACTATGGATGTGAGGATGAGAGTAAAAGCACGAAGGGTGATGCCGTGTACCTTATTTACTTATTTGGTGAGGATGAGAGTAAAAGCACGAAGGGTGATGCCGTGCAACTGCTTGCTATTTCTTGACTTGATATTACTTGTGTTTCCATTATACTTTGTTTTTCCTTGTGAATTTATTAACTGTTGTTAATTGTTATTTTGTGGTGTACATATATATAGAACTGCACAGGTTTATGTGGGTGTCCGGTCCTAGGTTTGTCACTACTTCCCCGGGATAGGCCAGGCACATACCAGCACATGGGGTCGGATTGTGCTGATATTACTCTTCTGTGCATTTTTGCACAGGTCCAGGTTACGATCAGGAGCAGCAGCAGTAAATCGATTGCGTGGGAGTTGATCACATTTGAGACCGAGGTAGCTTGCGGACGTCCGCAGGCCCGGCGTCTCTCTCTTTATTTATGTTACTAGCTGTAGTCTCTTTGTTCCGAGACAAACAGAATTATGTTATATTTCTTTCAAACTTTTATGTGTAGTATTCAGTAGTAGTTCGTGAGTTGGTGACTCCACGTCTTGGGTAGAGGATTTCAGTATGATTTTCACTTTGTAATTAGTTATTTCTATTTCGATAAAGTATTCCGCATTTATTTAATTAAAATTGTGTTAAAAACGGGATAGTATGAATACAGTGGCTTGCCTAGCTACCACGAGTAGGCGCCATCACGATCCCGATGTTGGGGGAAAATCCGGGTCGTGACAAGTTGGTATCAAAGCTCTAGGTTACATAGGTCTCACCACTCACGAACAAGCTTAGTAGAGTTTGAGAGGTAGGTACGGAGACGTCCGTACTTGTCCTCCAGAGTCTATTGAGTTAGGAAAGAGTCTCTCATTTGTTCTTTCTTGTCGTGCGACTTGTTCCTCAATTACCGATTGAATTTCTATTCTGTCCTTTCGCAGATGGTGAGGACACGTGCTTCTTCGTCCGCTGACCAGTAGCCCGAGCCCCAGGCAGCTCCCGCGAGGGCAGGGGCCGAAAGGCCGTATCGAGGCCGTGGTAGGGGTAGAGCTCAGCCCCGTGCGCTACCCCGGAGGTGGAGCCTCATATTGAGATCGACGAGAGGTTCCGGTCCCAAGCAGCCTCAGCTGGGCCCGACTCGAGTCCCAGGAGAGGCTTTATTTACCCCGGATCTCCGGATGCTTTGGTCGAATAGTGGGATTTATGGACGCATTGCCGCAGCGGGTTTATTATCGCTGCACCAGCTCGCTTCTCGGGCCGGGAGGAGGGGCCCGTACTCCTATCGCTCATACTCCGGAGCCA
Organism: Nicotiana noctiflora; assembly: GCA_032618575.1. Taxonomy (NCBI): domain Eukaryota; kingdom Viridiplantae; phylum Streptophyta; class Magnoliopsida; order Solanales; family Solanaceae; genus Nicotiana; species Nicotiana noctiflora. The sequence continues at coordinate 223,939 of JASVEL010005750.1, forward strand.
GTAGCTCCTCAGCCTCGAGCACCAGCTGGTTCGGCCAGCTGTGGCCACTCAGTCAGGTACCACAGCTCACGCAGGTGATGGAGCGGCCATGACTTCGATTCGTTAAGGAGGCTTGATCGGTTCTCCAAGCTATTTACCACTACATTTAGCGGAGCCGCATCGGAGGATCCTCGGGACTTCTTATTCGGCTGCCATGAGATTCTCAAGACTACGGGAATCGTGGAGGCAAACGGAGTTGATTTCCGTACCTTCATACTTGCAGGATCCGCCAAGACTCGGTGGAGAGATTATTGCTCGACTCGACCAAGCAGGGTCCCCGACTTTATCACGGGACCGCTTGCGGAACTATTTATGGAGAAGTTTCTCCTCGCTACTCGACGGGATGTACTTCGGAGGCGCTTGAGCGCCTCCATCGTGGCACTATGACGGTTACACGATACGAGACGAGGTTTGTCGATTTGGCTCGTCATGCGGTGGTGATACTTCCCACGTAGCGGGAGAGGGTCCGCAGATTTATAGATGGGCTTAATCAGCCGATTAGACTCCATATGGCTATGGGCGTGGGGAGTGACATATCATTTCAGGAGGCAGCCAATGCAGCACGCATAGTTGAGATGGCTCTTGCTAGGGGAGGCGGTTATTCTTCGGATAAGAGGCCTCGTCATTCGAGCAGGGTTTGGTGGTTCTTCCTCCGGTGGCGGAGAATCCTTTGATAGAGGCCGGTCCTTCCACACCTTTTCATTCCGCCCTTCGAGCTTCACAGGGGGTGGACCGGGTGATCGTGGTTTTCGGGGCATTATTCGGACCAACCTCCTATTAATGCTCGGCCTCTTCGGAGTGTTCGCGGAGGCCATTCGAGTCGTCGGGGCCAGCAGCCCTATCGTCCAAGAGTTGGTACGGTTGTGGTGACCCAGTGTCATTTTATTAGGTATTGCCCATTAGCAGCGGGCAACTCTCGGCAGCGAGGTCCTCATCCTACGATTCGAGCCCCGACCGACCCTCACCGCCCGACCAGCCCGCAGGCGGGGTAGAGATTATAGAGGTGGAGGTCGAGACCGTAGAGGTGGAGACCGTCCAGCCGGAGGTAGAGGTCAGCCAGTTGATGGTCGTCCCAGAGACGCAGCTCGTAGGGGAGGTGCAGATCCCCGATTCTATACTTTACCAGCCAGGGCCAGAGGCAGAGGCATCGGATGCCGTGATTACAGTGTACTATTCTTGTGCGTGGCAGCAGGTGCTTCAGCATTATTTGACCCCGGATCTACATATTCCTATGTGTCTTCCTACTTCGCACCGTATTTAGCTATGCCCAGCTATGCTCTGGATATTCCAGTTTATGTGGCTACACCAGTGGGTGACTCCATTGTAGTCGATCGGGTGCATCGTTCGTGCGTAGTTATATTTGGGGGTCTTGAGACCCGTGTTGATCCGTTGCTTTTGGATATGGTAGATTTTGATGTCATATTGGGGATGGACTGGTTGTCCCCATACCATGCTATTCTTGATTGCCATGCTAAGACCGTGACCTTAGCCTTGCCAGAATCACCCCGATTAGAGTGGAAGGGTACCTCAAGCCACTCCGTTCGCACCGTTATTTCCTATGTTAAGGCTCGACGTATGGTCGAGAAGGGGTGTCTAGCTTATCTGGCTTATGTTCGTGATTCCAGCGCAGAAGTTCCTTCCATTGAGTTGGTCCCTATTGCACGGGAGTTTCCTGAGGTTTTTCCTTCAGACCTGCCGGGCATGCCACCCGACAGGGATATTGATTTCTGTATTGATCTGGCACCCGGCACTCAGCCCATCTCTATTCCACCCTATCGTATGGCCCCGCCGGAGTTAAAAGAGTTGAAAGATCAGTTGCAAGACCTTCTTGAGAAGGGCTTTATCAGGCCCAGTGTTTCCCCCTGGGGAGCACCTGTATTATTTGTAAAGAAGAAGGATGGCTCGATGCGGATGTGTATTGATTACCGGCAGTTAAACAAGGTGACCATCAAAAATAAATATCCACTACCGAGGATTGATGATTTGTTTGACCAGCTCCAGGGAGCGAGGGTATTCTCTAAGATAGACTTGAGGTCAGGCTACCATCAGCTGAAGATCAGGGCGGCTGACATTCCTAAGATAGCCTTTCGCTCTAGATATGGGCATTATGAGTTCTTGGTCATGTCCTTCGGGTTGACCAATGCCCCGGCAGCAGCATTCATGGAGTTGATGAATCGGGTATTCAGGCCTTACTTAGATCCGTTCGTGATAGTCTTCATAGATGACATCCCGGTGTACTCCCGCAGCCAGGAAGAGCACGAGCAGCACCTCAGAGTGGTTCTTCAGACTCCGAAAGATAACCAGCTATATGCCAAATTTTCTAAATGTGAGTTCTGGCTGAGTTCGGTAGCATTTCGGGTCACATTGTATCGATGGAAGGTATTCGGTAGATCCAAAGAAGATTGAGGCGATCAAGAATTGGCCTCGACCAGCTTCGGTGACCGAGATCCGGAGTTTCTTGGGATTAGCAGGGTTACTACCGTCGTTTTGTAGAGGGTTTTCTTCTATTCCAGCCCCGATGACCAGTGTTGACCCGAAGGGTGTCCATTTGTGTGGTTCGAGGAGTGTGAGGCGAGCTTTCGAAGCTCAAGACAGCCTCGACCACCGCACCGGTGTTGATACTACCTACGTGTGCAGGGCCTTATATAGTTTATCGTGACGCATCTCGTACATGGCTTGGAGCGGTATTGATGTAGGATGGTAAGGTTATCGCTTATGCTTCGAGGCAGGTTAAAGATACATGAGAAGAATTATCCAGCTCATGATCTTGAGTTAGCAGCAGTGGTTCATGCCTTAAAGATCCGGAGGCATTATCTATATGGTGTGACATGTGAGGTGTACACTGATCACAAAAGCCTACAGTACTTGTTCAAGCAGAAAGGAGTTGAATCTACGACAGCGGAGATGGTTAGAGTTGCTAAAAGACTATGATGTTACTATCTTATATCACCCGGGTAAGGCCAACGTGGTGGCCGATGCATTGAGTAGAAAGTATGCCAGCATGGGTAGTCTTGCATACATTCCGGTCAGTCAGAGACCATTAGCTCTAGATGTCCAGGCCTTAGCCAACCGGTTCGTGAGATTAGACATTTCTGAGCCTAGCAAGGTGTTAGCTTGCACGGTCGCTCGTTCATCTCTATTAGAGCGTTTCCGTGAGAGGCAATTTGATGATCCTTATTTGCGTGACTTGAGAGATACAGTACAGCGGGGAGGTGCCACGAAGATAAATCTAGATGATGATGAGATATTGAAATTGCAGGGTCGAGTTTGTGTGCCCAATGTCGAAGGGATTCAAGAGTTGATCTTAGCGGAGGCCCACAGTTCGCGGTATTCTATTCACCCGGGCGCCGCGAAGATGTACCAGGACTTACGGCAACACTATTGGTGGCGCAGAATGAAGAAAGATATCGTTGCGTATGTCGCTCGGTGTTTAAATTGTCAGCAGGTGAAATATGAGCACCAGAGACCTGGTGGTGTATTCCACAGGATTGAAATTCCCGAGTGGAAATGGGAGCGGATCACTATGGACTTCGTTACTGGACTTCCTTTGACTCGGAGGAAATTTGATGCTATTTGGGTCATTGTTGATAGGCTGACCAAATCAGCACACTTTATTCCAGTATCTGTCTCCTACTCGTCGGAGAGGTTAGCGGAGGTTTACATTAGGGAGATTGTTCGTCTCCATGGGGTGCCGGTATCTATTATCTCTGATCGGGGAACGCAGTTTACCTCGCGGTTCTGGAGAGCGGTCCAGCGAGAGTTAGGCACCCAGGTTCGATTGAGTACAGCATTTCATCCTCAGACGGATGGCCAGTCCGAGAGGACTATTCAGATTCTTGAGGACATGCTTCGAGCCCGTGTTATTGATTTTGGAGGCTCGTGGGACCAGTTTCTACCATTAGCAGAGTTCGCCTACAATAACAGTTACCAGTCTAGCATCCAGATGGCTCCGTACGAGGCGTTGTATGGTAGGCGATGTCGATCACCGGTTGGATGGTTTGAACCGGGAGAGGCTCGGTTGTTGGGTACAGACTTAGTTCAGGAGGCCTTAGATAAGGTCAAGACTATTCAGGAGAGATTGCGTTCAGCTCAGCCTAGGCAAAAGACTTATGCGGATCGTAAGGTTCGAGATGTAGATTTCATGGTTGGTGAACGAGTATTGCTCCGAGTGTCGCCTATGAAGGGCGTGATGAGATTCGGAAAGAAGGGCAAGCTCAGCCCTAGGTATATTGGTCCATTTGAGATTCTTGATCAAGTGGGAGAGGTGGCTTATAGACTTGCACTGCCACCTAGCTTATCAGCCGTTCATCCAGTGTTTCATGTATCTATGCTTCGGAGGTATCACGACGATCCTACATAATGTGTTAGACTTCAGTACTGTCCAATTGGACAATGATCTATCTTACGAGGAGGAGCCGGTGGCTATTCTAGACCGGTAGGTTCGACAGCTGAGGTCGAAGAGTTATCCTTCTGTGCGTGTTCAGTGGAGAGGTCAGCCTCCTGAGGCATCGACCTGGGAGTCCGAGTCTGATATGCGGAGCCGTTACCCACACTTGTTTCCTGACTCGGTACTTCTTTCTTTTGTCCGTTCGAGGACGAACGGTTGTTTTAGAGGTGGAGATTGTGACGACCCAAAGGGTCATCACTTATTTTATTAATAATTTCGAGCTTCTGAGGCCTTGAAAACCTCATTCTATGTTGCCTCGATTTACGTGCACAATCCGAGCATGTAGCCGGAAAGATTTTGTGATAGAAAATATGAATTCTATGAGAAATTTGGATAAAAATGATATTAATATTTATGTGGTTGACTTCGGTCAACATTTTTGGTAAATGGATCCGGGCCCGAGATTGGATGGTCCCGAGAGGTCCGTAGGAAAATATGGGACTTGGACATGCGTCCGGAGTCGAATTCCGAGGCCTAGAGCCCAAGTTATGAATTTTTCTATGAAATTGTTTTTGATGTAATTGTTAAAGGAAATGAATTAATTGACCTTGGTATCGGGCTCGTATTTTGGTTCCGACGCCCGTACAAGTCTTAAATATTATATATGTGATTTCTGTAAAGTTTGGTGACATTTGGATGTCGTTTGAGATGTTTTGGACCTCGAGTCCCAAGTTTGAAAGTTTTGAAAACCAAAGGTATGAAAATCATGAATTTGAGGCTTGATTTGATGAAAACGAGGTGATATTGGCGATGTGATCGCACGAACAAGTTCATAATGTGTTTTTGAGGTTGTGTACATGTTTGGTTTGGAGCCCGGGGGCTCGGGTAAAGATTTGATAGGCCGTTGGATGAAATTCTGAATTTTTGCACTGCTGGTTTTTCACCCAGCTGTTGGCTTCGCAATTGCGAAGTATTTCTCGCAATTGCGAAGGGGGCAGTACAAGGCAGGGCTCGCAAATGCGAACCCTGATCGCAAATGCGAACGCCTCATAACCCAGCCTTGTTCGCAAATGCGAACAATTGTTCGCAAATGCGAACATTGCCCTTTACTGCCTGTGTTCGCAAATGCGAACATTAGTTCGCATATGCGAACATCCCTTTTTGCACGTGTTCGCAAATGCGAACATTAGTTCGCAAATGCGAACACCGCCCTTCCCAACTTGGTTCGCAAATGCGAACATATGTTCGCAAATGCGAAGCCCCGAGTTGTGCCTTGCTTCGCAAATGCGAACAAAAGTTCGCAAATGCGAACTTCCCAACTTTAGCTTATTTTTCAAACTCCAGAAATTGGTCTGGGTTCGCAATTGCGAACCCATGTTCGCAAATGCGAACACGAGACCTGTAAAACACGATTTTAAGTTCATTTCTTCACTTTTTACAAAACAAAAACACCCATTTGCGATTCTTCACGGATTCCTTCTTCATCAAAACAATTGTAAGTCACTTTTTACTTAATTCTTTCAATTCCTAACATCATTAAACATGTTTTTCATTAGAAATCAAAGGTTTTCATGGTAGAATCCTTGTTTTTGTTAGAAAATAGGGTTTTTCATAAATTGGGGAATTGGACCTCGAATCGAGGTCCGATTTTGAAACAAATCATATACATGAACTCGTGGGGGGATGGGTAACCGGATTTTGGTCCTAACCCCGAGTTCCGACCATGTGGGCCCGGGGTTGAAATTCACTATTCCGGGCATAATGTTGTAAAAGTTGTATTTGGTCTTAAGAATTAGTTTGTTGAGTAGTATTGATGATATTAAATCAATCTGTGTATAGATACGATTGGATTGGAGCCAAATTTGAAAGAAAAAGACATTTCCACGGATTGAATTGTTCATAAACACTCGAGGTAAGTGTTTGTTCTATCCTAGCTTGAGGGAATAGGATTATGTGCTATGTGTTATGTGATCGAGTGCGGTGTATGGGCTGTGGTGACGAGCATCCATACACCGGCGTCTAGTATGACCGTGAGTCGTTGAAAATGCTTATTTTGAGATATATTACAGATGAATTGTTATTGTTCTCCCTTGTTGGGACTTGTTGTGAAGATAATTATTGATTGCCCTTGATGAGACGGTTTATGAATTACTGTTTCTTTCTTTGCCCTTAACTGTGATTGTTATTTGGGTGAGGAAGAGTGATAATGCACGAAGGGTGATGTCGTGCCATGTTTATTTATTTATGCACGAAGGTTAATGCCGTGCCATGTTTATTTATTGATTATGCACGAAGGATCATGCCGTGTCCTGTTATTGAACCATGTACGAAGGATCATGCCGTACTATGGATGTGAGGATGAGAGTAAAAGCACGAAGGGTGATGCCGTGTACCTTATTTACTTATTTGGTGAGGATGAGAGTAAAAGCACGAAGGGTGATGCCGTGCAACTGCTTGCTATTTCTTGACTTGATATTTCTTGTGTTTCCATTATACTTTGTTTTTCCTTGTGAATTTATTAACTCTTGTTAATTGTTGAATTCTTTGAGATATTCCTTATTGTGTTATTACCTGGTTATTTTTTTGTTATTCTGTGGTATACATATATATTGAATTGCACAGGTTTATGTGGGTGTCTGGTCCTAGGCTTGTCACTACTTCGCCGGGATAGGCCAGGCACTTACCAGCACATGGGGTCGGTTGTGCTGATATTACACTTCTGTGCGTTTTTGCACAGGTCCAGGTTACGATCGGGAGCAGCAGCAGCAGTAAATCGATTGCGTGGGAGCTAATCATATTTGAGACCGAGGTAGCTTGCAGACGTCCGCAGGCCCGGCGTCTCTTTCTTTATTTATGTTATTAGCTGTAGTCTCTTTGTTCCGGGACAAACAAAATTATGTTATATTTCCTTCATACTTTTATGTGTAGTATTCCATAGTAGTTCGTGAGTTGGTGACTCCACGTCTTGGGTAGAGGATTTCAGTATGATTTTCACTTTGTAATTAGTTATTTCTATTTCGATAAAGTATTCCGCATTTATTTAATTAAAATTGTGTTAAAAACAGGATAGTATAAATACAGTGGCTTGGCTAGCTACCACGAGTAGGCGCCATCACGATCCCGATGTTTGGGAAAAAATCCGGGTCGTGACACATACATTTGTCACGCGGCCGCGCATGTACAGTAATGCGGACCGCGTATATTTTTCATACGGCCGCACTGAATAAATCCGTTGAATGCAGACTCTCTGATCCTTTACCCACGCGGGTCATACTGATTTGTCACGCGGACGCGTGGGTTTGTTCCTTGAGTATTTTTCTGCTCTAGTCTTCATCATCGCGGACCGCACAATATTGGACGCGGTCCGCGTGGGTTTTGTCTGCAAATTGGCTTCCTCTGATCTTTCCTGCGCGGCCGCACACCAAATCAGTGCAGTCCGCGCAGATGGAGCTTGGACTTGATTGATCTTTGAATCATCCTGTGCGGCCGCACACCAAAACAGTGTGGTCCGCACAGGCTTCCTTGAAGTCCTTCTACTCTTCTTTGATGCTTTGCCGGTTTCACTCCTTTTTGAGCCGCTTTGACGATATTCATCCTTTTGTTGCTCAAACCTGCAAAATAGCGCACTTGTAAGCAATTCAAAGCCATTTAAACACATTTTATGCACAAAGCTAAGGCAAGAAGGGGTTTAAAAGCATGCAAAATTCATAGTTATCAGTGAGGCCAGACTGCTAGGTACTGATATGGTCCAGGATGCAACGGACAAGGTCAAGGTAATTCAGGACAGACTTCGTGCAGCCCAGTCTAGACAGAAGAGTTATGTGGACAAGAAGGTTCGCGATGTGGCTTTTATGGTTGGCGAGCGGGTTCTACTTCGAGTCTCGCCCATGAAGGGCGTTATGAGGTTTGGGAAGAAAGGGAAGCCGAGTCCTAGATTTATTGGCCCTTTTGAGATTTTGAGGCGTGTTGGGGAGGTTGCTTATGAGTTGGCCTTACCTCCCAGCCTAGCCGGAGTTCACCCCGTATTTCATGTCTCTATGCTCCGGAGATACCATGATGACCTATCGCGTGTGTAGGATTTCACTTCTGTTCAGCAAAATGAGGATCTGCCTTATGTTGAGGAGCCAGTGGCCATCCTAGACAGGCAAATCGGGAAGCTAAGGTCAAGGAACATCGCTTTAGTGAAGGTCCAGTGGCGGGGTCAGCCGGTCGAGGAGGGGACTTGGGAGACCGAGCAGGATATGCACAACCAGTACCCTCATCTCTTCACCACTCAAGGTATGTTTTCTATGCTCATTCGAGGACGAATGAATCTTTTAAGTGTGGGAAGATGTAACGACCCGGCCGGTCATTTTTGAAAGTTATGCCCCGATCCCCAATTTAACTGTTCCCCTATGTTTATTTCTGCTATTGTGGTTCGCCGGGAGGGTCGGTTCCGGAATTTGGAGTGTTTTGGGACACTTAGTCCCTAAATGAGAGCTTTATAGTTGGAAAATGACCCGTGTTCGGAACAGTGTTGAGACGACCTCGGAACGGAAATTCAATGGTTCCATTAGCTCCGTTAGGCGATTTCGGGGTTGGGAGCGCGTTCGAAATGTATTTTGGAGGTCCGTAGCTCAATTAGGCTTGAAATGCCGAAGTTTGATATTTTGGCGAATCCGAACGATAGGTGAGATTTTGATCCGGGGTCGGAATAGAATTCCGACAATTTCTGTAGCTTCGTTATGTATGTCCACAAATTTTCAAGTCATTCGGACGTCATTTGGTCGGGTTTTTGATGAAATGTTGATTTCCGAAGTTTAGATGAAAACTTAGGCTTGAATCCGCTATAATTCGATGTTTTCTGTGTTTAAGGACATGTTTTTATGATTGGAACAAGTTCGTATCGTGTTTTAGAGTAGGTTGGTGGTTTTCGTTGGGGTCCCGGGGGCCTAGGGATGAATTCGGGGGTCCAAATGGACCATCTTGAGACAAAATGAACTGCTGAATTGCTGCAATAAAATTGCAGGTTATTGTTCTCTGCGATCGCGGTCATTGCCACGCGTACGCGTAGGGTAGCGGAGTGAGAGCTGGAAGTTGTTCTTTGTGATCGCAACATGAGAGATGCGATCGCGTAAGGTTAAGGGCTTGGTCATCGCGATCGCGAGGTTCCTGGTGCGATCGCGTAAGGTTTTAATCGAAAGTAGTGCGATCGCGGTCGAGGTGATGCGATCGCGTAGAATGGCCAGGTTGAGCACTGCGATCGCGGCTGAGCCCACGCGATTGCGTAGGGGTAAAATTGGCCGCCTAGGAGTTGTGCATCGCGATCGCGAGACAATTGCTGCGATCGCGTAGAGTAAATATGCCTGGAAGTGAATTTAAGTCCAGAACATTTCAGACGCGGCCTATCATTCATAAAACCCCATTTTTAAGTTCTAAGAGAAAATATTGACGGGAAATCGCTGGGATATTGACGGGTAATCATCGGGGGTAAGTTTCTTGGCCTAATTTCGTTATTTTATCATGAAATCCTTGAGTATTTCACTGTGAATGGAGGATTAATGGGGGGTTTTAGCCCTAGTCCTAAATTATAGAGAATCAATTATTTGAATGGGCAAACGGAGTCCGATTTTGATAAATTTTATATGCATGGACTCGTGTTGAGATAAGGAACCCGAATATATAACTTTCGCAATTTTTTGAGAAGCGTACCGAAAGTCGGGTTTTGGCAACTTGTGGTTTTTGGTGTATTTTAAATTGTTTCGATTGGGTAATGCCCAATTGGCCTATTTTGATGTATTTCTATTGATTTTGATCAGATACTACACCTGTGGAAGTTGATATTCGCGGAAAGAGAGTTGTCTCTTAGCGATTTTGTACCGGAGTCGAGGTAAGTGGCTTGTCTAACCTCGTGTGGGGGAACCTTCACCCCTAGGATATTATGTGATAGTTTAAATGCCTTGTACGCGAGGTGACAGGCGTGTACATGCGGTGGTTGTTGTAACTCACTTTACTTGAACTGTCCAATTCATGATATTCCTGTTCTTAGTTGATTAAATTGTGACATTTTCCTGGTATTCGTTAGGAAAGCATGATTATATAGGATTTATCTGTCTAATTGCCTAATTGTCTTACTTGAACTTCTTGATAATTGTTGGCACTAGGTTTTGGTGAAGTTGTAGTTAAGCATATTATATTTTCTCAGTGTGTTTCTTTATTTGTTGTGTTGGTGGACTGCGAGTTCGATTCCCGGAGATCCCAGGGCTGTGGGTTCGATTCCCAAAGACCTAGAGTGGTATTGTTTGTGGACTGCGGGTTCGATTCCTGGAGATCCAAGGTCTGCGGGTTCGATTCCCGGAGACCCGGAGTTTATTGATATATTATTGAGATATGGACTGCGGGTTTGATTCCCGGAGATCCCGAGATATTGAGACACATCCTGAGATATTGAATTAGTGCAGGTTTGATTCCCGGAGACCCAGAGATACCGATATTGGGACTACGGGTTAAATCCCGTAGCACCTGAGTTTTTGGATATTGAGAGGGACTATGGGTTCGATCCCCACAGGTCCTGGACTTGCTAGTTCGAGTTTATGTTGTGTTGGTTACTTGTAGTTAGCTAATCGTACTCGGTTGTAGTAATTACTTTATTGTTGTTATTTCAGATTCATTCTTACTTATTCCTGCTTATTACTGTTTTGATCATTATGTTATTGTTCTCTCGGTAGGGCCCTGACCTTCCTCGTCACTACTCCATCGAGGTTAGGCTTGGCACTTACTAAGTACCGCCGTGGTGTACTCATGCTACTCTTCTGCACACTTTTGTTGTGCGGATCCAGGTACATCAGGACAGGCTCATCCTAGGTGATTCAGCAGCACATTCGGAGACCTCGAGGTATGATCTGCTACGTCCGCGGATCCGGAGGACCTCCTTCTATTCCGATAGTGATAGTAGTTATTTTCCCTTATCTCATTGTTTACTCTTGATGTATAAAGCCACAGTTGTACTTTCCCTTTTTAGTCTGTGTTACCCATGTGATTCTGGGCCTTGGTAGTATTCTATATTGTGTGGTTGATGAATGTATGTGCCAAGCAACACTTGTTACATTCCTTTTATATCGCTCTTCCGCTATTTTCTCATTTAACGTTCATGAACTTGTATATTCCGCATCGTGTTAGGATTACCTAGTCACGGAGACTGGGTGCCGTCATGACAAGTTCACGATAGGTGAACTAGGGTCGTGAAACTTCCTTCCTTATATTGGTCCACTGCCACGACTTCAAAGGCTTGATAAACAATATGCCCGCTTCCTTCCCTCGCCTCCAAGCACGTCATGATAGAGAGACTGCTCATCTTCTCCATGAACTACAATCTCCTAATTCTCATATTCAAATTTTACTATCTGGTGAAGGGTAGAAGGCACGGCTCATGCAGCGTGAATCCAAGGCCTTCCCAAAAGAAAATTGTATGACGTGTCGATGTCCAATATTTGGAAAGTGACCTCGAATCCACTGGGCCTATAGTTACTATCAAATCAATTTCATCGATAATGTCCCTCTTGATGCCATCAAAAGCTCTCACGCAGATATTGTTAGCACAAATCCTTCCTGTTCCGATTTCCATTCTTTGTAATGTAGAGAGTGGGCAGATATCAACCCCTGAGCCTCCATCCACCATGGCACGCTTAACATAGTAACCTTCACATTTAACAGTTAAATGTAAAGCTTTATTATGAGCAGCTCTTTCTGGTGGTAGATCATTCTTGCTGAAAGAAAGCTCATTGACAGCGAAAAATCTTTCTGCCATTCTTTCCAATTGTTCAACTGATGTTCTGCTAGGCACATATGCCTCATTCAAGATTTTCATGATAATCTTATGATGTTCAGCAAATTTGGTCACCAATGTCAAGAGTGACACTTGCTCAGGACACCCCCCAGTTATTCCACTGTTTCATAATCAGGCATTTTCATCTTTTGTTAGAAAGCTTCTGCTTCTTTGGCACTTACTGGCTTTATAGATGGAAAATGTTTCCTTGTAGCATTGTTGACTTCAAGAACATTTGAGCATTTTTCAACAGGGATGGTTCTTGGGAATTCCCCTGTATTTTCTTTGTCTTTATAAGTGACCACAATTTGTTGGTAGTTCCAGGGTACTGCAGATGGATCAATCATCGGCTTCTATGGTGCGCGTCCAATAACCACTGGCTCGCTCAGCCGAGGCAGTTTGATTGTCTCCCGTACCACATAGGCCACTTGTGTCCCTTTATTGACTTCATACTTCTTCGGAGCGCTCATGACTAACTGTTTTTCTTGACGACCCCTTGTAATATAAAGAAACCCTTGTTTCGGAGGCATTGGCTCGACTTTTGCCTCATTTTTCATATCGGGTTCAACTTTGGTAGTTGTATCCTTGTTCTCTCTTTTTTCTTGGATCAAATTCTCGGTCTTCGCAAATCATACCAATTACTGGACCGTTGTTGTGAGCGGACAATGCGTTATTAGTATCATTTGGAACTTATTCATTCTTCAGCACTATTTTTCCTTGCTCGATCAAATCTTCAACATCCCTTTTCAATGTCCAGCAATGGTTATGCACACTTGGCACCCTGCTGATATGATGTGGATTCTGGGGTTTGCCTGTTTGGGGGTATGGGTTGCAGTAAGTTCATCTGGACTAACTTCGGGAACAAACTAGAATATGATTCACCAATTGGTGTAAAATTTTGTCGCTTGGGTGGTTCTCTAGGGCGGAAATTATTTTGCGGTGTTTGGGGATTGTATTGGTTTTGGAAATGAGGCTGGTTTCTTTGGAATGGAGGTGGATTTCGATTATTTTTCGGTCGGCCAAACGGTTGAGCATTCATTACCGCATATGGTGGAGGAGTATAAGTTATGTCTGTGTGGGGATAATAGTGTTGAGGAGTTCTTTCAGGGAGTGCCGGTCTAGGAGCTCGGAATCTTCTTCATCCCGACGTTGCCATCATTGTTTCTCCTTTCTTCTTACCCTTAGCCATCCCTCCAGACCCGCCTTGAATAGCTTGGGAGGTTGCTCTTATAGCCGATTGACTCAGGATTCTGCCTCTCTTTAGACCGTTCTCCACCATTTCTCCAATTTTTATGGCCTCCGCAAAAGGTTTACCCATAGCGGACATCATGTTTTGAAAATAATCTGCTTCTTGGGATTGTAGAAAAACTGTCAGCATCTCCACCTCATCCATTAGGGGTTTCACCCTTGACGCCTGCTCACGCCACTTGATTGCATATTCACGAAAGCTTTCTGAAGGCTTTTTCTTGAGATTTGCCAAGGAATTCCTATGGGTGCAATATCCACATTGTACTGAAATTGTCGGACAAAATCTCTAGCGAGGTCATCCCAAATATGCCATCGAGATATGTCCTGATCCATGTACCATTCTGATGCTATTCCCACCAAACTTACTCCAAAATAGGCCATCTGTAACTCTTCTTTGCCCCCAGCCCCACGTAGCTGATTATAGTACCTTTTGAGATGAGCTATGGGATCAACATGTCTGTCGTATTTCTTGAACTTTGGCATCTTATATCCTAAAGGCAGGTGCACATGAGGGAACATGCACAAATCATTATAAGAGACACTTTTCTATCCACTTAGTCCTTGCATATTCTTAAGACATTGTTCCAAACTCTTCATCCTTTTTGTCATGTCATCCTGTTCTGATGTTTTGAGAGTCTTGTCCTATTCCGGCACGGGCTCATAAGGTGGCTAGGAATATGTGTATTGAGGGTATTGTGAAGGATAGGCATGAAAGACCGGATTTTGGAATGCGAAGATTGAAGGGTCCCCAATGTGCCTTGGCAATGATGGCTGAGTTGTTGTAGAGGATGGTGGAGCAGTGAAAATGTTGTGTGCAGTCCCACATGAGAACACTTGTGGGTGAGTTTCAGAGGGTGCTCCAAAAAAGTTAGCAGTGATGGTAGGTTGACCCAAAGAAATATTTGGATGGCTGATGGGGACAGTGGTAACTCCTACTGATCTGGGGAACGATTCTGGGAATCCAGGGATATTACTTGGGGGTTCCTTCCCGTTGTTTCAAGTATCCCATATCTCCATCAAACGCAGACGTAGTATTCTATTTTCTTCAGCTATGTAGTTCTCGAAGACTGGGATCCCAGAGAGTGGGCTGTCTTCAGAGATAGGGACTGCAGGAAGAGCCTTGGATCTGGTGAAGTATCAATGTGAGGCTAGCTTACCACAAACCAACCACGATTTCTAAAAACTTAGCTGGAATTGACAGCAACAATGGTTAGTGTGACATAAGATAACAGATAGGCAACTGAACATTGAAATGTGATGCACCTATACACTTAACTGAGTATTTACATGTTTGCTTCGGCTGCATGCGTCATCCCGGCTTTTCTATTGTTGTCTTTTCCTCGTCAGCAGCCATTTGGACATCTTTTTCGAACTGAAGGTCCCGTACCTGTTGTTCTAATACCCCAATTTTGACTCGGTATTCATTTTCTTTTGTCAACCAATCCAATTGAAGCCGGGCTCCATCAGTAAACTGCTATACGTGAGGCTTTTTAGAGGGTCTCCCGGGAATTTGGAACCTTTTGTTGAACCAAGCCAAATATTTAGGATCCACCTCTCCCCTAGCTCGATCCTTTATCATTGTATCAGGTTGCAGAAACAGACTTTCATTCCATATTTTTCTAGTTTTTACTTCCGGGAAGGTGGCTTTAGGACCTAACTCAATAACCTGTTCACTTAGATCTTCATCGTTGTGCACTGTTTGGAACCTCTCGAATTGCCGCATGACCCTGTAAGGTGCATAAGGTTGTATGCTTCGAATGCCCATCAAAAGTATATATGGGACTTCTATTGAAGTATAGAGGACTTCGGTTGCAGGAAGCCACCCATAAGCCCACTCAATTTTATCCGCATTTAATAAATTCAAGCATGAAGACCGAGCCTTAACACCTTCGGGGAATTTGACGCTTACAACCCGTGTTTCAAATTCATTGATGCAACTGAGCACAGGTAACCCAAAGTTTATGTACCCTGTGCGGTGACATAAATGCTCATGGATCCACATTTGCAACAGAAGATTGCACCCTTGGAAGAATTTTTTTTCTTCTCGACACTTAGTTAAGGCCCGATAAATTTCTGCTACAATCAAGGAGACTATTGTGCTATTGGGATTTTTCATAGCTACGTCCACCATTCCTGTCAGTGCAAGATCTATATTCCCATCTTCCCTTAGGAAAATCACAATTCCTAGAAAGGCCACAATAAATGCTAACCCTCGCCGAGCCTCCCGTTTGTCTTTATTTCCTTCATGTGTTAAGCCCGTGTTATGTTCCTCGAAGCCCCTGGGGTTGCCATATCGATGGTAAAGAAAATGAAAAGTACAACACCCTTCTGCTAGATGGGGGTCTTGGATATCTCGACTGATACTCAATAAATCCAAGAATTTGTGGAGCGTGATGGGCCTGGGTGATAAAGGATATGTACATCGCATGTTCCGTTAAGACCTGCATACCCTGCCATTTCCTCCAATGTTGGTGTGAGCTCGAAATCAGAGAATCTGAAGACATTCCAAGTTGGATCCCAAAATGATATCAATGCTTCAACAATGTCCTTTCTCGGTCTTATGCTCATAAGCCCCGTAAGGCCTCCTAATATTCTTACCACTGATTCTTTACTTCCATCCCATAGGTCATTCCACCATATATGAAGCTGGAGGAGTATCTCACTCAGGACTGAGAAGGTTTTGATGTCTTTGGAATTCATCCTGCACATTTATTTAATGATCAAAAGGTAGAAGTGACTATTTTTGCAAAATTTGTTTAATGGACCATGAATTTGAAAACATCTCTCTTCCTGGGGCCCATGGGGCGTCATTCAGCATCACCACAGGTCAGCACAAGACTGAGAAAGTTTTAACACTAATTGTGACTATTTTTTTAAACTTGGCCATATAATGGCTATCTTTGCAAAAATTCCAGTTGAGAAAAACCAGTTTGGTGAATACAGCCTTTCAGCACTTCCGTAAGGGAGATTTTAAGGCTGTATTTACAAACCGTTTAAAATGACTCAAGGTGGTTGTTCTTGCAAAAAACGGCCTTCCGTCGTCCGTTTGTGGGACATTCAGCTTATTTTAAACAAGAATGGCATCACCCGATTTATTTAATGAAAAATTAAAAAATTGATATTTTTTGGTTATTTTTGAAAAAGGGAAGGTTGAACCCGATGAGAGTTGCATACGTATCTCACATCCGGTGAGAATCAAACCAGCGTACTTTGGGCCGATTAGAAAAAATCAAAAAAAAATTCTTTTCAATTTTTCGAATTTTTTCTTTATTTTTTAAAATCCAGTAGCATTTCGGTACTAACTGGGCATTGGGTTTTTCACACTAAATGGTTATCCTCCTTAGTCCTAACACTGCTTTTTTCCAATTTATCACTCATGATGCCGATCAACATGCAAAGCCGAGCAAATAAATGCAAGTAGCACTCAGGATGGTCATTTCAGTACGGGTCACCTGTCCTAGACGGACCCAACCCATGTGTTGAGTCCCCTAAGTCAGAATGCACGTGATGCAAATAAACGTCCTACTAGGAGTTCGACATGAGTTTATTGTTCATCTAGGTTTATTGGTCTAGACCTGGCTTACCCAAGCGGATAACTCGGGCCGAGGTGGAGGTAGCGTACCGGGGATACAGAAGCTCGTCCGGCTTTGCAACTTATCCAAACCTCGTTCTAAATTTGGGAAAAACTCTCTAACAGAATTAGAAGCTACACGAAGTGCACCCTTCTCCGTGATGTAGAAGACTCAGAAAGAGGAGGGATTCACGAAAGTTTATATACAGTTTCAACAAATATCAAAGTGGTAAACATTTAGCACATATAACATAGAAGCGTGTAGAAAAATCAGATAAAAGCCAAATATAATTATTAAACTAAGCTCGAATTCTTTGAACCCTGAACTGGAATTCTGGGTTCATTCTCCCCAACAGAGTTGCCAGAGCTGTCACACCTCCTTTTTTACACACCCCTACCCTGAAATGTAAAAAATGTATAAAAGGGGAGTTATTCCAATTTAAGTGACATTATTCGAATTGAGATTATTTATTTATTTCAGAGTCGCCACTAGGGAAAGGATTGGCTTTTGATGTTCGGAGTCACCGTTTTAAATTCCAAATCGAGGAAAATTGTTCGACTTCCCAATTGGAGTCTGCGCACCAGCAATTCTATGTAAGGAATTCTGTTGACCCGAGGGAAGGTGTTAGGCACCCAAGATCCGGTGGTTCTAGCACAGTCGCTTAAATTACTATAAATGGCTAAAATTCTAATTTCTTACATGATCCAACCTATAATGTAATTTTATAATTATTTACCGCTTTTAAATTATTATTTTTATGAACGTGAACGTCACCTAAAAAAAATGTATTCGGATCACGCCACATAAAATGCACCCGGATCCTCGACACATCTTTATTTGACAATTTTTGGATTTGGATTTGGGTTGTATGAAATACACACCCGAATTAGGAAGGTAAGATTATTAAAAATGCGTCTAAAAGGCTAACGTGTTATTATCTTTTGGGAAGGCCGTGAAATTCGCTAAACGGTCCGTCCCGAGTTTCTAGGTATTTTATTAAGTAATAGATGAGGGCCCCGCAATTATGTATTCAATTTGGTGAGGCTCTTCTTATTTTTATTATTAAAGGCGAACTAAAGCAAACTAGAGTTTTCTATGGATTATTCGTCTCTAAGGGCTAATTAATTTATAAATACTAATTTGAGCCCCAAATTCAAGTCCGAACTCAAACAAAAGGGAACACCCTTTTAGTTTGAACCCGCTACCTAATTCGAGACCCGAATTCTATATTTGTAAGTTAATTACCCATTTTCCTAATGTAACTTAATAATTTTTGATTTCAGCAATTTTTGGGCCTTTAAAGCGTGGCCCATACCTGAAATGCGTTCAGCCCTGTCATATGAGTGGTTAAACCACTACGGACTTGTACAAATTATTTTGGGCCTGAAGGTTATCCCAAAAATTTGTTTAACCCACTTCTTAACTGATTCCCTCTAATTCCACTTTTAGTTCAAGGAACATACTGTAATGCATGTGATGCTGATTTTTACAAGCGCATGTAACACATCAACATAGATTACACCAAGAAAAGATCCAAAACAGGTGTCATACATGATCGTATTCACTAATATTTATACGTGTTCCAAAGGTTGACATAAAAAAATCCCCTTAGGCTTCATAACCAATGTATTTGGATCATTCTTAATACTAAATGGAAACTATTTCAAATCTGTATTTTTTAAAGTATGGCAATCATACAAGAACTCTTTCAGCTATTCCTATCACAAGCATAGGTGAATATAAAACATACACGTATCCTTTTGGTCAAGTTCAATTTCTAATCTAATCTAATACTCACAAGGACACTATATCGAATTGGAGGTAACATGTTAACACTCAGATATTTAGAGTATGACAGTCCGAATATCTCATTGTTACACAACAAAATTTAAATTACACTACACATCAACATAATATAGAAATGGTAAGAATCCAGGGAGAAGCAAGAAAAATTGTCTTCAAACTTGATTTACATTCAATTCAGGCTCCATACATCATAGGAAATCGAAATTGTACCTGGAATTTTGTTATGAAAAAAAGGAAGGAGGTCAGCTTAGGCAGCAACAGGTACAACAGTACAGTCAATAAACCAACAGTAATACAACTCAAGCAGGACCAAATTTTATCCTCAAATCAGGCTTTAAAATCCAGGAAGAACTAATGTTGGAGTAATAGCAATAGAACAACAAAACTAGACGGATTTGCACCAAAATTTCAGTTGAAATTGAACCAGAACACTCAGAACATTTCAGCACTTCAAATCTAAATTTTTTGACTTAAGAAAGAGGATTTTAGAGGGAATTTTAAAAACTTGAAGGGATTTTAAATTTTCAGAACTTCTGAACCTCTATTTCAAAGCAATAGGGCAACACTCAAATTTTCTTATTTCTTTATTAGTCCCTAGTTATTTTCAGATTAATCCCCCAGTTTTTAACTTGTTAAACAAGTAAATGCACTAGGTTTGCAGAATCTTACACTTAGACCCCTTCTAGAAGGGTCTAGTGTGTTCTCTTAATTATGAATGGTCCAAATTAACCTTTCCCCTGTTTTGAATTTATGAAACTACCTTTTTCTTTACCTATATTATCCTTAAACTAAGCTGAAATTACTACTTACCCATTTTACTATCCCAACAGTGCCCTTAGAACTTCCCTGAATTTACCTGCCCAAATCAGATCAATTCTAACCTTAGTTAACTACCCTAATCCTTTTAGTTCTAATTAAACTATGTATTAATCAGCTATAACCAACCTTACTAACAATAACACCTAAAAAATTTAATTAACATTAATTAATCAGACATGAAATAACCTATTACCAACAACTGTTCTAAACCTAATGAAGGAACTGAGCTTAAGAGATTATTAGATCAGGCTTAACAGTATTCTTAACTAACCAAAACATTCTCAGGCAGAATCAAGTTATAAGGCTGAATCTTAGAAATTAATGAAAATTAATTAATCAAGAGAGAATCTAATCAAGGTTGAAAACTAACGTATGAACTAATGTACCTGAACTAAATAAATTTCTACTAAAAATATTATCAATAACTACATGGATCAAAAGCAATAAACTAAACTACTCGTAAAAGGATTTGAACTAACTAACAGAACGAGATATAATATAACTAATTTCTAAATTGATGAAAGATAAGGAAAATAAGAACAGAGTACTTGGGGTACTTGAGACAGACACTGGTGCTTTGATTTGAGCCCTAAAATAACATAATCGTTTGTTTTTTGCTCAAAACAAACGAAAGTGTTGTTTCATGAATCAATCTAAGGCTAAAGATGGGGAATCAATCGTCTTGAACCCAATTTAAATTTTTAGGGTTTTGTTCACCCAGAAGATTTGAAATTCGAGCAGATGCACGGTGATTCGAGAAAAACTAATTGGAGATTAAGGATGAGGTGGTTGAGGGGAAGGGGTGGTGTTATTTTGAAATGATTTGGGTGAACTTGTGTATTCACCGAATATTCGATCTGAGATTTGAAAGAATTGGTGATGATTTGAGGGAAATAGTTTAGGGGGTTGGAAAAAGGAATGTTTGGGGATTCTGGGGTGTAATTTTGGGGTTAATTGAAGTTACGCCGCCGCCGGTGACGATTTCTGGCCGGCGGCGCTGGGCGGAGGAGCGGTGCTAGGCGGAGAAGGGCGGTCTGAGGGTGGAGGGGGAAGAGGTACGGGGATGGAGGCATATGTCTCTAGGGTTTGGGTAATTTTTGGACACTTATATGTGTTGTAGAGATTAATCCTGGACCGTTGGATTGATCATGATTAACACCCCAGATTTGATCGTTGACGAAAGACGTCGTTTTGGTTCCTGGGGGTTGGACCGGACCAAAGGCATTTGGGCTTGGGTCAGGTGGGTGTGGGTTTGGTTGATCCGGTCCGATTTAGGTGTTTTGGGTGGGGTAAAATTAAAAGGTGGCCCAATTTATTTTCTTTCATTTTGTTTTGTTTTCATTTTGTATTTTTTTTCCTAATTTTATAACAATGAAAAATTACAATAAAGACCTAATTTATTTAAAAAAAATGATACTAATTAATTCTCAAAATTGTTCAAAAAATGTATTTTGTGACAAATTCAACAATTAACAATTAAAATGCAAAAAATAGATTATTTTTGTTATTTTCTTTATATTTTGTAATATTGACTCACTAATAAAATGCTAAAATTGGAATCTAAATGTTATTTTATTTTTTTGTATTTTATTAATAAAAATGCACAAAGAAAACACAAAATCATGCAATTAATTCCAAAAAATTCAAATAATAAAAGAAAAAAATTCTAATTCTAATGAATTTATAGGAGTAAATTAAGCGTAGCAAAAATTATGTGCTCACAAAGTTCGCGAGTACATGCGATTTAATAGTAGTTCGGGTGAAAAGTTATGTCGTGCTCACTGAGCTCTATGGCCCATTTGGCGAGTCTGCCTGAGAGCTCGGGCTTATGTAGGATGCCCCTTAGGGGAAATGTTGTTATTACTTTTATGGGGTGACATTAAAAGTAGGGTCTAAGGTTTCGAGAAGCTACGATCAATGCCAGAACCAATTTTTCCAGTTGTGTGCCTTGTCTCGGCATTTATTAAGGTCTTGATGATATAGTAAATGGGGGATTGAGTACCTTTATTTTAACGGACCAGGGTTGCGGTAACAACCACTTCAGATACTACTGGGTATACGAGCAAACATTCGCTTGGGTCTGCCTTGACGAGTAGTGGTGGCGAGGATAGATATGCTTTCAGCTTCCTCAGGGCGTCGATGCACTCCTCGTTCCATAGTATCCCATTATCTTTTTAGAGTACATTGAAGAACTTATGGCACCTATCTGAGGATCGTGAAATGAACCTCGATAGGACGGCTATTCGCCCCATCAGTTTATGTACCTATTTTTTGCTGTTCATTACCTCAGGTATTGCTTCTATGGCCTTGATCTAATCCTTCGATACCTCGTTTTGACATAAGAAAACCTAGAAATTTTCTTAAGGATATGCCGAAGGCATATTTTTATGGATTCAATTTCATCTCGTACCGCTTCAATATCTCAAAGGCTTCTTTCAAATGACCGAGTGGTCTTCCTTCTTTGCCGATTTTACCAGAATGTTATCGATATAGAACTCCATTGTCTTACCGAGTTATTCCCTGAACATCTTGGAAACTAATCTCTAGTATGTGGCCTATGCGTTCTTGAGTCCGAATGGCATCACTTTGTAGTATTAAGTCCCTTGGTGGTTGTGGAAAGTTTTTTTTTCTTGATCCTCCTCGACCATTATGATTTGGTTGTAGTCGGAGTAGGCATCTAAGAAACTTAGCAGTTCGTGTCCCGCTATTGCGTCGATCAGCTGGTCGATATGGGGCAATGGGAAGGAGTCTTTTGGACATGCCTTGTTCAGATTGGTGAAGTCCACACACATTCTCCACTTCCCATTTTTCTTTTTGACCATTACCACATTGGCGACCCATTAGGGTTATTTCGATTCTCCGATGGAGCTGTTGACCAGTAGTTTGTCCACTTCTTCACTGACCATCTCGTTAATTACAACATTGAATTTCATCTTCATCTTCCGTACGGGCGGATATAATGGATCGATATTCAGCCTACGAGTGGCGATGTCTTTCAGAATCCACGACATATCTGAGTGTGAGAAGGCAAATAGGTCAGTATTGTTAGTTAAAAATTCATGATACTTACTTGTCTCGGAGAGGTTATGTCTGATATAAGCCTTTTTTATATTGTCAGCGTCATCTATATGGACCGGGTCGAGATTTTCAACAGTCTCTTTGCAAGCTTCTACAACATCGGGGTCTATGATGAGTTTTGCTGGCAGGTCGGTTGTAGCTCCCGAGATGGCTGATTGCTATGCCTCTGCACTTGCTCATTTTAACTGTTTGGTATGCGTGCAATCTTGGGCGATCCGGTAGTATTCGTGGGCGGTACGTGGCTCGCCTCGAATGATGAAAATTTCCAACGGGGTGGGAAATTTGACTACCTGATAGAAGCTTGAAGGGATGCTCGCATGGCGTGTATCCATGGGCCTCTTATGATGGCATTATAAGTGATTTCCTGGTCTATGACGTGTAATGTGGTTTCCAGCGTGACTCCCCCTGACAGGACTGGTAGTGCTATTTCTCCGGATGTCCGTTCTACTGCATTAAATTCGTTAGTGTTATGGAACGCGAATATATCTTATCCTCGAGCTTGATAGGCATGAGAACTCTCGGGTAGATAATACACGCGCTGCTTCTATCATCTACCATGATTATTTTGACATTTGTATTAGCGATGCGTAATGTTATGACTAAAGCATCGTAATAAGGGAAACACAAACCATCGGCATCTGACTTTTCGAAGGTGATACTGTCTCCGAAGTCATCATACCGTTTGTGAGCGATCGTACGCTTTAGCTTATACGTGGTGGTAAAATGGTTGATCAACGAGTCGTAGCAACCACCGATAATCATATGTATGGTATGTGCCGACGACGGTGACCTTGGTGGTCCTTGGGATAAGTCGCGTCCTCTGGCGAAATTAGCCCTTCCTTTATCGCTGAGCAGTTCTTTCAAGTATCCCTGGTTCAACATTCTGACCACCTCATATCGTAAACCTATGTAGTCTTCAATCTTGTGTCCTCTTTCATGATGGAATTCACAGAGGACGTTCGACCTTTTTGCACTTGGGTCCGATATCATCTTTCGTGGCCATTGTACCTTCGTGCCTAGATTCTCTAGTGCGTACACTATTTCTAAAGGGGAAACACAAAAGTTATGAGCAGATAGTAATAGAGGCATACCTCTTTCGTTTCAAAGGGGTGCAATGTGTCGTGGTACGACATTTGCATGCCTCGGGGGAGGCTGAACGGAAGTTCTTACATAGGGCTGATGCCTTTCTCTGTTGAAGCGTGCGAGTTGATCTCTTCGTCCATAGCATGGCCTCGACCTCGCCCTCTGCCCCTAGCGGGAGCTGCCTGGGGCTCGAACTACTGATCAGAAGATGAGGAAGCGCGTGTCCTCGCCATCTTCGAAAGAACAGAGTAAAAATTCAATTGAAACCAAATCGCACGACAAGAAAGAACAAATGCAAAACTTTTCCTAACTCTGTAGCCTCTGGCGGTAAAAACAAATGTCTAAGTACCGATCCATCAGACACTACTAAGCTTGTTCATGAGTTGTTAGACCTCAACCCAAATTGCTCTCTTAACACAAATTGCTCTTTTATTCTAAGATATCACAGCTACAACGATTTTAGACATTATATTGTTGGGTTTGATTATGCACGTTGCTTCAAGTTGCAAGCTGCAGATCCACTTACCTAGCTTTTCCCAGAGGTTATTTGTCATTGTTACGTGTTCCTAGGACTGAGTTGGTTTGTATTATGAGTTCTCTGTCCTTGTATTCACCTTGAGCCTTTCTTGTGATTTTCTAGTCTCTGACACTATATATTCAGAGTTATTATGTCAACGCTTCTTTATTTTGAGCAGATGGTTATTAGGGGTAGAATTGTTAAAAAGTGATTGCTTTTATGCTACAACAGATACAATCTCTGAGATGGAATAAGTAACAATGCTTCATATAGACTTGTGATTCCTATCTATTGTTAGAGGTTTCACTTGATGTATCTGTTGCCATAAGCTGCAGATCAACCAATACCTGAATTTGTATGAACGATTTGGTGTTATTCCAAGCAAACTTCTTCAGGAGAGGACTGTAGAGGTGTGTTCTTCTTGTTCATTCGTTGGTTATATTAACAGAATTTTCCATAAAGTTAATTGTGTTAATTTCAAATGATAGTCAGATTTGGATTTTACAAATAGTTTTAATTGTTTTTGAGCTGCTACGTGATGGAATCAGATTGTTCTAAAAAAAATGATGGAATCAGATTGTTCCCTTTACTACGATACTCTGATATCAACTTGTCACGAGCCGGATTTTCCCACCCTCGGGGTTGTGATGGCGCCTACTCATAGAAGCTAGCCAAGCCAAGAGCCTTTGAAATCATCAACTCTTCTTGTTTTATACTTGTTAAACAATTAAATTAATAATAGATAAGCAATTATATAACAGCGAAAATTAAACTTTTAGCGGAAGTCTGAACTAAATATAAAAACAGCGTCTAGAAAACCAATACAAATCTCTACCCTGCACCTAGTGTCACAACAATACATGGACTGTCTATGATTACTACAAAAAAGAGTTTGAAATAAATGACATAGTCTATCTCGAATGCAATGTCAAATGAACATGAAACAATAGAAGAGACGTCGGGTCTGCGGACGCCAGCAAGGCTACATCGGAGTCTCGTGGATTGAAGGTCGGCTCCTTAACTATTGATGTGCACCGTAAGATGCTCTGACATCTAGATCTGTGTTTACTACGATACTCTGATATCAACTTGTCACGAGCCGGATTTTCCCACCCTCGGGGTTGTGATGGCGCCTACTCATAGAAGCTAGCCAAGCCAAGAGCCTTTGAAATCATCAACTCTTCTTGTTTTATACTTGTTAAACAATTAAATTAATAATAGATAAGCAATTATATAACAGCGAAAATTAAACTTTTAGCGGAAGTCTGAACTAAATATAAAAACAGCGTCTAGAAAACCAATACAAATCTCTACCCTGCACCTAGTGTCACAACAATACATGGACTGTCTATGATTACTACAAAAAAGAGTTTGAAATAAATGACATAGTCTATCTCGAATGCAATGTCAAATGAACATGAAACAATAGAAGAGACGTCGGGTCTGCGGACGCCAGCAAGGCTACATCGGAGTCTCGTGGATTGAAGGTCGGCTCCTTAACTATTGATGTGCACCGTAAGATGCTCTGACATCTAGATCTGTGCAAAAGAGCACATAGTGTAGTAGCAGCACAACCGAGCCCATGTACTGGTAAGTGCCTAGCCTAACCCCAATGAAATAGTGATGAGGCAAGACCGGATAACCACATAAATTTGTGCATTTATATATACATATACAGCGGAATTGAAATACAAAAACAAGTAAACAATATGGTAGGGGGAGCATGACGAAGGGAAAAAACAATTTCAAGTAAAAGTCGTCCAGTAACGAAGCAAATAACACAACTCAAACATTAATAAGGAAACGGAGATCAACAACATGGCATCACCCTTCGTGCTTTTACTCTCATCCTCACCAAGCAATGATATAATAAAATGTGCACGGCATCACCTTCGTGCTTATACTCTTGTTCCTCATATATAATCAATAGAATCGACACGGAATGGTACATCGTACGACATGGAATCACACTTCATGCTTTACTCTCTTTCATCTCAACAAGCAAACAACGCACGACATCACCCCTCGTGCTTTAACGCTCTTCCTCACCCAAACAATAATCACGAACATGGGCAAGGGAGTAAGCAAAATAATAATAGAAATCCCGGCAAGGGAACACAGTTAAAACAATTAAATTCCAGCAATGGCATAACATCAATAATCTCAACGTCCCGGCAAGGAAAAATAATCAATAAGAAACAATATCCCGGCAAAGGAATAATTTTAAATATTATCTCTCTTTCTTTCAATTTTATTTCATATTTCACTTTACTACTTGAGCCAATGCTCCAAAAGGTTCAACCATTTCATATACGTTAACAATTTTAATATAACTTGAGCCAATGCCCCTTGATGTTTATAGATCACAATTTACTTTCCCAAGCTTCTCACAAGAAATAGGAATCATCACCAAGGCAAGAGAAATACAATAAAATCTAGATATTTACAATTTAAAGACTCACGGTCATGATAGACACCAACGTATAGATACTCGTCACCATGCCTATACATCGTACTCGATAATTATCACATAGCAAATAGGACTCAATTCCTAATCTCTCAAGTTAGGGTTAGACCAAATACTTACCTCAAACTTTCATGGCAAATCAAATATATACATAAACGACTTCATAACATCAATGCATGCTAACAAATCGAATCCAACGCCTAATTACAATTTTCGAAGCTTCTTCCAAAATTTCCAAAAATCAATCCCGGGTTCGCTTGGTCAAAACACGAGATTCGGACAAAAATCACATCACACATTCACCCACGAGCCCGAATATATAATTTATTTTCAAATTTGATCCCAAAACAAGGTCTAAATCAAGACAAATTTAAAAGCACTAACTCAACCCAAATCTCGAATTTCTACCCTTAATTACATGTTTTAGGCCTAGGATTTCAATAGATGATGATGGAAAATAAAAAAAACGAGTAAAATAATGTTTACTCAAGAAACGTTTGTGAAAAAATGCTCCAAAGTCGCCCTAGAACCTTGGAAAATAAGGAGTTCGTGAAGTGTAATGAAAATTCCATCACTGGTTCTGTTTTGAAGAATTAAAACAACTGGGCGAAATTACTTATCGTGTTCACAACAGGCTAGTCGCGTTCACGATGAGTAACACTGGGCAAACATTGCGATTACGGAAAGGGAAACACGAACGAGGAGAATAAAAAAGTTGTGGCCCAGAAATTGACCTACGCGAATGTGTGGGCCATCATGCGAACGTGATGACGGACTCCTGCAAAGCTATGCGAACGCTATCATATGCATGCGAATGCGGAGAGGAAAAGAAAGCTAAGCCCTCAAGGTCAAATAACCATACGCGAACGTGATGCAGGGATGCGAACGCATTGAAAGAAAAATCAAAGCTTCGCGAACGTGGAGTCGCGAACGCAAGAGAAATGGGGCCTGCAAAATCTGCTATTTTCATAAGTCCAAAACCACTCTGAAACACCTCTGAAACACTCCTGTGCCCTAGGGACTCCTAACCAAACACATGCACTAACTCAACGACATCCTACGAACTTAACCGTGCAATCAAATCGCCAAACTAACATAAAAAATAATGAATCAAACCTCAAAATCAAGAGTTTTTTTTTTCAAACTTCATTAAGTTTCAAATTTAGAACTTAAAGTCCAAAACACGTCAAACGACTCCAATTTCAGCCAAACTTTATAAAAATATCTTAAATCACATATAATAACTGTATCGGGACCCGAAACCAAAACATGGGCCCGATACTAACACGTTCTAATCAATTTTTATTTTAATTTTCCTTGACAATTTCAGAAAAATAAGTTCCTTTAAAAATTTGTTTCACGGGCTCGGTACCTTGGAATTCGATTCCGGGCACCGTCCAATCACGGGTCCGAATTGGGCGGATCCGAGCTTAGTTATTGGAACAAAAAAATCAAAATACATTCTATAATAGGGCCGATGATAACGCGAGGTTGTTTCTCCTCTTACCCCTGGGTCGTCCCCCGATATCGACTCATAGGAGTTCAGTGGTTGGTCGTATTGACTTTGGGGCGTGATTGATCAAATTCGACTCCATACAAGGGTAGCCTACTATGATAAAATTTCCAAAGAATTTTTTTATCTTGTTAGGACAATGCGCATCCTAAATCCATTTGAAGTTTCTAAGTGATGGAGTGGGATTAGCTATAAGAAGATTACAAGAGGCTGTACAAAATATTCTATCACTATTAGGTTGCCATAAAGAATTTTATCAAATTAGTTCTTATCTTTCATATTTCTAATTTTATTTTGGGATTTTTTCATATCTATACCCTATAGCAAATATTATTATAAAAAATGTGCAAAATTAGTAAATTACCCGACCTGTTAACATTTTGTCTACAATTTATATACCAAATCATATTTAACGAGATTCTGCCCATTTTTACGCGCGCAATTGTAGGCTAGAAATCAGATGGAACAATCTTTGCATTTAATTCAAAATTCTGAAAAGGAAAAAAATCTGTAGCTACGTAAATATCTCCTTTTTTCAACTCAACGAGATCTCTGTTCTCACTCCTATTCCCAAAAACTACGAACTATCCAAAAATCAAATTGTAGAAATACAATTTTCTTCTACAAACTGTTCTTCGTCAATCTCTGTTCTAAAATTATAGAAATACAGCTGAACGGGATCTCTGTTCTTACTCCTATTCAGTTCTTAAATTTCTTTTCTGTTAATTACACAAAATCATGGCAAAAATCACAATTATGCTGAAATCGAATGGTAATTGGGATAAATATGGAAGATATAAAGATTTTGTAGTTGATGCCATTGTGGTAGATGATAATTCAAGCTACACAAATCTCGTTTCTACAATTGCAGAATAATTATCGATTGATACATCGGAGAAAATTGTAGAAATCAAATACATTGTGGATGAGAATTGTCCTCCAATGAAAATTAGGAATGATATGGGTGTTTGTGTGTATATGAAAACGAAAAAGGATAATTGGAACTTAGGTTCGTATCCGTTATGTATAAGTGTTAGAGATTTCAATATGGTATTGGCAATCACCAATGAAAGCACCAGTACATGTATGCTTGATCCGAATTGCAGAGTGTTATGGATTTATTTACTAACTACAATTGAGCTACATTTCACTACAAATTAACTACAATATTCATATAAAACATTGTCGATTTCATAATTACCTGCATAGTTACTACATTTTTGAATTTATATTCTTCAGGTTCTTCAGGATCACTAAGGTTACTAGAGATTCCGTCGTCACCAGCAATAGAGGAATATCAAAGTGAAATAATAACTGAATCTAAGCAATTATGTATTGAAGAAGGACAAGTGTATCGGGACAAGCAAACAATAGCTGCTGCAATGAGGAATTATTCAGTGCAGCACAAGTTCCAGTTCAGAGTAAAAAGATCTAGTCATACAAGGTATGTAGTTATCTTGTATTCTATTTGTAGTTAATTGTAGTGTAGACTAAATTTGTGTAGCTACTTGCTTGTTGTATTCTATTTGTAGTTATGCTTTATGTATGGGAGTATTTGTAGTTAATTGTAGTTAATCATAGTGTAACTACTTTTTTTCTTTTTTTATAGCTACTGGCTTATATGTGTAGCTGAAAGCTGCAAATGGAATTTCAAGGCAACGTCAATTAACTATTCTGCAATGTTCAAGATAAGAAGTTTCAAGTCGACAACACACATGTTGCATAATGGATGAAATATTCATACAACGCAAATATACTGCAGCAGTAGTTGGTAGCATGTGTTCCAAAGTATTATGATCCTAAGACTGTCTACACACCAAAGGACATACAAACTGGCATGTTATCTGAACATAGACTGAACTTAAGCTACATGCAAGCATGGAGAGCAAAGGAAAAATCATTATATTTTTTGAGAGGGAATTTGTGTGACTCCTACAACAAATTACTAAAATACTTTTATATTCTTGAGAAGATTTATCCTGGTTCTGTTGTTAAACTGAAGAAGGCAGCAGATGATTGCTTCTTATACACCTTTGTTGCTCTTTCTACATCAATCAATGGTTGGAAACATTGTAGGCTGGTTGTTGTGGTTGATGGAACATTTTTAAAGTCAGCATATAGGGGGATTATGCTGACAGCAAGCACAAAGGCGTATAAGATATGGTACTATACCTGCTTTATATGTAGTTATTTATAGTTATATGTAGTTATTTGTTGTTTATATATAAATTTGCTAAAAAAGTAAGATATGGTACTATTCCTGCTTTATATGCATCAGCAGCTTCTTGGAAACAGGGTACAAGTCAACTTGTGGTTGACCATGTTGTGTAGAAGTGAGATCTGCAAAATATAATTAAAAAGTAATAAGTAACTCTTACAACTTGTAGATATGTATGAAGGAGTAATGTAGATACATCTTTTACTAGTGCTTGCATCAGTTGCTTCTTGAAATTCACCAATATTAAACTGAAAATTCTGGTTTTTGTCACATTGATTTTGGTCATTATTTTTTGTGAAACTACCTCCAAACTACAATTTTGGGGAATATTTGAGAAAGATATTATGTGATATGTCTTATATAGATTTGGCCTAAATTTGATATGTAAATTCTAACCTTTGAATCATCCAAATCAAACCTCTTGTTAATTGCACTCATAACACTCTTTAGAGATTGATCTATGAACTCTCGAAGGGAAGAGAGTTCATCAAAAACATCCTTCTTTAAACAATCTAACTTTATATCAACCTTTAAAAAAGTATATGAAGAATTAGTTTGTAATCTTAATATATTCTCTACAATTAAACTACATAATGTCTACACAAAAATTGTACTGTATGTAAATTGTAGTAAATTTTGTAAGAATTTTGTAGTTTTATACAAAACCTGCTCAATTCTCTTTTCCAGATGGGTGATCTTGCTATTGACTGATTCCACAGACTTATGCGAAGTAGATTCTTTGGGTTTAGCTGTTGGAGAAGAATCATTTTGCACATTTGATGGTTGAGCAACTTCTTCATGTGCATATTGAATTTTTTCTGGGAATTAAGCACTCCAAGTTCTTCTCAAGCTTCAACAATGTTTGTGAACTGATGGAAGTTACAGTTCATTCAAGTGAAAGTAAAAATGTAGATGAATGGTATATACTATAACTTTAATTGTAGAATAATACAAGAATGTAAAAAAAAATACCTTCAACCACTCAGGCTTTATCATCTTCTCTTCAAATGCAGACAACCATATCTGACCCTTGTTTGCTGACCATCTAAGAATCCGAGGAATCGATTGAGAACACCGTGTAGCAAGCTCGGTGTTGACAGACGAGCAACACTCATATAGCCACACTCTGCAAGGCTAATGAGCATCCTCGTATAAGATATGAATGAACATTTGGACTAAGACGATGTCTAACGGATCCAATAAGCTGCCTGAAAGATTGTACCCCATGGGTACGACTCAAAATTGCCAGACTCAACTAAAAAGAACATAAACTTGTCTATCAATGTACATTGTCCTTATCCGAAGGACAAATAAAAAATTCCAACAAATAAAAAATACACAACTGCACTGCATCAATATCATTTTTCCATACTTTGTTAATAACTACATTCTTTAGGTGCTATTTTTCAACTCTTTCTTTACCCCCAAGATATGTGTTTATTAAATGACTAACATATTGGGGAGTGTAACCATAATCTAAGAAATTATTCACACAACCCAGTTATCAAACAAAAATCTCTCAATGAAAAAATCAAATTTTCTCCCTTTAAAAGAACAGAAAAATATTCATCAGTAAATTTAGACAGCTCATATTTCATTAAGAGATGAAGGGATTGATTTTGCATCACAATTGGGGGAAGACCTAACAAATAACCAAAACAAGTTTTTTTAAAAACTCGTAATTGATTTGCAGATAGCAAAGCCTGAATTTGGCTTGGTATGCTAGGCTCACACAAAGTGTGGAACCTAAGAACACCATAATCGACATTCTGTTGAGCAGCAAACGTGCTATTCTGAAAAAAATAGAAAAAAATGGACTGAGAACAATAAACTACATTTAACTACAAAGTAACTAAGAACAACTACAATTAAATATGGCAGTATAACTACAACATACCTACATTTAACCACAAATCAAGTGAAAACATCTACAAATCGACTACATTAGAACTACAACATCTTAACAGTTCAAATAAATATACAAAATAACGACAATTAATCTATAAAATTAAGACAAAGTAAAATATTTCCAAAAAATGTGCGGACAAATAAAATAAGAATACATTTACTGAAATATTTTGGGGAACGAATTTTTTTGCTTTTGTTGAAGGTTTTTTGTTTGTTTTTTTTTGGAAGATGAAGGAGAGAACTTCAATTTTTTCCCAGATGGAACCTTGGGTGAATCCTCAACAAAATCATCAACTATCACCATCTGTTTTGCCTTGCGCTTCTGGTGTTGTTGGGCGACTTTATCTACAGCACTAACATTTACATCTTGTAAATGTTTGGTTCGCATTTCAGCCCTGATTTGTCTTGGAGAAGACATAGCTGTAGATTTGTTAGTTGCATGTGTATAATGTTGGGTTTTGGTAGAGGATTTAGGTGTTAAAACACCAAATCAAAAGATAAAATATCTGTCACTACCTCTTTTGCATGTTGTTTTGGGAGTATTTGGATTTTTCATGATTTAGAAGAAGATTGAAATGGATGAAAATGGTGGGGGAAGTAAATGAAAATGATGGGAGTTGTGCTACTGCTATACGAAAAAAGAGGAAATAAACTGAAGAAAATAAAAAACGTGAGGGAGAAAATAATTGAGGGAAAATAGTGGGGGGGGGGATGGGGTGGGGGCGAAAAATTAAAAAATCGGATGAGAGAGAAGCGAGTAAAAAAATAAATTGGGAGATTTTGTCCCTAAATACACTCCTACATTTAATGATAACATAATTAAAGCATTAATTTGAATTATGATACATAAATTAAAAGTTGGTATACATAAAAATAATTAACACAAACCTTAAACATGGTTGGTAATAAGGTTTGCTATATAGTATACACATATAACAATCTCTTTTATTTTTTGGTCTTTTTAAGTTCGTGTCATAGCAATTAAGTATTACCCGATCTCCCTATTATTTTGATTAACTAAAGGTTCCAATTCTTTAGGTAACTAGTATCTATGAACGTTAATAATAACATATAATGGTGTAATCAAGTAATTATATGAAGGCACAACAAATATAATATATAAAATGCAATATCGTTTAAATGCTAAAAATTATTATCACATTAGCATAATACGCGAATGCAAAATGATTGAATAGTATATCAATCTGCAAAATTGATCAATTTAGTCATATTAGATAATATTGTTAAATACTTATAATTTAGAAATATATAATGTGATGATATCTAACCTAAGATATTTTTATAGATAATTTTTGTTCTATATTCCCTTCTACTGCGTTGGCTGCTATGTCATGATCAGAATATTTATTATCGACGATAATATTCCTCTTGAAAGTGTAACATATAGTTGTATGTGCAAAACGAATATTGCGGTAAATATTGTCCAACATTAGAGATTATTTTTTCTTTGAATTATTTATTATTTTGTAAAATACAAGCATACAAAAAATTAGTTTCGAATAAATTTAAAAGAATATTTTTATAGGAGTAAAGTTGAGTTATAGGGATAAATATATTCTTGAAAACACATTGACCCATCAAGATTTCTATATGTATGACGTTGTCAAAACCTCTACATACCCATCTTGCAGCATTACATAAGCCATTAATATATATAAGTTTCTTAATATCATGAAAAGCATACTTTTCCTCAAAAACAACTTATATAAAATGGAAGATCAACTTTAATGTAACGACCCGGCCCGTAGTTACGGGAATTACCACCATTGTACCTGTGTGGTAGAATTCTATTTGATGTTGAATTATCAAATATTCTTCCTCGTAATAGTTATTAGTATCATCTTCTATTGAGTCAAAATTGGAATGTATTTTGCTGTAATCAATTAACTTGGCAATCAACATTATGTAGTTGATCGATATGCTTATACATGCTAGATAAGATATTACTTTCTATCGTATAACTTGCACATGTTATTTTTTTATTTAATTATAAAACAATTTTTCTTATTAAGTGATTTTTACGACAAAATGAAGCGAATAGTTACTAAATAATGGATGTTCTTACTCTTATATTTCTTGTCGGCTGATTTTTTTTCATTTGAGCCTATAAGTATGAATTTATAAAGATAATATTTACAGTCTCTGCTTTTATCGATTTTAAAACTACTATACTACTTGAGTTAAATCACCTCCTAAAATTATTACTTTTTTGACCAAACAGTTTTTTGATATCCATATATCTGAAGCTCATGCCAATTGTTTTAATTGTATGACGCTTCGTCATGGACGCTTCATATATCTCATATTAACTCTGTTTTCCTTATAAATTTAATACCATCATTGAGCTTTGATATATTTGTGAAGGTTGTTTCAGTAGTATGAAGAGATATGTGGAATATAAAGTGAGTTGTATGACCTCCTGATAAAATTGTCGTTACTTGCGACTACATCATTTGTTGCTATTGCTAATGGTTCTTGATCAAATATCTGCAAGTAATGCACGATATATGACTATTTGTTTCGATTCATCCGGGACTTTCTACAAAAGATAATCTCATTTTGCAATAGTCGTCTCTTGCAGTGTAATATTTAAAGCTTGCTCGTATTTAGGATTTAGTTTTGATTGTGTATTAAAAAAATTCTCAAGCACTTGTATGTCCTTTTGACCTTAATACTATCCTAATTTACTTTTTGTGTTTTTTTAATTTCACATTCAATGGTATTCTTATATAATAAGTTTATGTACCCTAAGAGTTTTATAAGCTTGAAAATTATTTCTACATTTTGATGCATTTCAAAAAGAACAGAATTGGATGCTCTTGCTAAAAAGTTAATTAAAAGACTTAATTATTTGATCTTAATATTAACTCATCTCATATTTGAATATTCAAGCGTAAATCATAATTCTAATTTTAGCTACTAAATATTAATTTGAAATTCTACTATTGGATCTTTATGAGGTAGAAATATCAATGGTATTGAACCTTACCAACCATCTCTCTCACACACGCGCACACATTTATATTCTTATATATTTTAGTTATTTATTTTAATTATTGATTTTAATTTTAAATGCTACACAAAAAGTTTGATGAATAGTATTTTGATTAAGAAATCAACTCAAATATTATATGAAAAATGTTCTGTTCATATATAAATATAGTTCTAAGATAATATAAAAGGAACTACGGTTATGTTATAGTTTTTAAATAAAAACAATTGAAATATTAACTAAACCTTTACTTGGTTGGATTAAAATATGGCATATAGTAATATGTATACTGCTCGTTATTAATTCTTGTCCAATTATTAATAGTATTAAATAGTGCCGAATGTGTATGTCCTAAAAGTGGCCTAATGTAAATGTCGTAAATCTAATAGAATTATACGGCTAATATCTAGAATTTCGGTTATATCCTTTTAATATGAGTTAATATACTTAATATTATAATATTATTTTTGTAAACCAGCATTGTATTCATGCTTTTATAATAATATAGATAGATAGACAGAAATACACTTTAATAATATAGATATATAGACAGAAATACACATGACTCAGTGGTAGAGATTGTAAGAACTAAGAGAAGAGACATGCTCCATCTTCTCTCTAAAACTTCTTTTCCACTCCTTCCTATTGAAAAATTCCAAATGACCACTGATTACAATATTGCTGACAACCCCAATATCCCTCCAAAACCTCCAGATCAACTGGCTAAAAAAATATCAATGGACCAAAAAAATATTAAAAATCCAAAAGACTACCCACAATTAAATTTCAAAGCAAAACTACTGGAGAATGAATTGTTTTCATCTCCATCCCTATACCACTCCGACCCTATCTCTTTTTCAATGGAAATTATTGAGGATAACTCAGTATCGGCTACTGAAGTGTCAATGATAAAAATTCTCTTTTGATAATCATATCAAATGAGGACAAAAAAAGAATATACCAACATTGGAGACACTCCCTCATCATAAAACTTCATGGCAAAAGATTACTATATAGTTAAACTTCAACATGAAGAAAGTATGAACCACATTCTCCACGACGGACCATGGTTCGTTTTTTATTTCTTTCTATCAACACAAAAGTAGATACCAAATTTTGTTGCAAAAACTACAAAACAAAGTCATACAGCAGTGTGGGTGAGGTTATCCCAACTACCTATAGAGTTTTACGATGGTCAAATTCTCCAAAGGGTGGAAAAATCAATCGGAAGACTTCTTAGGGTTGATGCTTGCACTATGCATAGAAGTACTAATGGACGAACTAGTCAGGCAGCATATTCTCATTGGAAATCACAAGCAGGAGATACAATACGAAGCAAACAACTATCTCTGTAAAACTTGTAGATTTTTAGGCCACACGGACTTGGTCTGTGAGAAAAAAATTATAAGAAAAATGGCTGCAAGCCAAATAAATCCATTGAATACCGGAGCTACATCAACATCCACGGATGAGGAAGGCTGGCAAACAGTTCAATTCCCTGAGACGTAGGAATGCACAACAATTTAAAGGAAAAGAGGTATCAAAAACCAAAGTCCAAACGTCAAGTAATATTAACAAAATTTTAAATCATTATCCAAGTAAGTTTTCATCTCCAAAACTGCAAATTATATTCCAAAAGTATATCAATAATTATGAGCTTACTGCTACCATTAAAAACAAAGACTCCTATACCCAATCCAAATGGCAAAACCTAGTCTTCACGTGCCAAAAAAACTCTATGCAAAATCTTCTATATCTTCTAGCATGCTAACCCAGCCATAATGCATGCAAATAGACCTAATTATAATGCATGAAAATAGACCTAATTACACCCTCTATCCCTACCCCTCCTTTGCAATATAACCTAGCTCCCTCAACAGAAAATGCCAAGAATTCTCCAAGCAACCGGAGAAGATATCGACTAATTCGTATACTGAGAAATCTTCAAAACTTACCCATGGAAAATCTACTACCTATACTCCCAACAAATATTACCAAAACCAGTGGTGTACGCCCAACCTCCACTCCCGTAAAATTATCACCCAACAAGCTGGATAGAACTAGGGCTAATGGGGAGGTGGATCTCACTCCAAGTGATGATCAATGGTCAGGAAAGTATCATTCTCATAAACAATCCTCAGTTCTTAGCCCAAGTGATATCGGAGGGCCTTCATCTCTCAATGAGAAAATACCTAAATCACATATGGGTAAACAATATCATGCAACCACTAGCACCAGGAATGAACAACAATGTTATTCAAGCAATGTGGTCCTAGTAGAATCTTCCTCCTTATTTTGCTCAGAACCCACATCTCACAGAACTTAGGCCTGGAATTACCCTTATTCCTGCCCTAGGAGATGATGGCTCTAAACACAATCCTGATGAATTGGGAACTATCTCAGGACCACATGCAACAGAAAGAACCAATGAATCAAGTTCCAATAGATAAACATTTTCGAGAACCACCAGTAGCTCAAAATCTAGGAAACCTAGGGGGGAGGAAATGGAGGAAGAGATAGACCTTGTAGGGGAGCTCACAGTAGAGGTTTCAAACCTAGACGAACTAAAAGTCTATCTATTCGATGAGAGGTGGGAGAAGAGGCTTATTCTAGCCTGTCCACTTTCACTGTTCAAATGCACAATGGATATGAGGCCTCCCCAGGACCCGACGATGGGGAAACTATCCATGATTCTCGTCCCCTCATTAAGATGGAACCCCATATTCCCACAATCAACCCAAGCCAATGGACCTGCCCACTCAAACCCCCCCTCAGATGAATCCTGCTAAAAACATAGTTATATGGAACATTAGAGGTGGTAATAATGCTTATTTTAAAAGAAACTTCCATGACCTTATAGCTACCCACCACCCATGCACGGTTTCCTCTTATTAACCAGAATGACTAGCCATGACAGCTTGATGAATGAGTTCGGATTCTCAGATATAATAGAAGTCCCATCTGAGGGACAATCATGAGGTATGTCATTTATGTGGGACACACGTGTGGTGAATGTGAGCGACTTTATGAGGCGTAACAATGAAATCCTCGCCCTTATGGAGGTAATTCCTTCTCAAAAAACTTGGCTCTTTACTACTATTTATGCAAGTACTAAGATATAAAAAAGAAATGCTATGTGGGATAACATTACTAGTATATTTGACAACTACAAAGGTGCATGGCTGCTAGGAGGAGACTTAAATGATGTATTAGTAGCAGATGATAAATTAGGTGGAAATCCTATAAATAGAAGAAGGCTCTTAAGTTATGGAACAAAATAAATTACTGTAACCTTATGGATTTAGGTTTCAAAGATGAAAAATTTACGTGGTCAAATAAAAACGAATGTAATAGTACTAAAATTAGGGAAAGACTAGACAAAGTCTTAGCAAATGAAGAATAGATTTTTTTTCTTTCAAATTCTAGTGTTATCCACCTTCCAAGAACTCACCCTAACCATAACCCTTTATTAATTGAAATTATTCCTAAATCAGTAAATCCACTCCCTAAGCCATTTAGAATGGAGATTTACTGGTGCAAACATCCTCAATTCAAAAATATTATTAGCTCTTGCTGGAACAATAGGGATTTCATTCAAGCATCTAACTCGTTCAAAAATTGTATAGTGGAATGGAAGAGCGCTACTTTTGGAGACATGTTTAGAAAAAAAGGACCCTAATAGCTAGATTAAATGGTATTCAAAAGTCGTCCTCTTATGGTCATAGAAACTTCCTTAACAATTTAGAACTCATTCTAAAAATTGAGTATAACAATCTCCTTAAAATAGAAGAAGACTACTGTTAAACTTCGCTCCAGGATTAACTAGCTTAATGAAGGCGACTCAAATTCAAACTTCTTACATATTTGTGCTACTAATAATAAAAGAATTAATAAAATTATGTACTTCAAAGACTCAAAGGAAATCTGGATTGATGATCTTCAGGGCATTATGAACCATGTCTATAGCTTTTTAACAACTCATTCATCACAAATCACAAATTTTCTTATTAGTCTACTAATAAGAAAGAGTCCACCAGTTTTTTTGACATTAACCTTACTAGTTTAGACAAACTCTTATCGCAATCAAAACTTAAAAATGCAGTATTTAGTTTTAAACCCTTTAAATGGACCAGGTGGTCTACATCCTTACTTCTTTCAAAGGTTCTCGATCAACTTACTTTTGAAACAAGCAAGCTTCCACATGGGAATGATACTTACCTTGATGTAATCCCTAAAATCCCAAATGTTATCTATCTAAAAAAATCATAGTCCAATTGGTTTATGTAACACAATTTACAAAGTTATCACAAAAACCCTTTCAAATAGGCTCAAGCCTTTTTTACAAAAAATAATTAGTCCCCATCAATCTAGTTTTCTAAAAGGTAGGCGTACTAGTGACAATGTTATTATTATCCAAGAGCTTATTTCTAGGACACATAAACAAAAACATGGGAAAGCTTCTCTTGTATTGAAAATTGACCTTGAGAATGCTTTCTACCGGATCGAATGGTCTTTCATCTATAGAACCCTTTGCCATTTCAAATTTTCTCCAAATATTATTTCCCTTATCATGGAATGTATCACTACTAGCAATATAACTATTTTAGTTAATAGGGGTAGAAGCCATTTCTTCTCCCCAAGTAGGGGAATTAGACAAGGGGACGTTATTTTCCCCTATATTTTTATTCTCTGCATATAAATACTTTCTATTAACATAAACCATCAAGTTGATTGGTAACCGGTCCCCTGTTAGTCTAGGTAAAAAGAATTATAAATTGTCACATCTTTTTTATGAAGATGACATTACCCTAATGTGCCAAATTCATTATAAATCCCCAAAAATAATTTTTAGTTGCCTAGAGTCTTTCTGCACCCTATCAGGCCAAAAGATCAATAAAGATAAGTCCAAAATTATTGTTTTAAAAAATTATCCAGCTAGTACAAAAAAGAGCTATCCAAGTTTTTCAACATAAAATGTAGTAATTCTTTGGTAAATACCTAGGGTTTCCTATAACAAACACAAAACTTAGGCCCTCCGATTACCAATTCATCATTGAAAAAACAAATACTAAATTTTCCTCGTGGAAGTTCAAATTCCTTAATAGGCTAGCCGGACCATCTTAGCAAATGCTTCTCTTAATAGTATACCAAATCATGTCATGCAATATAATTTCTTGCCTATCAAGATACTAAAAATATTGATAAAATTAGAAAAGAACTTATTTGGGGCTCCACGATCACCTTAAAAAAAATACACCTTCTTTTTTGGGATACGTTGACAAAAGATAAAAAGAATGAGGGTATTGAAATTCATGCGGCAAAAAGACAAAAAGCTAATTGCCCTAGCAAGTTTATCATGGAGAATCCTTCACAATCCTCTTCTTACTTGGTCTCAAACTCTCTCATCTCTCTCTGGTACTTTAAAAAATCAAAAGACACACTTATTTCATTTGGAAGAGTATTGTCAAGGGTTGGGAAATTTATAACAAGGGCTAAAATTGATCCCTCGTCAAAATTCTTCAATGAATATTTTGGATTCCAACTGGATTCCTAAAAGCCACTACCCTTAGGCATATCATAGAGGAACCCTCCCATTATCCTCTATTATTCTTGGTATAAAGGTCCCGCAGGTAGATAACAAGTGGGATTTCTCAAAAATTTCGTTTGAATTGCCCCCTCATATTCAAAATGTCATCTGTTCACTTGAGCCTAATAAAATAAATCATGACTCTTACTACTGAAAATTAAACTCAAATGGTGTTTTTACCACCAAATCCTGCTACGGTCTTTTTAACCATAACTTAAATAATCCTAGTTCTTTTCATTGGGTCCGGAGTTCAAAATGTCCCAACAAAAATAAGTTTCTCATCTGGAAGTACCTTCACAATAGGTTCCCTACTCGTCAGTATCTTCACCATATAGGCATAAATATTGACCATGTTTGCCTGGTTTGCAAAAAGGGGAAGAGACTATAGAGCATATTTTCTTGAAGTGTGACTCAGTTAGCTATTTCTGATCATCGTTAGGATTTCACCTTTCCCAGGTTAAAAACGCTAGGGATTGGATACACTTGATTAGGAACATCAGTACTACTTCATCCCCCACCATCTTATCTTGGGAAAACTTATTTTTCTTTGTTATTTGGACAATTTGGTCAAATAGGAAAAATAATAATTATAACAACTTGTCCCTGAAATATAATCACTCCCATGTAATTTCTCTAGCCCTAGAATATTATTATCTCACTACTAAGGAAGCTATAATAACACAATCTGTTGCTATTAAGGTTACTTGGAACAAACCTCCTCATAGTTTCATAAAATTAAACATTGATGGTGCTTTCAACGA
Source organism: Nicotiana noctiflora (assembly GCA_032618575.1). Lineage (NCBI taxonomy): Eukaryota > Viridiplantae > Streptophyta > Magnoliopsida > Solanales > Solanaceae > Nicotiana > Nicotiana noctiflora. The sequence goes on from JASVEL010005750.1 coordinate 265,759, forward strand.
CAATTCAAATATGGGAGGTTTGGGAGGTGTTTTTAGAAATCATAAAATGAATGCTGGGTTCCAACATTCAAAACCTTCTTCATCCCCGCTACAATCTGAATTAGATGCCTTAAAATTTGGACTCCTGACAGCCCTCCATCATGGTCTCTCACCACTAATAGTGAAAACTGATATAACAGACCTCATTAAAGTTTTCAATCAAATACAATGTCTTATACAACTATTATTACTAATGTTTTTTAATCCGTTACACTTATACAACTATTATTACTCGTTGCAGGTGGTTAATGCACCAGCTGAGGCACCCGATCATCATCCATAACTTTCGAGAAGGAAAGAAGGTGGACCATAAGTTGGCAAAGGATAAACTCAAGCATGCAAGAAAAAATAAGTTTTTGTTAATCCATTGCCCCTCGTACTAAATAACCTAGCAATGGATAAGATTGTTTGTGTGTACTTGATCAAAAAACTTAGCTCTATTGTCTGTTTAAATTTAGCCGAAAGGGGGAATGTAAATGTTCTCGAGGCTTGTTCTACTTCTGCAGATGTTTCTGCTAGTACTAGTACTATGTAATGTTTTATCTCTATTGAAATAAATATCTTTTATTCTAAAAAAAAAAAAAAAGAGATTGCAAGAACTACATGTATTTAATCTTCTTCAGCTTCTGAATTCCTTATAAAAATGTACTATTTTAATCAATTTTAGAGAAAATCTATAAAAAGGAAAAATATTAATTGATTTTAAAATCTTAAATGTTAGGATTTCCTACATATATAGTTCAAGTATGGAAAACTTTACTAAACAAAGATTTAATAGGTTTTAAATTCCTAAATCTTAGAAAAATAATTAAATGACTATTTTGTGTAATGTGAATTCTATATTAAAGGGTAAAAAAGACAAACGACATTTCGCTAAGGGCCTTCGTGCTTTTAGTATATATATATATATATATATATACACAAACACACTATCATGGTGTACAAATTTTGCCCTGAAGTACATAATATTTCTTCTATTAACCTGTTTTTTATTCGTATTAAATATAGATTGGGTCAGATAATTTATATATTTTTACATTATTCATTTTGACCCGCACATATTCGATCTGACCCACCTGTTTGCCACCTCTATCACTGCGTAAAAAATTCATTTTAATTGACATTATTGTATTGGTCAAAATTTGGATTAGAGTTAATAGCTGCAAATGGACGCGGTCTAAGATTAAGTCGACCACGACATGAGGGCGAGGAATTGCGTTAAGAAAGATTAGGGCCGAGGCTGAACAAAGAGTGCATAAAAATAACAGTAGGATAAGTTAGAATAGAAAGAAGGAATATTTCATTGAATATTCATTCGTTTGTACTTTTTTAGGGTTTTTGAGGAATATCCCCTAAAAATAAGAAGGAGATAACGAACAAAAGGAGAACTTTTTCATTTTATTGACTATAAAGAACATACAAAATTTGTCTTGTTTACTGATTACCTGGTTTAATATATATTATTCATTCACAAGATCCAAAGATTCCTTATTCATATCCCTTTTTTTTCCCAATCAAGAAGGAGAATCATCCATGTCACCTAACATTTGGGTGATATTCTTTTTTATTACATTAAGGTTGTAGGTTAGGAGGTAGTTTCGTCTTACCTTACTAATACCGTTGTGAGACTAGTCTGGTAGGATTTTTGTCTAAGATAGCTAGTGGCAGTGTTGTGTCTTACTATTTTCAGTACATGACTAGCTATTGGTGTTGCTTTGCATCTTCTATCTGTATTTCATGTTGTTCTTACTTTTTTTTTATAATGTCTACAATACTAATATTTTCTACATGTCTTTTGTTCTCTTGAGCCGATGGTCTTTCGAAAATAGCCTCTATATCCTTTCGGGGTAGGGGTAAGGTCCTTGTACTCACTACTTGGGATTTCATTAGGTTATTGTTGTTGTTGTTGTTGTTGTTGTATTATCATTATCTACACTTATTGCATGGTGCAATTACTACATTCAGTGACAATCATTGAACATATATTTGATATTTATTATTCTAAACATGGTCTCATATCACTAATTTATCACATTTTTAGATCTAACATCTATTACGTTTAACCGAGATTCTCCATCTAATTCTTCATTGATTAATTTAACAAAAAGCTTAACAATTTTGTATCATACAATTTTATAAAAATTTCTTGTATTATCATGCTACATAATTACTACTTGAATCGAATGACTCTTGATCGTATGAGATTAAAGAAGAGATGATAGCAACAACGAAAAAGGTCTAAATATCCCCTGGACTTTACGATAAGGCCTATATATAACTCTCCTTAAAAGTTTGGCCCATATCCAACCTTGCCGTAACATTATTGGTCCGAATACCCCCTTTATTTTAAACGGAGCCAAATACCCCTTATATATTACGATAAGGTCTATATATAACCCTCGTTAAAAGTTTGGCACATCACCAAATTTTATTTACTGATCAGTATTGTAACTCTAAGAGGAAGTTCATCATCTACTCATTCCCAAAACTTACATTTATGTCCTTGGGCAACAAATAGAATAAATTATCGATAATTTTTATCTGCCGGCATGATTTACCTAAAAATTTCCAACAAAAAAAAATTGTCTGCTCATATGTACATTGAAAAAAAACATCTAAAATATTGTATTCCATGTAGATCAATTTATGTGAACTTATAAGTTTAAGAAAAATTAAAAGAAGATTATTAAATAATTATTTAATTTGACAAATAGTTTAAGAAAAAAAAGATTTTTTTTAAAATTGTTGGTCTTAAATGCCAATAAATTTTTGTAGTAAATATTCTGTAATTCGTCGCCCCGATGATTAAAAGAAATCCTCTAGTATATAAGGGGGATTTTAAGGCTTGTAAGAGGCATACTGAAGGATATACAAAACTATTCTTTCTCTACTTTTGTAATCTTTTTTCTCTCTGTCCCTGAGTATATCTCTATCATCTCTTTATTATAACGATCCAAGAGTTTATTATCTTCAACTAATTTTTACCTCTTCCATCTTTGATTGATTTGCTTAAAAAAAGTTAAAAATATTTTGAGCAAACAGTAATGTTGGCGTACACATTATTCTTTCAAACTTACGGTATAGACTAATACTGAATATGTTATTATTGTAAACATACTTAGAAACATAGGGAGTGGTATTGTAACTCTATATTAATAAGAATTTAACTTGCATGCATTTCTTGTAAAGAACTTAATTTATACAATCTTTTGTATTTTAAGGCACACAAAAACTGTCGATAATTTTATTCTAATTATTGCGTATGGGCAGAAATATAAGTTTTGGGAATAGGTAGATGATGAACTTCCTCTTAGAGAGTAACAACACTGATCAATAAATAAAATTTGGTTATATATAGACTTTCTCGTAAAGTGCAGAGGGGTATTTAGATTCGTTTAAAATAAAAAGGATATCCGAATCAATAATGTAACGACAAGATTAAATATGGTCAAACTTTTAACGAGGATTATATATAAACATTATCGTAAAGTTTAGATATTTAACGAGGTTAAATATGGTATTTTGACCTTTTTCGCAGAAACAATAATTTGGGGCACATGATTATGACCTAAGAACTCAATTCTTAAGCGTAAAAGTGTGGCTATTTAATTTTCATTGGGAAAATCAAATCATTAAAATGCATATGCATTCTAATGCATACCATTTTCATGCAAGTCATTACACTTGGCAAAAGTAGCTAGCGATGTGGCCGTTTTTTAGAAATTCAACCAAGTTTTAAGTTTTCTTAAGAAAGAAGAATTTCCCTCTTTAGAAATATTTTAAGGGAGCAAATCAAATTAATAAAAGTCGGTGCACATGAGTATCTACCTTGAGATACGTTATTGTTCCTTTCGAGACTCCGATGAAAAATAAAGAAAGGAAATATACGTTATCAATAGTTTATTTTATAAAAAATTAATATCGTAAAAGAATTTTTTATAATTATTTAAAAGATAATTATAAATAATTATGTTTAAAAATAAAACGTATAAAATTTATGATGGAATAAGAAGTGTTCAATCCTTAATTAAATGTTTTGAACTAAGTCATCTTTCATTAAAAGAAAAAAGAAAAAACTCTGTAATATTGGCGAGATTAGCTTGAACCGTGTGGTAATGGAAAATGTAGCTTTTAGACTACTAGTTTAATTGAACTTATAATTTTTAATATGTAATATTCCCTTCGTTTTAATTTTAATTTATGTGAACCTATTTAATTGGGCACGAAGTTTAAGAAAAGATAGAAGACTTTTGATCTTGTGGTGTAAAATGAGGCACTTTTATTTTGTGTGGCTATAAATCATTGCATAAATATAAATTGTTTTCAAATAAGGAAAGGATCATTCTTTCTGGCACGGACTAAAAAGGAAATAGGTTCATATAAATTGAAACGGAGGGAGTATAAATTTATATATAAAAATTTATTAATTTCAATAAATATTAAATCTCACTTTATAATTTTATTAGGTTACTAATTTAAATTATGAATTGGTATTGAAAGTTCCACTTACAAGTTACAGGTTAGCACAAGTACAATAATGGAGTGCGAATGAACATAAAGAAAATTTAGAAGGTTGCATGCGGTATTTGTGGATAATCAAATAACATGACATGGGGCCCATATGAGTTGGAGTTTGCGCCATTGAGGCCTCCAATGGCGCCTCTGTATTCGGTTACTCCTCCTGGGCCCTACCTTACATTATACTATTTCATCCTTCGCAAAATATATGCTACTACGCCTAAATTATTTGCACTCACAGTGTTTGATCAAAAGAAATGTATATTTTGGGTCATATAATTAAATTTATGTATTTAGAGTTGTCTCTTTCATTCTAATTAGTCCTTGTCGGTCTAAACGGCCCTTCTTCATAGCGGGGGAGGCCGCAACGTCCGTTCTGACATACGGTTGATGTCGTTCCCTATTAGGTCGCGGAACTGCGAGATCTCTTCTGGCATTATTTCTTCGACCCTTTTTGGATTCGACCTATACCGAGGTCAGTTGATAAGTTGGTCCATTAAGGTCGTCTTCATCTACTCGGACCTCGGCACAATAAGCGTTTATGTATTCCGTCCCAAGTGGTTGGGGATACTTCATCAGCCGATTTAATAATGTCCTAGTTGCTCTCAAACCATCCCTGCTTAGCCCATTCTAAAAGGTTGCAAAACTCCATTCCTTCGGATACATTCGGCAAAGTCATCCTCACTTGGTTGAATCGGGCGAGGAAGTCCCTCAACCCCCTCCCATCCCCAAGGCCTATTTAATGGCAAATATGTCGTTCACTCTCACCTCAGCCTTCTTGGCCCTAGCATGTGCCGTTACAAACTTGTCGGACATCTCTTTGAGAGTTTCTATTAAGTGCACAAGTAGTTGTAAATACTATGTTAATGCTTATCCTGTGAGGGTTTCGCCGAATATTTTCAATAAAATGGAGGACACTTGCTTTTTGGTGAGGTCATTGCCTTTCACTGAGGTGACGTAATGAGTCATATGATCTTCAGGGTCGGTGGTTCCATCGTATATCCTGAGGTAGGATGATATTTTGAGGGGTTTTGGTATGGTACGGGGAGTTGCATCATCACTATACAATTGATCTACGAACCGGCAGACGTCCATTTTCGGTAGCAATTTAGAAGCCTCTGGTATTTTATCGACCCACTCCTGATGTTCTTTCATATAATCTCGGAGCTCCTTGTTTTCAATCTCCATTTCTTCCATCCATTTTAGGATGATTGTAAGGGTTTTATCACCCGCATTATCAACGACATTGTGAGTTATACCTGTCTTTGGACTAGGGTGGCTGATTGCACTGCTCATCCATTTGTTATATTGTAACAGTCTTTGTGGTTTTCGCAGTTGAGCCTTGAGTGGGTTTACTGAGGATGCTCGTCAGTATGTCAGTCAACCATGCCTCAAGAAGCTTTTTGACAGATGGGGGTGCCCTTCTCTTCATAGACTAGAGGCTCATTTACCATGAAGCTTTGTTATGTTGCAGTGTGGGGATGGTGACACAACTCTCCTAGGTGACTCACCCGGTATCGTATCCTCACCATCCATTTGATAACTCGCGTTGATGGCAGTTATGAGGTTGGTCGAGAAGTACTTGTTATCCTCACCCTTTTTGATAAGTTACAAGTACTTTGGGCATAAGTACTTACTTAATATTTTGATGATCTAACAAACTTATCATACAGAACCAGATAAGGAACCTGTTACACATTTACAAGACCTTAAGATCATAAAGTTCCAGGTAGTGGTGGCAAAATAGCTCAAAAAACAATAGTTAATCACCCATATTATCCACTAAAAATGGGTTGGATAATGAACATTTTAAAAACGGGTCAAATACGGATAAGAATCATATTATCCATTTAGAAAATGGGTAATCCTTGAGTAACCAATGGATAACCGATGGGTCTAACTTTTACATTTGTAAGCATCAAAATTGGGGGTTCCTCAAGTTAGAGAGACTTAGAATTCTTTCAAAAGTGATCATATACAAGAAGTCATGGATAATATGGGTAACCCATATTATCCACCGGTTAACCCATTTTTTATCCGTATTAAATTTGGGTCGGGTCGATAATTGATTCGTTTTTTCATTACCCTTTTTTACCTGAACCATATCCGACCCGCCCGCCCGTTTGACACTCCTAGGTTGGTTGCATATCATCTTATCACATTTAGTAAATATGGATCCATTACACAATGATTCTTCTTTTGCTATTTCTTTGTTGAGCAAAGTAAAAATTAAGCTTGAAATAAATTCTTAAAACGATAATGATACAGTCAACTTTCTGTGGAAGAATTTTTACCTACCTTTCGTACATCATTGTAAGTGATATCACACATGTATAAATATAATCATGGAAGGTTAAACAACTTACTTCATGAGAGAACAGGATAAGGAATTTGATACAATTAAGGTCCCTTGCATTACGAATAACTAGTTAGATGTATGGTGTAATTCTCAATGAAATATGATGAGGAAGCAACAGAGGGATCAAATAGGAATCAGTATCCCTCTTCGTTGTACAGTCAACACTACAACTGTAAAAGCTACTGCACTATACCGTCTAGTAGACTGCTGCACCATACAGTCTGGCAGCATTACAGCAGCACAACTTTAGCTTGCTAAGGACCAACTAAAGGACACTTTATTGCATCATCATTGATTACATCACACACACAAATTACCAACATGAGGCAAGGGATTTGATCGCCCCAACACTTGAAAATCAGAAAAGAAAATATTCTCCCAAGTGCTAGCTACCTCTCTCAAGAATAATGTTGCTGCAACCTCAAGGACCAGATCCAATGATTGAAGATATCTTATGTCCTTAGGTTTGTTGAGTCATTGTTATTTGTTCTTCATTTGTAACTCATACTTAGCTTAGTTAGAAGCATTGTGTAGGAAATCCTTTGTAAATCATAAACCTTTGTGATTGTGTCTTAGCTAGAGTTAGTCGAGGTGTCAAGTCTTTGTAATAGAGTTATTAAAAAGTGGCTTGTAATGGTGTTTTTACAAGTTAGTTGAGTTGAAGTATTTGTAACTAGTGAGTGACAAAGGGTCTTGTGGTAAATGTATCACAAATTAGTTGAGTTACAGTCTTTGTAACTAGTGAGTGACATAGTGGCTTGTGGTAAGTGTATCACAAGTTAGTTGAGTCGAAATCTTTGTAATATAGTCATTACAAAGTGGCTTGTAATAGTGTGTTTACAAGTTAGTGAAGTTAAAATCCTACAAGTGTACTCTATAGTTTTTCCATGTAGAAATCCTCTGTGTTCTTTATTTACTACCGAGTTACTGTGGGAATAGTTAGAGAACCTGATTCCCTATACTGGTTGGTTTTACAATCAGGTTCTTACAGTGGGAACAAATAGAGAATCTGGTTTTTTATACAATCTGGTGGACGCTTAGTTTCTATCACTTTCTTCTGGGTTACTTACCATGTTAGGGTTTGCACAAGGAAAGAGAATAGATCTTGGATTTTGTAACGTTAGTGACCGGCGTTAGTTGTAGATCTAGAGAAAACTAAAAATTTAACTAAGAAATCTCCACAGTGGACGCCAAATTGTTTGACCAAAAAATGTATATCTTGGTTCCAATAATTAAATTTATGTATTTTGGGGCGGGGGGAGGGTGGGGGTTAAACTTAAATAATAATAATATTTTCTAGATGGAACTTGGAGGGTGTAATAAATGACTTAATAGGTTTGGTCAGATCATAATGACATCATACAATAACCGTTCCAAAAAATTATGAGCAATAATGTGTCAGTCAATAGCAATGAATATCAATAAATGATATTTATGTAAATAGGAGGAATGATTCACTCAATAAATGATGAAATGGTGTCACGACCCCAGTTTGCCCTCCGTGAACTATCGTGACGGCGCCTAGATTCTACAACTAGGTTAGCCTAACAAGTGCGGAAAAATAATCGAAACCTTTCTCAAATTATAACTTAAACCCAAGATTTAACAAAATGGAAACGAAATATAAAATGCCACTCGACACATATAGCACAATATCTCAAACTTCTACAATACTATCCCAAAACCCAAAAACTTACGTGAACACAAGCTGAGAGAAATATAGTAAAATGCTCTAACTCTGGAATATCTACATCAAAAGTATAATAGAAGGGCTAATACTACAAGATAGAATAAAGATGGAGACTTTTTGATCTGCAGACGCGATAGATGTACCGCGAAGCTCTGAAAGCTCTCTCTGCCTCAAGGATGACATGCATGTGCAGCAGTACCTGGACCGGCACATGAAAACATGCGCAGAAAGGGCATGAGTACACCACAGTGGTACTTAGTACGTGCCAAGACTAACCTTGATTGGGTAGTGATGAAGAAGGTCAGGGCCTTACTGATATTAAATAAGAAATGGGCTTAATAGTGTGAAATAACAGTTTAATTAAATAACACAAGATATAAAGGAAAATAACAACTATTACAAAGGTAAGTAAAACACAGTAAAAGACATAACTCAATCCAAGATAACAATCGGGGGTCTCCCACAATATCATCATGTAGCCCCCAAATATAAATGTCATGTCCAGTGGATCTCCCGAGTGCAGTCCCATAGTCCAACTCATAATGTGCAGGGGGATCTCCTGGAATGCAATTATGTAGTCCCAAAGTAAACATACAGGAAAGCTCCCGGGATACCGTCCCTGTAGTCCCAAAATAAAATGTAGGGGGATCTCTTGAAATATCGTTTCGTAGTCCTAAAGTAAATACACAACAACAATTAATAATTCAACCCAATCAATTTCATATCAAAGTGAAGTAGGTAACCCTAACCTAGCATGATTCACGTAGCAAAACTAAGGCAGTTAAGACAGATATAGCAATTTAGTCAAGTAGACATGTTTCTCTAACCTACATCAGGTTATTATCCAAACAATGGAAAGGAAATGAGGAATACAATTTAAGGCTATCTTTAAAGAAAAACTAGATATTCAATAATTAGCACAAGTACGCGCTCGTCACCTCACGTACGAGGCATTTTAATTATCATAATATAAATCCTAAGGGAAAAAGTCTCCCACACAAGGTTAGACAAGCCACTTACCTCGAACCAGCAAAAAATTAACTCGAAACCACACTCTTGCCATGACTATCCAACTTCAAATGGCCTAAATCTGTTCAATTCAATTGCATTTTGTAAATAACACTTCAAGCAACTGAATCTACAATTAAATTCTAAGCTAATACACAAAATTACATAAAATGACAAAAATGTCCCTCAGGACAACATCTCGGAAGCGGGTGAGATTTATTTTCTCAGAAACCTCGTACTCCCACGAGTCCATTCATAACAAGAATACTAAAATTGGAGTCCAAATGACCCCCTCAAATCCCCAATTAAAGATCTTTTAAACTCAAACCGTAGTTACCCTTTTCCCTCCATATTATTAATTAGATCTTTAATCACATAAAAATGAGTTATAAAGTCAAGGACAATACCTCCATTTGATTTCCCTTTGATTTCCTCAAAAACCCCTCTCAAAAGCTTCAAACCTGAATGAAATGGTGAAAGCATAGCCATTTTTCGCAAAGGCAACTATTTATATGTTCTGCCCAACTACTTTCACATTTGCGGACCTCGGACCGCATCCACTGTCCCTCTTCTGCAGAACAAGTGTCGGATCTACGACTTTCCCTTAAGTGACCATCTTCTGCATTCATTGACATATAACGGCTCCTACGATTCCGCTTCTGCGGGCCTCACACCGCATCTGCATTCCAGAAGCAGCAAGAAATCAGCAGCTACACATTTCTCAAATTTTTTCGTTAACCACCGGAAATCATCCCGAGGCTATGGGATCTCAACTAAAAGCACCAATAATACCTAATACCTCATTCAAACTCTTACCAATCCTTAAACCACCTAAAACAACATCGGAAACTCGATAAATTCAAGGATTTGAGCCTTAGAACTTCCAAATTTCCTCAAAATACACTTTCAATTAAAATATAACAAAAACACGTCCAAATGACCTAAAATTTTGCACACACGTTACATTCAACATTACGGACCTAATAGAAATTTTGCACATACGTCACATTAAACCACCTAAAACAATAATGGAGCTAACGGAGTTATCGAATATCTATTTCGATGTTGTCTTCACACTGTTCTGACTACGGTCAATTTTTCCAACACTTAAGCTCTCATTTAGGGACTAAGTATCCCAAAACTCTCTGAACTCAAAAGCCGAACATCCAGCAAATCAAAATAGCAGAAATAAACTGGGGGAAACAGTTAATAGGGGATCAGGGAATAAATTCCAAAAACGATCGATAGGGTCGTTACATCCTCCCACACTTAAACATCCATTCATCCTCAAACAAGCACAAAGACATACCTGTAATAGTGAAAAGATGAAGGCACTAGTGTGCATATCCTGCTCGGTCTACTAAGTTGCCTCTTCGACTGGCTAACCCCACCATTGAACCTTCACGGATGCAATGTTCTTTGACCTCAGTTTCCTGACATGTTTGTCTAAAATTTCAACTGGCTCCTAAACGTAAGATAGATCCTTCTCCTACTAGACTAAGCAGAAATCCAACACGTGCGACGGATCACCTTGATACCTCCAAAGCATAGAAACATGAAATACCGGATGAACTCTTGCTAAGCTAGGAGGTAAGGCAAGCTTGTAAGCAACCTCTCCAACACGTCTCAATATCTCAAAAGGGCCTATAAACCTCGAACTTAGCTTCCCTTTATTCCCAAACCTCATAACGCCCTTTATAGGCGAAACCCGAAGCAGAACCCGCTCTCTAACCATGTAGGAAACATCACGAACCTTCCAATCTACGTAACTCTTCTGTCTAGACTGGGTTGTACGGAGTCTATCCTAAATCACCTTGAATTTCTCCAAAGCATCCTAAACCAAATCAGTGCCCAATAATCTGGCCTCACCCGGCTTGAACCAACCCATCGGAGATCTACATCGCCTACCATATAAGGCATTGTACAGTGCCATCTGAATGCTGGACTGATAACAGTTGTTGTAGGCAAACTCCGCCAATGGAAATAACTGATCCCAAGAACCTCCAAAATAAATCACACATGCGCGGAGCATATCCTCAAGAATCTTAATAGTGCGCTCGAACTACCTATCCGTTTGAGGGTGAAATGTTGTGCTCAACTCAATCCGAGTACCCAACTCCTGCTGTACGGCTCTCCAGAATCGTGATGTGAACTGAGTACCTCTGTCTGAAATAATAGAAGTTGGAATACCATGCAGACGGACAATATCTCATATATAAATCTCTACCAACAGCTATGAGGAGTAGGTAGTACACACAGGGATGAAATGTACAGACTTGGTCAGTCGATCCACAATAACCTAAATGGCATTGAACTTCTTCAAAGTCCATGGTAGTCCAGATACGAAGTCCATGGCGATCCACTCCCACTTCCATTTCAGAATCTCTATCTACTGAAGTCATCCGGTCTCTAGTGCTCATATTTCACCTGCTGGAAATTAAGGCACCGAGCTACAAACCCAACTATATCCTTCTTCATCTGCCTCTACCAGTAGTGCTGCCTCAAGTCCTGATACATCTTCGCGGCACCCAGATGGATGGAGTTCCACAAACTATGGGCCTCCTCTAGAATCAACTCACACAGCCCATCAACATCGGGTATACAAATCCGACCGTGCATCCTCAATACCCCATCATCACCAATAGTCATATATCTGGCATCACCGTGCTGAGGACAAGTAAATGAGGGTCATTTCACCATGCTGAACCATGTCCCTGATACGATCAAACAAGGAAGACCGAGAGACCACACAAGCTAGAACCCGGTTGGGCTCCGAAAGATCCAATCTCACAAAGTGGCCGGCTAAGGCCTGAACATCCATTGTCATAGGCCTCTCTACTGCTGTTAAATAAGCCAAACTTCCCAAACTCTCTGTCCGGTGGCTCAAAGCATCGGCTACCATATTGGCCTTGCCCGGGTGATACAAGATAGTGATGTCATAATCCTTCAACAACGCTATGACTCAAATTAAGGTCCTTCTTCTTGAAAAAATGCTGCAAACTTCGGTGATCAGTATATATCTCACGAAGCACACCATACAAGTAATGATGCCGGATTAAGGCACGAACAATAGCAGCTAACTCTAGATCATGGACATGATAATTCTTCTCATATAGGTTTAACTATTTGGACGTGTAGGCAATCACCCTACCATCATGCACCAACACCACTCCAAAGCTAACCCGTGAGGAATCATAGTAAACTGTATAGGACCCTAAACCAGTAGGCAATATCAAAATAGGGGCTATAGTCAAGGCTGTCTTGAGCTTCTAAAAGCTCGCCTCACACTTATTTGTCCACTGAAATGGAGCACCCTTCTGGGTCACAATAGATTAAAACCCCTGAACAAATCGACGGTAATAACCCGCCAAGCTAAGAAAACTACGGATCTCTATAGCTGAAGATGGTCTGCGCCAACTCTGCACGACCTCCACTTTCTTCGGATCCACCCGAATACCTTATATCGAGACCACATGACCCAAGAACGCTACGGAATCCAACCAAAACTCACATTTTGAATATATTGCATATAATCTATTTTCCCCAAGAGTCTGAAGCACTATCCTTAGGTGTTGCTCGTATTCTTCCAGACCCCGAGAATATACCAGAATGTCATCAATAAAGACAATGACAAAAGAGTCAAGATATCGTTGGAATACACTGTGCATCAAATGCGTAATGTTGTTGGGGCATTAGTCAGCCAAAATGACATAACAAGGAACTCGTAATGACCATACCGAGTCCTGAAGCCAGTCTTCAAGATATCTGGCTCCTGAATCTTCAATTGATGGTAACCTGAGTGCAAATCGATCTTAGAAAAGACATGTGCACCCTGAAGCTGGTCAAACAGATCATCAATACGAGGGAAAGGATTACGGTTCTTCACTGTAACCTTGTTTAACTGGCGATAATCAATACACATGCGCATAGAACCATCCTTCTTCTTTATAAATAACACAGTAGCACCCCAAGGCGATACACTAGGTCGAATAAAAACCTTGTCAAGTAATTCTTGAAATTGCTCCTTCAACTCAAAAGGCGTTATGCGGTACAAAAGGATAGAAATTGCCTGAGTGCCTAGCAACAAATCAATGCCAAAATCAATGTCCCTATCGGGTGGAATAGCTGAAAACACATCAAGGAAATCCCGTACTCACATACTATTGGGACTGAATTAACAGAAGGAGTATCCATACTGGTATCTCTCACATAAGCTAAGTATGTATCACAACCTTTCTCAACCATACACTGAGCTTTAAGGAAAGAAATAACTCTACCGGGAGTGTGACCTGAAGCACCTCTCCACCAAATATGCGGTACACTTGGCATGGCCAATGTCACGGTTTTGGCATGACAATCAAGAATAGCATAATGGGCGACAACCATCCATGCCCAAAATAATATCAAAATCAACCATATTGAGCAATAATAAGTCAACTCTGGTCTTAAAACCACCAAGAATAACCAAACATGATTGGTAAATGCGGTACCTAATGAGATAATCTCCCACAGGATTTGAAACATAAATAGGGGAACTTAAAGAATCCCGAGATACCCCTAAATGAGGAGCAAAATAAGAAAATACATAAGAGTAGGTGGAGCCGGTATCGAATAGAACTTATGTATCTCTGTGACAAACCAGATAGTACCTGTGATGATAAAATTGGAGGTGACAGCCTCAATACAGAGTGGAAGAGCATAATATCTGGCCTAGCTTCCCCCTCGAGGGAAAACTCTACCTCCCCAACCTCCATCTCTGGCTGGCTGGGCCAATGGAGTAGCAGCTGGTGCTGGGACCATATCCTAAAAGCTATGTGGGGTGTAGCTGATGAGTCTGCAAAGGTGCCCCCTTCCTAAGTCTGGTAATCCCTTACCATATGGGATGTGTCACCACACTCAAAACATGCTCCGGGAGGTCGTGATGGTTGTGACTGGATCGGGCCAGGTCTACTGGACTGACCATTGGAAGCACCCCGTGCAGGAGGCGCACTAGAGATTGGAGGTGCATAATAAGGCTCCCGAGGCCTAGGTCGAGCTGGAATACTACTGGCTACTGAAAGAGCTGAATTAACGGGGTAGCCCATATGACTCCTACCATGACGACCTGCAACTGGGGAATGGGCACCAGAAACATGGCCCAACTCTCGAGATCTCTCTTGGCCTCCCTCTCCCCCTTGTCCCTAGCATGCATACCTTCAATCCTTCTAGCAATGCTCACCGCTTGCTGATAAGACAGATCGTCTTTAACTCACAAGACATGCTAGATCTGATGCTGGGAATAAGCTCTTCAATAAACTAGCGAACCTTCTTGCGGTCCGCAGAAACCAAAGTTGGGGCATGTCTAGCCAAGTCAATGTAACAGACAACATATTCCGAGACAATCATAGTACTCTAGCGCAAATGCTCAAATTCCATGCGCCAGGCATCCCTAAGACTTTGAGGGACATACTCCCTCGTGAACATATCTGAAAACTGAGACCAAGTCATGGAAGCTGCCTCATCCGGGCTGTCTACTAATAAGCATGGCACCACTAATAAGTGGCTCCTTGAAGCTGGAAAGTAGTGAAGGAAACCTCGCTCGATCCTGGTATGCCCGTAGTGAGGAGAATACGATAGCACTCCTTAAGAAATCCCAAGGCATCCTCTTATGCTAACCCATTGAATATCGGAGGATCATACTTCTTGAATCCCTCAAGTCTCCACTGCTCATCCTCTGAAGCCGCTGCCCTATCCTTGGGTTAAAATGGTACTGCAGGCGAATTGAGGCAATATAAAATGAGGTTTTCAAGGCCTCAAAAGCACGGAACAGATGAGGAAAATAGGTGATGATCCTTTGGGTCGTCACATGATGTCTATTATTGAAACTGCTTTGTTTAGAAATGCTACCCCAACAATACAAATAGTATCACCAGATCAAAGTAGAACAATTCAAGCAAAGCTAGCGAGGATACTAACTAACATTCCCTTTCATAACACTCACAAACTTTCTTTGGATGCAGGCAGCAGGATTACGAAATCATTGAGCATACTGTACACTCATAGAACAAACATTGTTCAAGAATACGATTCTCCGGACTATTGCACTTACCAATATTTTATATTATTACGCACCCGTAATGTTATGTATGTCACAACGCTCCCAGTAATTGCCACGCTGCAATCTGCTATCAGCTAAGAAAACTCTACTTTCATTTGTTGTTTTATTTCTTGTATAAAGCTACCATTCTACCTTCCAAGGTTAAACTCTACCTGTATCTATATTTGTATTGCATAAGGCTACCATTCTGCCTTCCGAGGTTAAGCTCTACCTCTATCTGCATCCGCATTGCATAAGGCTACTATTCTTCCTTCCAACTTGCATAAGGCTACCATTCTTCCTTCTAAGGTTAAGCTCTACCTCTATCTGCATCTGCATTGCATAAGGCTACCATTCTGCCTTCCGGGGTTAAGCTTTACCTTTATCTGCATATGTATTGTATAAGGCTACTATTCTGCCTTCAGAGACTAGATTCTATCTCCATCCACATTGCATGACTGAAAGATTTCCACATAGAACAACTAAAATATTGCCACATTGCACGGCTGAAAGATCGTCGCATTGCACGACTGAAAGATCACCACATTCCACAGCTGAAAGATCGCCACATTGCATGGCTGAAAGATCACCACATGCTACTGCATACTTCATGGGTTGAAATATTGCCAACTCATCCAAAGGCATCATCGTTTGGAGGTACCATCTTCATAGCCCAAGAATACCTTGCCATGGCCTGAGGATTTCGTTCAATATTTTGCATATCATTATTCAAAGGCATCATCATTTGGAGGCACCATCCTCATAGCTCGAGAACATCATTTCATGGCTTGCGAATCACTTATTATATGCTTCATGTCCTAGGACATCATGGTATAAAGACGTCATCCTAACGATTCAAAGACAGCGTTCATGGTCCAACAGAAATTTGCATCACGTCTAAATTTACGCACAATATATGCTTGTATTGTTTATTTGCTAGTAAAATATGCAAGCAACAGTCACCCCGTATGGAGTGATTCTACTCCAGGGCCGCAGCCATATCCAATCCTAAGCATTCCCATACGTCGTCCACTCACCCAGCCCGACATATTGAGTGGGATGAATTTCTCTTGAAAGAGCAAGCCCTTGCTCCAAAACTAAAGGTGTCTAACGGGTGGGCCGGGCCGGGCCGGGCCCAATTTTTTTTAACCCGTACGGGTTCCTTACCGGGCCGGTTCCGGGCTCTCCCTTAACGGGTATAACGGGTTGGGGTTTTTCGGGTAAAAATTGACCCGTACGGGTTACGGGTTAAAGGGGTCGGGCCGGGCCGGGTTTAACGTTTTTTTTTTTTTGTAATTTTGTATAACTATTGTAATTTATTTAAAGAACACAAAGTAAATGATACTTGTGCACTTATAAAGTTTCAATGTAAGACTTTAAGTTTGTATTTCAAAAATAAGTTAGATGATTTAGTTTCAATTTAAGACTTTAAGTTTGAAATTGAAATTTAAAAATTGAAGTTTCAAATTTCAATTTAAGACTTTAAGTTTGAATTTCTAAATAATAGTTTTAATTTAAGACTTTAAGTTTGCTTTCAAAATTAAAGTTCCAATTTAAGAATTTAAGTTTGAAACTTTAAATTTGACATTCAAACTTAAATTGTTAAAGTTTCAATTTAAGATTTTAAGTTTGAATTTCAAAATTAAAATGTTAAAGTTTCAATTTAACACTTTAACTTTGAATTTTCAAATTTAAAGTTTCAATTTAAGTTATATTAAGAATATGTATTACTTTAAAATATAAATTAAAGAATAGAAGGAATATGAGAAAAATTGCACTTGCTGCAAATTGCAAGTGCTTCTTTTATTTCATATTTCATAACTCAAATTTGAAATTTACAAATTGAATGTTTACATCTTTTAAGACTTGAACAAATAACAATAAGTAAATTCAAATATTTTGCATTGCCCTGCTAAGTTCATCATAATCAATATGACCTGATTGGCCTTCTTCTGGAGTGTTTAATTCGGATGGGTTACCACTTGTTAATATATCTCCAAGTTTCTTGTCTTCTGGGTTATCAACATCTTCATATCCTTGATTTCTTCTTTCCGATCTAATCCAATCTCTCATACATACTAAAACTTCCAAAGCATTGCTTCCCAATGAGTGACACGTATCTCCAAGTTGTTGTCTTGCTTGGCTAAATGCACTCTCGGATGCAACGGTTGAAATTGGCACATTCATCACGTCCCTAGCCATTGCGTAGAGAACATGAAATTGCTTTCCATTTTCATGCCACCACCCCAACGGTGAAAAATCCTTTGTGCGAGGCTCATTTTATTTCTGCAAGTAGAATTGAAGTTCATCAATGTTCCTGCAACTTGTTTGAGTGTTAGAAAAAGTAGAAAAAATATTAAAACTTTCATCTAATCCTTCATCTTCAGTCAATGTAGCAGAAGTGCTACATTGCATAATAGAATTATTAACATTACCTGCAGCTTTATCAATTACATTTGCATAATAATTATATAATTCCTTGAATTACACCAACTTCTCTTCTAACAAGACTAATCTCTGTTGAAAATAAATCTAGGCCACTTTTAACAATTAAATTATACACATGACATGCACACCTAACATGAAAAGTTTCATTAATAGGTGGTTGCAAATGCAATTTTAATATTGAAGTTGCGGCAATGTTGTTAGAAGCATTATCAAAAGACATACATAATAATATTTTTTGTTTGAGATTATAAAATTCTACAACTTCACAAATAGTGCTGCTTATAAATGCAGCGGTATGACTTTGATCTTCATCATATCTAAAAGCAATAATACGTTTTTGCATAACAGTATTATCATCTATCCAATGGCATATAACAGTAATATATTCACGTCCATTAACAGCTTGACCAATATCAGAAGTTAGAGATACTCTACAAGGAAGTTTTTCAAATAAATAACGTAAATATGTTTGATATTGTCCGTGAAGTCTGAAAATATCAGCTCTACAAGTACTCCTAGGTATACCTTTAAATAATGGATTGTATATTCTTTGAATATATGTAACATAATATGACGAAAAAGCAAACGAAAAAGGTAGACAACCTAAAGCAATCATTTTCGCTAATTCCTCACGATCCTTCATTTTATCATATTTTACTAACCCTCCAGTAGTAGGGTTAATAGTTGTTTGACTATCATCACCATCTTAGGCCCCATTCTATCGGGTGTGAAATTCTCATATGCCTACTAAGCGTTCCATTTCCCCCTAAATTTCCTCCAGTCAAATGTTTAAATGAATCTTTACAAATTTTGCATCTCACTCTATCAGAACCTTCAATTAATTCAAAAAAATTCCAAACCTTACTTCTTTTTCTACGATTAGTCGTCGGAGCCGTAGGTGGTCTACCACTAGTGCCACGACCACCACCCCTTGTACCAACTCCAACACTACCTACCCCAGCACTAGGTGCACTAGTAGGTGTAGCAGATATCTCTTCTTCAATTCCTATTTCATTATCTTATATTCCATAATCTTCTTGTAATTGATCATAATCTATATTTTCATTAGGCGATGTTTCAGGAACAATAGATATTGGGCTATTACTACCAGATGCTGAAGAATTACCTCTACTTTTACTCCCCTTACCAGTAACTTTTCTACACGTTTTTTAGCAGCACTAAACATATTGTGAAATTTAAGGAATAAATAAGCTCAAAATAAATATGCAATTAAAATATTAATAAGAGAAAGAGTTGGAGAGAGTGCACCGAATTGGAGCACTTGGTTATGCAATTCCGAATTTCCGATGTTACCACGAACAAACGTCAAGCCAATATTCCAACTTGAAGTTCAAAACCCGAATGATAAAATACTATAATTGAATTTCAATTATTCAACAAAAATGAGCCAAATAAATTCGAAGATGAAATGAGAAATTATTAAGACTTGAAGTTGAAGTCTTGAACTAGATAATTAGAGAATAGGTGAATGAGAGAATTTGAGATTGAGATGAGAATTTTGAGTGAGAAATGAAGAGGGGGGGAGGGGTATTTATAGATTTACATAAGGCTACATTTGTAAATTAAAAATGTGTTAAAAATTAAAAAAAATGGCCAAAACTTAAATAGATCCGTTGGCCAACGGATTTTTATGATTATAGCCGTTTGGGGTGGGCCCCATATATCTGAATTTAAAAAAAAAAATTTGACCGTTGAACCGGGCCGGGTTGGTTTACCCGTTAAGGGTACTGTTTTGCCGGACCGGGCCTAACCGATTCCGGTTAACCGTTACACTATATAATCCGGAACAAACCCCTACCCTATTATAACACAGCCCACCAGGCCCAATTTCTATCGATTCGGGCCGGTACCGATTTCTACCGGTCTGGGCCGGTCCAGAACCGGTCCAACCCGGCCCGTTTAACACATATGACCTAATTCCTATAAAGTTAGGGATATATAGGTAGCTCAGAAACTAGGGTGTGGCCTAAACCTCTTCAAACCATTTCGCTCGATCAAAATCGGTCCTCATATCTTTATCCGAAAACTCTTTTATCATTCCCGGATAAAGAGGGGCAGCTGTTATTGCCCAATTTTTCCTTATATATTTTCAGTATGCAAAATAACTTTAAAATATCATATATATGCATATGTAAGCATATTCAAGCGTTTTATTATTTTTCCCTAATTTTTTAAAGATATTTAAATAAATTTATTTCCCTTTTTTATCCATACAAATCCAATAATGATTTCTAAAATTATTTTGGTAACTCATCTATTGGATTTTTATCTTTATTCCAATATATAGCTAAGGTAATGTTCACATGTTTTTGTTTTTACAATTCTATTTAGTATTTTTAAAAGCTAATTGCACATAATTGTAATATTAGCCTTTTTAAAATTTAATTACGTTTATATTCATAAAATAAATTCCTATATTTTGAAAGTGTAAACTATATATTATAAATTTTTTTAGTGCTTTCAATTTATTTTTAGAAATTAATTTACTATTTTTTTATAATTTTAAAGGGGAAAACTGGCTATTTAAATAATAGCCCCATTACACTTCAATTGTAGCTTAAATCTAATACCAAACAAAACCTAATTCCCCATGCCCAATTCCAATTTAAACCCGAACCTTAAGCCAATTAAATGACCCAATCTAGATTCCCCACCTACCCTCTTTAATGCAGGTCGTCGATCATTCAAATCAATGGCCAATATTTGACTTTTCCGTTTTTAACCTTAATCGACCCCTTACCCTACTCATTCTTCACTAAATGCGCCATTGAATCCCCCTTTCTCTCAATTCTCTCTGAAACCTCACCTGAACCCTAGCTGCCTCCCTCTAATCCCACCATAATCCATCTAAATACCTACCCAATCCGTGTCACCTCATGGTCATTTAAGACATGTATCAGCCTCTTATGGATCTTGGGTGTTTGTTTATGTGGTTTCATGGCCAGACCTAGAAGGAATCTGGTCCAGCCCTTGCTCGGCTATTGTGCATGGCCTTTCTTTGGCCTTTCAAAGCTGATCCTTGACTTTTTATGGTTAGACCGTTAACTTTCAAGGTCTTTCTCACCTTTTCTGGGGTTTCTAAAACTCTAATCTTTAATATCTTTCAATTTTCTTTAGATCTATCTTAGATACTATGAATTTATTAAGTATTTTTCATAAGGTTCTTCGA
Organism: Nicotiana noctiflora; assembly: GCA_032618575.1. NCBI lineage: Eukaryota > Viridiplantae > Streptophyta > Magnoliopsida > Solanales > Solanaceae > Nicotiana > Nicotiana noctiflora. The sequence goes on from JASVEL010005750.1 coordinate 287,087, forward strand.
TTTTCTTTCAAAATGACTCTTTATTTTTCAATAATTAGGGTTTTCCTTTAAGCTCTTTAAAGACATCTTCTCTTGTTTTTAGTGTTGTTCCGTGACTTTATTATGCTCAAATAACTTGTTGCTTTCATTCTATTTGAATCAGCATGTGGAAAGTGCTAGCTCTTTTGGTCTTATCCGAAAACTGAAACAATCCTCGCTTGTTTGAGTGTATATTTGTTCAATCAAGTTCTTTCCTTGTTTGACCTATCTGATATGAGTTCTTAAACTCAACTACTGTTGAAGCCCAAAATTTCTTAGAAGTTTTGCCTCATTTGTTACTGTGAGATCTTTACTTGTTTCTGATTTCTCTTACCTGATACTATGTTTTTCTTCACTGTTGATTCGATGTGACTACTTAACCTACTTGACTAATGTGCCTCAAATGGTTTCCTTACTACTTAATCCTAGCTTATTTCTTCCATTACTGTATGTTTGTGTTATCCTTTTTGTCAATGTGTTTGGCCTCACATGCCTGATGTTTCTGTTCACTCTATTTATATATTGAAGTGCAGAATCATGTTTCTTCCTTGATTAATCTTGATCTTGTAACTGGTTGCAAAGGCTTTTCTTTTATGAACCCTATTTCACTCGCCTGTTTGAAATAAATTAATTGCATTCCCTTTACTGTGATGTTTCACCTTGTTGAATCCTTTCCTAAAATAAGCATATTTTGTACTTAAACTTGATTGTTTACTTCATGCTTTTACTACCCCTTATATGAAAATAGTTAATCCGTCCCCAAACTGATTTCTTTCCTTAATTAAACCTACTACTACACGTTAAAAAGTGATTCCTTCATTAAAGGGGATCACTTGTGTTAATTGATTATGACTTGTGATTGTTTCCATGTTTATGTTAAGACTTTACTGATTACCTTATTTTCTACTCATTTTCAAAACTATAAATACCCACCCCTCTTTTCTTCAAACAAATGAACAGCTTGAGTTCAAAACATACACTTACACTTATAACTCTCTCTTTCTTTACTGCTACTTGTGTCGTTTCTTTGTCTAGCTGGCTGAAAGCCAAGACTGGACAGTGGACTTTTGTTTGCTTTACATTTTTGCAGTTTTCTTCTCTACTGGTATGTCCTTGTTTACTTTTTAAGTCTCAACAACAATATATTTCTTTAAGCTGCATCTGTTTCTCATTGATGTTCACTTCTAATCGTTTTTCTGCAGTCTATTTACATTAATAGCATGCTGAAATATGTTCCCTTCCCCCTTTTAGATTAATGTTTCCCTATGCATGTACTCTATCAGTCACTTGTTATGTGCTTTGATGACTTATGAATCCCAAACCCCATATCCTCTCTATGTATTTGTGTCCCTTTGGTTGGTTTGTAGGCAGGCAGGCAAGCATCATCTATTGTTGTGCATGACCAAACGTACACTTTCTGAGGCCATATGCTTCATACAATTTATTCCCAAAACCCATTGACCCTTTGTGTAACTGCTGATTCTGGGTATTTTGAAGTTCTACTACTACTGTTTTTAAATCACCCTTTAATACTTACTATTTCCAACTTAGTTTTAATCAATCTCTGTCTTGCACTTCCACTATATTCTTAGAACTAGGCTCTAGTCTTAAAATTTTTACGTAACAGATAGGAATGGGATGGGTAATAGCACGTAATAGAGTACGAGACTAATTTGCGCTTTAATACCTTTACGGGATGTGAAGGATAGATATAAATATGATGGCCGGTGCTCTAATAGCACATGTAGCCCCTCTTTTGAGGAGTGATTACCAGGTATTGCATTGATGTGATCCATATCATCAGTATGCTTAGTTATAACTTTTTTCTAAACTTTCACTTTATTTTATCATTTCCAAACACATATGTATTTAAAATCCCCTCTTATTTGAGCCTTGTTTGTTTATTTGTTAATTTCACAAATTTACAAAAAAATTATCTAGCTGGGAACCACACTAGTGGATCTTGAGATGTGCCTAACACCTTCCTCTTGGAATAATCTCAAGCCCTTACCCTATCTCTAGTTATCAAGCATAGTTGTAACGGTCCGACACGTCATTATGGGAATTACCGTCCCGTTTTCCCTGTTTTATGCTTTTATATGTATTTGGAGGATTTAAAGTAAATCAGGTAGAAATCAGTTAGAAATGAGACAATAAATCTCTTTATGGGAAGGTTAGTTTGGAAAAGTCAACCAAATGTCGACCTATGAGTTAGAAGGCTCGGAATGGATTTTTGATGATTTGACCAGTTTTGGGAGATGATTTATGACTTAGGAGAATAATCAGAATTGAATTCAAAGATCCGGTGTAGAATTAGGCTTGAATTGGCTAAGGTTGGATTTTGGAAAATTCCGGATGGTAGGTGAGATTTTGATCCGAGGGTCGGAATGGAATTTATAGAGTTGCAGTAGCTCCGTTAGGTTATTTTGAATATGCATGCAAAATTTCAGATCATTCGGAGGTGTTTAGGTCAGGTTTTAGATCAAATGCAAGTTTGGGAAGTTTTAGTGAAACTTAGGCTTGAATCCATGAGAATTCGATGATTTTGATGTTTATGATGGTGTTTTTATATTGCGATCAAGTTTGAATGAAGGAATACAACATATCTGTGCATTTGGTTTAGGTCCAGAGAGTCCCAGGGTGAATTCGGATGGCCAACGGGCAAGTTTGGGATACAAATATGCAGCAAACATTGTAGAAGATTTTTACTCTATGTGATCGTATAGACAGATCTGCGATCGCATAGAGTTTTCTGAGGGGGTGGAAATTTTGCACTACGCGATCGCGTGAAGTTGTGTGCGATCACGTAGGTTTGTGACTTAACTCAGTGCATTCGCGTAAGCTTGCTTGCAATCGCGTAGAAGAGGAAGAATGTACATTGCGAACGCGTGGCTAGTTCTGCGATCGCGTATAGGGAATTTTGGGGCTTGAGATTTTTGTACTATGCGATCGCATAAGAGGTATTGCAATCGCATAGAAGAAGGCGTCTGGGCAGAACAGTTTAACCCTGCTATTATTTCCACCATTTTTACTCCGCCAAGAGAGGTTTTTGAGCGATTGGAAGAGGGTTTTCAATGGGTATTTCTAGGAGGTAAGTCTCTTGACTAGAAAACATCATTATATGCAAGAATCAACACTCAAATTCATGAAATTCGGTAGAAATTGTGAAGAACTAGGGCTTTGTTCTTGAAAATGTTTTTTTGGAATTTGAAAGGTCATTTGACCTCCGTTTTCGATAAACTTTATATGTACAAACTCGTGGCGAGACGAGGAATCTAGTAGAATATACATAACTATACTATCCTACTGTTTGGAAAATCAATAGACAGTAAACAAAACAAAAAAGAAAGACTCCAACTATTTCAAAACGGATCAAAAGAGTAGCTCACCGAAAAGTCTCTGACTGGGGAGTCCACTCTATGCGTCAGACTGATAGCCATATGCACATGCCTCAAATCATGTACAATCAAGTACATAAGTGTAGTATGAGTACATAGAAATACATACCCAGTCAGTATCTTTCCTAACCTAAAAATGTAATGACGAGGGGTCGACTGAGACACTTACTAGGTCCAGCAAATAAATAATACGAAGTTCAGTATATTTAGTTCACAGTGTATGTAGATAACAATAAACTCAAACAAACATTAATGTTAAAAATACTTTCATCCAATTAACAAAACTGAGTACTTTTCTCATTTAAATTAGTGGCCTCTCAAGAAAAAAGTCATACGAATTAATAAGGTTCCAATTCTTATCATCACACACAAATATCACCGAGACGTTCACCCCGATCCAACATAAAAGTAAAATGTGAACTGCCGAGGGTCAAACGACTCGAACCTTAGATGCATCTATTCATTCCGGACGCAAATCATACTTGGGACATGGTAAAATCATAATCACGTTCATGAATCATACGTGCAACGCGTTAAACATAATCTCATCATAAATTCTTTTTTATTATAAAAATGAATACAGTTCAATTGAATTATGTAAAACCTTAGATTTCCTTCAACTTACTTTCTTTCATACCATTAGCATATATAAGCAATTAATAGAGACCATGTAGCATGAAGTGATCCTAGAACTACCAGAACATAACATGAATAATAGCTACGCACGAACTCTCATCACCTCGTGCATACGTAGCCCCTACAATGAATCACATATTAATCAAGTTTACCTATAGGTATGTTCCCCCCTACAAGATTAGAAAAAAGACTTACCTTGTTTCGAGCCTACTTCCAACTCAAGAATGCATCTAAACTCTCAAACCAGATCCAGATAATCCAAAAATCTAATAGCTTTGTGAAAATCCTCTGTCAAGAGCTCCGAAATCGACCAACCTTTGAGTACAAATGAGCCAAAAATGGCTAACACCCGTAATAAATGAAGATCACTGCCTTTAGTGTTTTCTGCATCTACGGTTCTGGGACACACCTACGGCTACATCATCTGCCGAGTCCACTTCTGTAGAATATTGGCCTCTTATGTGGCTCCTGGGTTGGCCATCCCTGACAGCATCAGCGATGGCCTAGCCGTTTCTGCGAGCTCGCACCTGCGGCTGACCAACCGCAGGTGCGGTTATGATAGAAGCCTAAAGCTTAGACTCTTTCCCATATTTACAACTAAGATCGATCCTTGATCGATTGATGCTCGGGGACTTCAGGGCCCCGCCCGATCATACCTACAAGTTTGAAATGATAAATAGACTCGAACAAACCCTCGAAATGCCCGAAATAACACTAAATATAAGAATCACCCCCTAAAACCAATTAAATCAAACTTATTAACTTCAAGTTCTTCAATCTACTTCCAATATGACGAAACACACTTATACTACTCGAATTGATACAAAATTCTATGTACAAGTTTTAAATGACATTATAGATCTATTCCATATCTCAAAATTCCGTTCGGACCTCGATAACACAAAACCCACTCCAAACCATTTTTTTTAAGAACATAAAAATCCTTAAGGAATCAACTATCACTATTAGGCGCTAAAACACTACCGGGTCATCCAAAACCTGGATTCCAAGATTGTTTACTCAAAACACTGAATGAAGTCAAACTTGGCCTTTTAAGCCAACCTTAAGGAACCAAGTGTTCCGATTTCAACCTAAACTCTTCCGAATCCCGAACCAACCATCCCCACAAGTCATAAATCAGTTAAAGTAAGTACGGTAAGTCTTATTTAGGTGAACAGTGTTCTAGAAAGCAAAATGACCAGTCGGGTCATTACACTGCTGCCTTTTCGACTCCTGCCTCTTCTAAGACCATGACTAATTTTGCTCACTCCTCGGTCCCGTCCATTTCTATTCTGGTATCAATTTCTTCTTTAGCTACGTAGACTTTGACTGTCTAGCCTTAGGATTCTCCTTTTTACTATCTTGTGGATATAAAAGAGGAATCATTTCCAGGTGATGGGGATTTGATTCCTCTTAAAGGTGATCTGGGGATGTTTGCGATGGGGGCGTTCGGTCCATAGACTCAGTGGTGGGTGATTTTATATTGATCTAGACCCATAACCATTATCATTGCCGATGATGTTGGGCCAACTTCTAAGGTTCCAAGGTCGGCGAAGGCCAATGAGGGTGACAGTCTCTTCCTTCCGTTATGACAGAGGCCAAAGAGACAGCCATTTTTGGTACATAGAGGGAGGAGCTGTTGGCTTCGCGGCCAGCTGAAGATGCTTTTTTGCCGTCCGATGGGAATGGCAAAGGTGTTGCCAATTAAGGCTATGAGATAGGTTCAGACGTGGAAGATGGTGACCTGATGATAATGGAGGAAGGGTTTACCAAGCTCTAGGTAAGGTTAGAGGGGTCTATGAGGAGCATTACGATGACCCTGGATCGTGATCTGAAGAATACAACGAACGTAGTTCCTACCCTCGACCATCTTTGCTCCACAATAAAGGTTGAGGTCCTCAAAGAACTGGACGATGTCACCTTATTGAGGAGCATACCTGGTCTTTCTCTCAGGGTGAGTATTTAGTTTTTCGTCCACTTGTCTTATTTGTATTTAGTGTTTTGCCTTTGTTAGCAAGAATGTTTTTATTTTTACCTTCCTGCTTTTTATTTGTGATTGTAAACCATGATTTTGGAGGTTGAAAGTGTCCGGAGGGAGGAGAGATGTAGAGAAATTTTTGAGAGGTTAAAAACAAATATTTTGAGTATTGCGATAGGTACCATGACTTTTGCAGGTGGTTTGGTGAGGCAAGAATTTGCAAGCTCTTCGTGATAAATTGAAGGAGAAGAATGACGAGTTTGTAAAACTCACTAGGAAGTGTATCATCCTTGAGGGTATGACGAGGAACAGAGAATAATATCTTGAGGTAAGCAAAGCTGTAGAGGCTTAATGTGGATACCTTCAAGCACAAGTGGTCGAGATGTTCAGGAAATTAAAGGAATGCCGACTTCAGATGGAGGTCCTTAATGGAAAGGTCACCGAAACAGTGTAAGAATTAGAGAAGGCAGAGAAGTCGCGGTCAGAGGCCCTGAATAAGGTGGTATCCCTTGAGGGGGTGATTTAGACTCTTCGTTCTGAGCGGGAGAATGACTCAACAATGTCCAGGCTCAAGGAAGAATGGCTTGGTGAAAGGATTGGAAAGTTGGAAAGAGAGGCCTCTGTTCTCCATGATCGAGTGGTTGCCTTGGAGGCGAAAAAGGTCCAATTGTAGGAACAACTGTCCTCTCTCGTACTTCGTATTTCCCAAATATTCCTGGGGATATATATGAGGAGTGGATCCATGTCGAGGCTCAGCTAGATATCTTTCGAGATTTGTATGCGGTGAGGTTCATTTCTAATGAAGCCCTTGATGTTGTTCGTGTGAATGTCTGTGAAGCTTAATTCACTTGTTTGTATGATACTGCTATACCTAAAGTCAATGAAAGCGGCGATAAAGGTGTGGATCGACTTGAGAAGGTTGTATGGTATGATGTTGCATACTCGGAGGGCGAAGGCGACAGTGGCAAGGGGGACCAGGATAGTGGGGGCACTGGTGACCATGGCGGTGAAGGAGCAGGAGATCATGATGATGGTGCTCGGTAGTTTTTCCTTCACTTTTTGTAGACTTTTACGTATTTTGGGGGGCGTCGTCATAAGCCTTTGAAACAAGTGTTTCAAGTTTGAATTGTCAAATTCATTTTTTGCATCTGCTTATTTTCCTGTGGTTTTTTTTATTTGTCTATTTTTTGCTTATGTTGCTTGGCTGCCTTAGTTCTTTCTTTGTGCGTTGCAACATGGCTGAAGTCATTGATTTTTTTGGTCGTGATCACTTAATGGCACATTGTGGCCAAAGGTTGATAGGTGTTTGTTCAAGCAAGGTCAAATAGGACCTTTTATTTAAACAATGACCGAGGACCGATGTATACTAGTTCGAACTAGGTCGAATATAACATGAATTTTGTTATGGTTGAAGGTCAGTAGAAGTTAGTTCAAACATTGTTGAACATAACCTGAATTTACTTATGGTCGAGGGCTAGTAGATGTTAGTTCAAACACCATTGAACATAACTGAGTTTAATTATGGTCGATGGCCATTAGGTGTTAGTTCAAACCTGGTCGATCATAACCTGAATTGTATTAGGTTGAGGGCCAATGGATGTTAGTTCGAACAAGGTTGAACATAACCTGAATTTAATTATGGCTGATGCCCGGTAGGTGTTAGTTTAAATAAGGTCGAACATATCCTGAATTTAATTATAGATGAGAGCCAGAAGGTATTAGTTTGAACAAGGTTGAACATAACCTGAATTTAATTATGGCCGAGGGCTGGTAGGTGTAAGTTTGAACAAGGTCGAACATAACTCGAATTTAATTATGGCCGAGGGCCAGTAGGTGTTAGTTCAAACAAGGTCAAATATAACCTAAATTTAATTATGGCTGGTAGCCAATCGGTGTTAGTTCAAACAAGGTTGAACACAACCTAAACTTTAGAAAGATGTGCTGATAAGTGTGAAATTTATTGTCTTGGAATTATTGCTTTGGTTACATACTTGAAGAAATTATAAATCTTTCGGGCATCGGTTGACGTTCCAGTCCCAGTCCCAGTCTATCTTGTCCCTTCATTGGTTGTCTTGGATAGTCTATCTAGTCCCTTTATTGGTTGACATGGAGAGTGTTTGAGAGGTCGAGCAATGTATTTGTAGTCTTAGCCCTGTCATTACGTACTTCGACTTAAAGCGCTCCCTTCGTTGCATCGTTAAAAACCTTCTTGAGAAAACATAATTGGGACAAAACTTAAGTGAGGGAAAAAAGAGTACGACTTGGGGGACGTTTTATCTCTTAAAATTTGAAGTACTTAAGGTGGCTAATATTCCAGTTGTTTGGTAGTAGCTTTCCTTCTATTGTTTCTATTTGGAATGACACTTTGTTTGCGTGTGTCGTGATTTTTACAGACCGTCCCAATTTGTTCCTAGCTTGCCTTTCATGGGATCTTTGCTCGATTGTATTTTAGCTTTAAGTACGTAGTCCCCGACTTTGAGCGACCTGACATTCGCTTTCTTGATTATAATAGCATTCTACTTGTTATTTTTGGGTGATCATTCTTATATATGCTATATCTCTTTGCTCTTTGACTTCGTGGAGCTCCTACCTTCTGCTCTCGTCGTTTCTTGTACCGCTCTCATGGGAGTACCTTAGGCTGGATTCTCTGACCTTGACTGGTATTACTGCCTCGATCCTATAGACAAAAGAATAGGGCATCTCTCATGTGCTCGTCTTCGGAGTTGTTCGATAGGTCTATAGCACTTCTGGTAATATTTCTGGCCAAAGTCCCTTGGCGTCTTCAAGCTTTTTCTTGATGATGTTTAGATCGATTTGTTGGAGGACTCTACTTGCATGTTGCTTGTGGGGTGGTACGGTGGCGAGAGTATCCTTTTTATTTGTTATTTCTCAAAGAACTCGGCGGTTTCCATTCCCGTAAATTGGGGTTCGTTGTCGTAGTTGATCTCTTGGGGAAGGCCAAACAAACATATGATATTTTTCCATATAAAGGTGATTACTTCCTACTCATGTATTTGGGTAGATACACCTGCTTTCACTCATTTAGAGAAATAGTCAGTTAAAATCAAAAGGAATCATACGTTACCTTGCCCTGCCGGGAGAGGGTCCAGGATGTCCATTTCCCATTTGATGAACAGCCAAGGTGATGTGACTAAGTTGACGTGTTTGCCTGCTTGGTGAATCATCGCGGTGTACTTTTGGCATTTATCGCATCTCTTCACGAAGTCAACAACCTCCATTTTCATGGTGGGTCAGTAATACCCCGCCCATGTGAGGCATCTAACCAATGCTCGATTGTCAGAGTGAACCCGACAATAGTCTTCGTGGACTTTCTCAAGGACGCGCCGAGTTTGATTCGGGCCTAGGCATTTTTCTAAAGCATCGCCGTAAGTTCTCTTATACAGGTCATTGTGGAGGATACTATACCTGGCCACTTGCATTCTTAGTCTTGGCCTCAAATTTTATCATCTAGGAGTGTGTCATCCTGCAAGTATGTAATAATACAATTCCGCCAATCCTAAGTTAAGCTTACGGTTCTTACCTCGACTTGGTCTAGCCATGAGTTGAGGAGTTGGACCACGTTTTTATCTCTAATTGTGATGCTTTTGGTCATTGCGGCAAGTTTAGCGAAGCCATCCGCCTCAACATTCGGTGCTTGTGAAATTTGGTCGAGCTGACATTCGTCGAACTCGGGCAGCAACTTACAGATTTCGGGCTAATATTTTTGCAATCTTTGTTCCTTGACGTGGAAATTCACTGTGACTTAGTTGACTACGAGTTGGGAATCAGAGCGTGGTTTTGATCATTTACCCCATACTTGAGTATTCTCAAACCTGTAATTATGGCCTCATACTCGGCCTTGTTGTTAGTCATATCTGGGCACCTTATGAACTGCAAATTACTTCGCTTGTTGGGACTTCGAGTACGACTCCTAGTCCGGACCCTGATGCATTGGATTGCCATCTGTGTATATAATACATATTAAACAATTTTTATTGGGAATTTATTTTTTGCTTCTTTTAAATTTAAATACCATTAGAAAAATTCCTAATTTGGTCGGTGGCTACATAGTCAATCTTTTTAAAGTACATTTAGTACGTTAAAAAGATAAAAATAATAATATTAATTAATTATACCTTAATTTTCTAAAAGAACAAATATTTTGGATGGAATATATTCAATTACCACGACAATTAATATATAATGGTGGGAGTATTATATTGTTTTTATATTATAATACGGGTATAACTTTGTGCGCGAACCAAAAGAGTAGAAGTGTTTAATTTCTCATGTGTCAAACAGCTACTCCCATGAAATCAGCCACCGTCTAAGCTAAGCCCTCTTTCCCATTTTGCTGCGGCGAACAGCTCGTTTACACATTGCCAATCCACCGACTCCTTAAACCGCCACTTTTGGCTTTTTTATTTTATTTTTATGGCCAACGTTGGATGATTTTATGCTTCCATTCGGTCTGATTCCGTCAATCTCTCAATAACAAGTTTATTTATTTTAAATATATTTTATTTATTACAGCAAAATGCAATTGTAAAATATATATATTTGGTATAGAAAAATTTGACAATATATATAATAATTGGAATGCATGTTCTACGCTCCTAAAAAGTTGTCATTTCGGAGCTATTCAACTAGTCAATGTAGCACATGAAAGAGAAAAAACAAAACTAGACAACGTAGCAAAATTGCATATTTGCATGTGAATTTGAAAAGAAAAAATAAAAAGAAAGAGAAAGATACATACAAGTCTTAGAAGTAAAACCTAAAAAGGTGAAAGCTAATTATTTTGGAGAAATACTAATTAATGTACAACAGCTAGGCCGCTAGATTACGAAAATGAAGAGCTACAAAAAATTGTTTAATTCATAACAATTTCTTAATTTCTCCTATAAATAGAGGGGTCTTACCCCATTATAAATCATCACAAAATTCAATAAGAATTCCCTCTTTCTCTTTCTCTACAATATTGTTCTTCTTCTTTTATTATTTCATAACACGTTATCAGCACGAGACTCTACCATCTCAAGAAGCTCTTTCGGAAGATTAAGGTAATTTTTCTCCTTTTTTTTGTCGTTCTTCTTTTTTGTTTCTTTAGTTCCCAATAAACTTGAAATTTCGGGCAAGAACTATATGACATGGGTGTTGGATGCTGAAATCCACTTAGATGCAATGGGTCTCGGAGACGCCATTAAAGACAGAAATAAAGCATCTACCCAAGAATGTGCTAAGGCCTTGATTTTCTTGCATCATCACCTTGATGAAGGGTTGAAAATTGAATATCTCACAATCAAAGATCCACTTATTTTGTGGTGGAAAAGGGCATTGGGCAAAAATTTGCCGTGTACCAAGACATTTGGTTGATCTTTATCAAGCATCTCTAAAGAATAAAGGCCCCGAAGCCAATTTTGTCTCTGACAATGATTTTGACATCACCCACTTGGATGTGGCAGACTTCTTTGAACGCCCTGATGGAAAAATAGACCACTTGATCGGTGATGGATCCGTGGTTAAAGATGATTGAGTTGTTTGATTTTATTTTACTTATTCGTATTAATTAGTGAATAAATATCATGTAATTATCGTAATTTACATAAGTAGTAGTTTTAATTAGTATATTGAATTAGTATAATGTGTCACTGAATAAAGTTTGAGAACGATCAAAATTCATAATCTGCATAAGTTGGTTAAAACTGTGCAACTATTTTATAACAAAAAGTACATATTATGGTATGATTATTGCTAAATAATACTCAACGTACCTCATATAATCAGACCACATTTGGATGCTTGAGAACTTTTAAGGTTTTTTTTTTCCTATTAAATGGTATGATTTCACTGATTTCCTACTCGCATTCCCTTCTTTCCTCTTTCGCTTCTGGATTTGTAGCTTTGGTATGATTTGGCTTCAAATTGGCATTGTTTACTGTCCTTTACTGTATTAGATGTTAGAACGTCTTTGAAATAAAATACTTTATTTTCTTTCCATTTATCTGGAAATATTAATATTTATTTGTATATTTCTTTTGTATGTCAAAATATGGGAAGCAAATATGGATATCTCACAAAGCAAACTTAGATCAAATTTCAATTGTGAAAATATTTGTTTAGTTGATTCATGTACAACACATACAATACTCAAAGAGAAGAAATATTTCTCCCATTTAAGTATGTGTAAGGCAGATGTTACTACAATTTCTGGTAGTAGTAAATTAATTGAAGGCTCTGGAAGAGCTACTATAACTCCGCCTAAGGGAACAATACTTATCATAGAGAATGCAATGTTCTCCTCCAAGTCCAAGAGGAACTTGTTGAGTTTTAAAGATATCCGCAGAAATGGATATCATATTGAGACAATAGATGAGAATAATCTTGAATATCTCATCATTACCAAAAATGTCTCCGGCCAGAAAAGGGCTATTGAGAAGTTCCCATCTTTGTCTTGTGGCCTGTATTGGACAAGAATTAGTGCAATTGAGGCACATTCTATTGTAAACCAAAAGGTTACCGATTCCAATACTTTTGTACTTTGGCATGATCGATTGGGACACCCTGGATCAATTATGATGAGACGAATCATAGAAAACTCAAATAGGCATCCATTAAAGAATTTAAAGATTCTTTTAAATGATGAATTTTCTTGCACTTCTTGTTATCAAGGCAAGTTAATTATTAGACCATCACCAATAAAGGTTGGAATTGAGTCCCCTGCGTTTTTGGAACGTATACAAGGGGACATTTGTGGACCTATTCACCCACCTAGTGGGTCATTCCGATATTTTATGGTCTTGATAGACGCATCCTCTAGATGGTCTCATGTGTGCCTATTGTCATCTCGCAACCTCGCGTTTGCAAAATTAATGGCACAAATAATTCGATTACGGGCACAATTTCCTGATAATCCAATTAAGTCTATTAGACTTGATAATGCTGCTTGAGTTTTCATCCCAAGCATTTAATGATTATTGCTTATCAATTGGGATAAAAGTGGAACATCCCGTAGCTCATGTTCACACTCAAAATGGTCTTGCAAAGTCTTTAATTAAACGTCTGCAATTGATAGCAAGACCGTTACTCATGAAAACGAGGCTGCCCACTTCTGTTTGGGGTCACGCCATTTTGCATGCAGCAATGCTAGTTCGTCTCAGACCGATAAATTATCATAAATATTCCCCGTTGCAATTAGTTTTGGGTCATGAACCTAATATATCCCATTTAAGAATTTTTGGATGCGCAATATATGTGCCTGTAGCACCGCCATATCGCACCAAAATGGGTCCGCAAAGAAGGTTAGGAATATATGTTGGGTTTGAATCGCCCTCCATTATTCGCTACCTCGAGCCATTAACGGGAGATTTATTTACTGCACGGTTTGCAGACTATCGATTCGATGAGACACTTTTCCCAAAATTAGGGGGAGAAGTTGGTGAAACCAAACGGAAAATTTTGTGGAAAAATCCATCATTATCTCATCTTGATCCACGTGCCTCTATTTGTGAAAAAGAGGTACAAAAAATTATTCATTTGCAGAGAATAGCAAATCAAATGCCCGATGCATTTACGGATATGAAAAGGATAACAAAATCACATATCCCTGCGGAGAATGTTCCAATCCATATTGATGTCCCTATTGGACAATCTTCTAGTGTCATAGCTAATGAGTCAAAAGCACGCATGAAACGTGGCAGGCCATTAGGTTCCAAAGATCGAAATCCTAGAAAAAGGAAAATAAATGATCAAAATGACACTATGAAAGAATCTCATGAAGAAATCCACGACTTAATAAATTCTGAGATTCATGAGGAATCCACCGAGCCCGAGACTCAAGAAAATAAGGAACTATCAATAAATCCAATCGATATTGAGACAAATTTGAATCGATTGGATATAGTGGTGGATTATGTCTTTGCATATAATGTTGCATCCAGCATTATGCAAGAAAATGAGGATCTTGAACCTCAATCTGTTGGAGAATGTCGACAAAGACTTGATTGGCCAAAATGGCAAGAAGCAATCCAATCAGAGTTGAATTCACTTGCAAAACGTGAAGTTTTTGGGCCTATAGTCCAAACACCTAATGGTGTTAAGCCCGTTGGCTATAAATGGGTCTTTGTACGCAAGAGAAATGAGAAAAATGAGGTGCAAAGATATAAGGCACGCCTTGTTGCACAAGGATTTTCACAAAGGCCTGGTGTTGATTATGAAGAGACATATTCACCCGTTATGGATGCTATAACATTCCGTTATCTCATTAGTTTTGTTGTCCATGAAAAACTTGACATGCATTTAATGGATGTGGTTACCGCCTACCTTTACGGCTCACTTGATAATGAGATATACATGAAAATTCCCGAGGGCTTCAAAATGCCTAATAATTCAAAATCCCGGGAAATGTTTTCAATCAAATTGCAAAGATCTTTGTATGGTCTAAAGCAATCGAGGACGAATGTGGTATAATCGTCTTAGTGAGTATTTATTAAAGGAAGGCTATATAAATGATGCCATTTGCCCATGTGTTTTCATAAAGAAAACAACATCGGAATTTGTTGTACTTGCCGTATATGTTGATGACATAAACCTTATTGGAACTCCTATAGAACTCCAAAAGGCAATTGATTATTTAAAGAAGGAGTTCGAGATGAAAGATCTTGGAAAGACAAAATTATGTCTTGGTTTGCAAATTGAACATTTGGCAAACGGAATTTTTGTTCATCAATCTACCTACATAGAAAAGGTATTGAAACGGTTTTACATGGATGGAGCACATCCATTAAGTACTCCGATGGTTGTTCGATCACTTGATGTGAAAAAAGATCCATTCCGACCTCAAGAAGAGAATGAAGAGCTACTTGGTCCTGAAGTACCATATCTTAGTGAAATTGGTGCACTAATGTATCTTGCCAATACTACAAGGCCCGACATAACTTTTTCAATTAATGTGTTTGCAAGATATAGCTCTGCTCCCACAAAGAGACATTGGAATGGAATCAAACACATATTGCGGTATCTAAAAGGGACTACCGATATGGGCTTATTTTATGGCAACAATTGCAGTCCCGATCTTGTTGGTTATGCTGATGTTGGGTATTTATCCGACCCACACAAGGCTCGATCTCAAACAGGTTATGTGTTTACCTGTGGAGGCACTGTCATATCTTGGCGATCGACTAAGCAATCAATTGTGGCTACTTCATCTAATCATGCTGAGATAATTGCTATTCATGAAGCAAGTCGAGAGTGTGTGTGGTTGAGATCTATAATACATCTTATTCGAGATAAATGTGGTGTGAAATGTGATAAGTTACCCACTATTTTGTATAAAGACAATGCAGCATGCATAGCTCAACTGAAGGGAGGATTCATAAAAGGAGATAGGACAAAGCACATTTCACCAAAGTTATTTTTCACACATGATCTTCAAAAGAATGGTGATATTAATGTGCAACAAATTCGCTCAAGTGATAATATGGCTGATTTGTTCACAAAATCTCTACCGACGTCAACCTTCAAGAAGCTAGTGTACAAGATCGGGATGCGAAGGCTAAAGGATGTGAATTGATGCTCTCATCAGGGGGAGTTAATGCGCGTTGCACTCTTTTTCCCTTACAAGGTTTTGTCCCACCGGGTTTTCCTTGCGAGGTTTTTAACGAGGCAACCAAAAGGCGTATTATTAGATATGTGTACTCTTTTTCCTTTTCTAGATTTTTTTTTCCATTGGGTTTTATTTTAGTTAAGGTTTTAATGAGGCACATTACTTATTGAGTAGACATTCAAGGGGGAGTGTTAAGAATAGAATTCTATTTGGAGTGAATGTCTATAATTCTACTTGGAGTGAATGTCTATCTTGTGGAGAGTTTTACTTTGTGACTAAGTCATAATTTCTCCTATAAATAGAGGGGTCTTACCCCATTGTAAATCATCCCAAAATTCAATAAGAATTTCCAAGTCTTAGAAGTAAAACCTAAAAAGGTGAAAGCTAATTATTTTGGAGAAATACTAATTAATGTACAACAGCTAGGCCGCTAGATTACGAAAATGAAGAGCTACAAAAAATTGTTTAATTCATAACAATTTCTTACTGAAAAAATGACAAAAGTCGAGGCCAAACATTAATTATTAACTCATAAACTTTGTTTTACTTATTTTTCTTTTTTTTTTTTACATTATTTCACATACTGGCAAGATGAATTATTTTGAGATTCTAGATGGGCTAAGGTGAGAATTAATTTTCGGAGTCCAAAATGGAAAAAGTAGCTTTTTGAAAGGGTAATTATAAAGTCAATTTTTTTTAGTAGTCTCGTTTGTTTTGGACAGATTTTTGTTACTATAGCAAAGTGTTATTATGGATAACATATATTATAACATAACATGATAAATTCGTTTCATATTAAAATCTTAGTTTGTTATAGTGAATTGTTGTTATATAGAGGATGATCGTTATCATGCCGGAACTAGAATACTGGGAGCGTGTTCGGCCAAACCATGTAACTTTGATTCGAATCATGTAATTGTCTTAAGAAAATTTACTCAATATATATATATAAATAAATTATTAATTCAAAACACATTAACTTAAAACAATTAAAATTCCAAACTCATAAACTTAAAGTTTTGGTTCAACATCTGAATGTCATAGTGAAGTTTGACCATATAACTGAAAAATGGGACAATTGAACTAGGAGTAAAGGCGAGAGTGTACTCTTTAAAATTTGTTCACAAATTTATCAATCGCTTCATTAGCCGTTAAAGTCGTACCTAAAGGGAAAAAAGAAAAACAAGATTATTGAGTAGACAAACTTAAAGTGTATATTATGAATCTATCTCTAAGTTAACCAACGAGTACTACAAGAAGTAATAAATAATCAACCAAAAAAATTAAGAATTAAGGATGGCATTATGCTTCCATGTAGAAAAAATACCAATTATAAGATTTTATAAAAAACAATAAATAAAAAATAATAAAGATAAGTTGTTAGCTTGTTTCATGAAGAGAGGTGCTGTAATTTTCAGTAACAATTACGAATCAAAAAGTTTGTATTTGATTAATTAATTAAAATAATATTTTTAAGCACCAATTAATATTTGATCAAACTTTTAAAAAGTTTTTCTAAATGTATTATTCTTAAAATTACTTTTCAAAAGTGCTTCTTCTTCTCAATACTGCTTCTGATGCTCCTTAAAAGTACTTTTATAAAATTTGACCACGTACCTTTTATAGCTTTATAGTGACGTGCAAGTGTGTTTTTCTATTTTTTATTAGATTGTGAGTTAGAGTCTCCCCAAGAACAAGGTCGGAGGAAAAGATGCCGAGAGTCTATTTGGAAACAGCTTCTCTACCCCAGGATAGGGGTAAGGTCTACGTACACACTAACCTCCCCGGACTCCACGAAGTGGGATTATACTTGATTGTTATTGTTGTATTAGATATTTGATATTTGCATTCGATTCCGACTATATCCAACTGAGAAATCTTATATCGGAGTCTCCGAAACTAGAAATTTTCATAAAACACTAATCTCCGTCTCATATTAACAATTGTGGTTACTAAAAGTAGTTGTCTCAAATTATTTGTCATTTTAGAAGTTTAAGACAAAACTGATTATTTTTTTTCCTTTTTAGCCCTTAGTAATAATTGTTCTTGAAGATGAAAATAACACATAAATAGAATAAAATATTCAATGAAGAGAGATTATATCTTATGACATAATAAGGGTAGAATAGTCCAATGGCTTTCCTAATTAATATTTCTTAAAGGCGTGTAAAAGAGAAACACAACACGCAATATGAATCAGAGGAAGAATAATTTAGAGCATAGTATATATAGTTTGCCTAATTACTATTCGTAACTACTGTTCAAATTGTTACTAGCTTGTATCAATACAACTTGTATCAACTGTATTTATTCGCTCAATTATATTTATTCACGCAAGGAAGACAACATTTATCGACCGTAACCAAGTAGAAAAAGGTATATAAAAAAGATATAACATGTGTAGAGAAATACATAAAAATAAAATGCTCATATAGAGAGTCAAACCAAAGACCTCCACTAACTAAGCACGCCTTCTAACCAACCGAGTTACAAGAATTTGTTGCTTTCTTATTTCAGTTCAATATAATTTATCTCTTGTTTCATATATTTATTATAAAATTAAAATATAGCTATGAATAATAAATTTACTAAAAAGTATAACCACGAATGATAAATATAATATAAATATTTGATGTATCAGCCTAATTTTCTCAAACTTCTCTATTAGGAATGTAAGAGTATTTGTCACTTATGACATGTTGTTATCACTTCAGTGAGGAATAGCATAGAAATCCCATTAAACTTGTCCGGAAAAGTCATTTACACACTTGAACTTTACGGGTGTCCTAATACCCCACTATTCTTATTTGGGATGAATTTAAAACCCCATTGGGTGATGACCTGGCATGAAAAGTGTAGCTAATTCCCTAGATGCGTGTTAGGTAAAAAAAAGAAGCTTTAAACTAATTTAGTTGTTCAGGTGCCACTTTCCTATTGGATAATCTAACTAATTAAACTTAATACTATTTTTTCTCTTTTCTTATTCATTTTCTTTTCTTTTTCGTTCTCTTTCTTTTTCTCTTTCTTCATTTTAGCAGACCAATGTCATCATCTTCCCCCCATTTCTTGAAACTAAGTCTTATTTTATTTTTGTTTCTCTTTTTTTTCTTGTTGAATCTCCATTTCCACTCGTCTATTTCTTTCACCATATTCCATCAATATAATCCTACTAGAAAGAATTAAAAAGAAAGAACAAAATATCTTACAACTAATGGCTTATTTTTTGGACTGATTTTAAGGTGTTGTGGAGTTGTAAATAGGTGATTTTGAAGGGTTATTTTAGCAGGTTTTGGGAACGTTTTGGGGCTGAAATTTATTGTAATTTTCAGTGATTTTAACGGGAAAAAAAACTGCTGGAATTTGGGGGTGTCTTGGAGCTGATTTTCGCAGCTCTTTTCTGGTTTTCGCAACTAATTTTGCTACGATTTTGGGGTGGATTTTGAAGTATTTTGGGGTGAGTTTTTGCTGCTGATTTTGGGGTTTAGTTGGTACAAGAATTTTAACTTCTTATAGATCAGCTACCCCAAACTCCGCCTACTTCGCCGCCATCGCCGTCACCATTACCGTCTGTGGTGGTGGTCTCCTCTTCTTATTTCACTTCCTCCATTTCGTCTTTGTTCACAAATTAGTGTATTATATATATACAATTAATTCAACCATTTCTTATACCTCCATTTGTGGCTATAACATGGAAGGCTTTTTTTGAGATTTTTGATGAATGATTTGTGTTGTGGAAATATTTGGGAACACATTCATTGATTTATTTCTTGTGTTAGTTACTTGCTCATTTGATCGAACATATGTTTGTTTTATTTATATTTAGAAGTAGAGACAAGTATTTTGGGGTGAGTTTTTGGTACTATTTTTGCAGGTTTTCAAGGTGGTTTAGAGCTGGTTCCATGGTGGTGTAGGTGGTGATGAAGATGACATGGAAAAAAGAGTTAAATAAAACTGCAATTAAATAAATAGGGAAATAATAAATCAGCTTTTGACACGTGGCACGCGTGTACTACACATTCCACCACAAGACTGACTAAGTATTACCAATGGGGTATTAAATTCACCCCAAACAAGAATAGTGGGGTATTAGGACACCCCTAATTTTCTCAAACTTCTCTATTAGGAATGTAAGAGTATTTGTCACTTATGACATGTTGTTATCACTTCAGTGAGGAATAGCATAGAAATGATATACTAGCCGTTTCAAATTTACATCACTGCACACTCCCCCTACTTTACGCACGAGTCCACGACTACTAACGGGACAAATTCATGCCCAATAATTTTTTTTATGGGGCCCCCTTTTGTGTTTTACCATAACTATCCTCACGCCATTACTTGCTACAATCAGCTCAGTCAACACCAACGCCTTAGGCTCTTTTCAATCAAGTTATAGCATCCCTTTCAATTTAGACGAGGTAACTTCATTTGTCCTGAATTTTTCTTTTTTTTTTTTTTTTTAATTTATGATCTTGAAAGTTTAAAAAGTAAAAGCTTTATAAGGTCATAATATTTGTGTGATTATACAAGTTTTTCATTAGAATCAAATAGATAAAATGAAGAGTTTAAATTTAAATTATTGTCAATTGTAACAATATGTCATTATTTTTAGAACGGACTAATAAGAAAAGTGTGTATCTAAATTAGAACGAAGGGAGTAGTGTTTAGGCACGCTATCTACAATAAAAATTGCATTCAATGTATACATCGAATAAGCAAATTAAAAAAAAAATAATAAGAAGAAGGAAAAATTCCAAACATTAGCTCACTAAACTGCTTAAACTAAAAATAATCGGTGGAGGCATAATATATATATATATATATATATATATATATATATATATATATATATATATATATATATATATATATATATAAAAAACTAGAAAAAGAAAATAATGAATGTGGCCAACTATTGGTGTAAAAATCCCAAATTAAATATGCAATTAAAATATAAATAAGAGAAAAGAGTTAGAGGAGGTGCACCGAATTCGGTAATATATTGAGTACTTGATTACGCAATTTCGATGTTACCACGAACAAACGTCAAGCAAGTATTTCAATTTTGAACTTCAAACTTCAAATTCCGGATGACAAAACACAATAAATTAAATTCAAGAAAAGAGAGCAAAATAAAAATTATAAAATTAGAATATGAAATGATGAATTGAAGACTTGAAGTCTTGCAAATTGGAGAATGAGAGAATGAGAAAAATTGAGATTGAGAAAAGAGTATTGATTGAAGAAATGAAAAAGAATGGGGGAGAGGGGGTTATTTTAAATTAAAAATGGGTTAAAAAAAATTTTATAAAAAAAATAGGCTATTTGTGCAAAAGACCTGTTGGTCAACAGACCAAATTAGAATATGACCGTTGCCAAGGTTTGTGGGCCCCATTCAATTCAAAAATTTAAAAAATACAAAAAAAAACTATCCGTTGAACCGGCCTGGGCCGATCCGGTTAACCTGTAAGAGTGGACAATAACTATACCGGCTTCAGCCAGGCCGGTTACCCGATTCTAAAATTTAAACCGTCCAAACCCTCCCAACCTCCTACCTAGTCCAGCCCAGCCCAACCCAACCCTCATTATCGGTCCGGGCCGATTCCGGGTTCTACCGTCTAGGCCGGTCCAGAACCGGGTCAACCTGGTCTGTTTAACACCCTTAGCCCAAACACAATATGTGTAAGTTTAACTCACAATCTTTTTTTTTCTTTTTTCTTTCTTGATCACCTAAAGTAATATAAATAGATCTATCGTGTCCGTGATACTCTTTTCAACTAAATAGAATGTCTAGTCCCGTTTGTTAACTTTTGCAATAAATTTATTTACAAATTTTTTCAAAAACCAACAATAAATATGTCTCATTTCAAATAACTAAAAATCTCTATAAAAATTTGTATGGGTCGGAATTCGACCATATAATAATCGATAATAAGCAAGGTTAATAAATGTCACGCCCTCTTTTAACTGACGTCGCTTAAATGCCCAATTAAGATGATCAGTGAAGACATGGACGATTCATTTTGTCAAAGGCAGTCTCTTAACGTGGGCCCTACCACTAATAGTCGCCATGCATACTTCATCTCTATAAATACCAGGAACAGATACTAGCATAGGGGCTCTCTTCTTCCCTATGGGGACTCTAAAAACCAAAGAGCAAAACAAAGAGGGAGTAACGCAAATAAATGAGAAAAGTGGAAGATCAAAAAAAGGGATGATTGTAAGGCTCTGAACATCCCAATAGGGAGGCAGACCGCCCTATTATTATCAATAAAAATCATCCATATTTTCGGTTATTAGAAGAACTACTCTTGATCACCATTTCCTTTATCTTGATTCTCGATTTATTACGACTTGTTGTGATTGGCCCTCAACTTATATATATATATATATATATATATATATATATATATATATATATATATATATATATATATATATATATATATATAATTTTGTATTCATAAAGTAACCGACAACTTTTGAGTCAAACAATTTGGCGCCGTCTGTGGGGATTCCTAGCAAGATCACGTAGTTCTTTTTGGAATCAAAAGGGAAAAGGAAACGTCAGAAAGAGAAAAACAACCCGTCTAGATTGGGTTCGCCAACAAATTCAACTACGGTTGAAATCAAACTCGGGCAAAGCGCCCTCACCTCCGATTAATCAACAAAGTTCAACAACAGTTGAACTAGGACTCAGGCCATGCGCCTTCGCCAACAAATCAACTACGGTTGAAATCAAACTAGGGCTATGCGCCCTCACCTCCGATTAATCAACAAAGTTCAACAATAGTTGAACTGGGACTCAGGCCATGCGCCTTCGCCAAAAAATTCAACTACGGTTGAAGTCATACTCAGGCTTTGAGCCCTCGCCTCCGATTAATCAATGAAGTTCAACGATAGTTGAACTAGGACTCAGGCCATGCACCTTCGCCAACAAATTCAACTATGCTTGAAATCAAACTCGGGTCATGCGCCCTCGCCTCCAAATAATCAACGAAGTTCAACAACAGTTGAACTGGGACTCAGGCCATGCGTCTTCGCCAACAAATTTAACTACGGTTGAAATCAAACTCGGGCTGTGCGCCCTCGCCTCCGATTAATCAATGAAGTTCAAAAATAGTTAAACTAGGACTCAGGACATGCGCCTTCCCAACAAATTCAACTACAGTTGGAGTCAAACTCGGGCTATGCGCCCTCGCATCCGATTAATCAACGAAGTTCAACAACAGTTAAACTAGGACTCTGTCCATACGCATTCGAAAACAAATTCAACTACGGTTGAAATCAAACTCGGGCTATGCGCCCTCGCCTCCGATTAATTAACGAAGTTCAACAACAGTTGAACTAGGACTCAGGCCATGCGCCTTCGATAACAAATTCAACTACGGTTGAAGTCAAACTAGGGCTATGCGCCCTCGCCTCCGGTTAATCAACGAAGTTCAACAACAGTTGAATTGGGACTCAGGCCATACGCATTTGGCGACAAATTCAACTACGGTTGAAGTCATACACGGGCTACACGCCCTCGCCTCCGATTAATCAACGAAGTTCAACAACAGTTGAACTGGGATTCAGGCCATGCGCCTTCGCCAACAAATTCAACTACGGTTGAAGTCATACTCATGCTATATGCCCTCGCCTCCGATTAATCAATGAAGTTCAATAACAGTTGAACTAGGACTCAGGTCATGCGCCTTCGCCAACAAATTCAACTATGGTTGAAATCAAACTCGGGCTATGCGTCCTCGCCTTCGATTAATCAACGAAGTTCAACAATAGTTGAACTAGGACTCAAGCCATGCGCCTTCACTAACAAATTCAACTATGGCTGAAGTCAAACTCGGGCTATGCGCCCTCGCCTCCGAGTAATCAACGAAGTTCAACTGGGACTCAAGCCATGCGCCTTCGCCAACAAATTGAACTACGGTTGAAGTCACACTTGGGCTACGCGCCCTCGCCTCCGATTAATCAACGAAGCTCAACAACAGTTGAACTAGAACTCAGGCCATGCGCCTTCGCCAACAAATTCAACTACGGTTGAAGTCATACCCGGTCTATGCGCCCTCACCTCCGATTAATCAACAAAGTTCAACAACAGGTTAACTAGGACTCGGGCCATGCGCCTTCGCCAACAAATTTAACTACGATTGAAGTCATACTAGGGCTATGCGCTCTCGCCTCCGATTAATCAACGAAGTTCAACAATAATTGAACTAGGACTCAAGCCATGTGTATTTTCCAACAAATTCAACTATTGTTGAAGTCATACTTGGGCTACGCGCCATCGCCTCCAATTTATCAACAATGTTCAACAATAGTTGAACTGGGACTCCGGACATGCACCTTCGCCAACAAATTCAACTACGGTTGAATCTCGGGCTATGCGCCCTCGCCTCCGATTAATCAACGAAGTTCAACAATAATTGAACTAGGACTTAGGCCATGCTCATTCACCAACAAATTCAACTACGGTTTAAATCAAACTCGGGCCATGCGCCATCGCCTTCAAATAATCAACGAAGTTCAACAATAGTTGAACTGGGACTCAGGCCATGCACCTTCGCCAACAAATTCAACTACGGTTGAAATCAAACTCGGGCTATGCGCCCTCGCCTCCGATTAATCAATGAAGTTTAACAATATTTGAACTAGGACTCAGTCCATGCGCCTTCGCCAATAAATTCAACTACGGTTAAAGTCAAACTCGGACTATGCGCCCTCACCTCCAATTAATCAATGAAGTTGAATAACAGTTGAACTGGGACTCAGGCCATGCGCGTTCGCCATCAAATTCAACTACGGTTGAAATCAAACTCGGGCCATGCGCCATCGCCTCCAAATAATCAACGAAGTTCAACAACAGTTGAACTGAGACTCAGGCCATGTGCCTTCGCTGGCAAATTCAACTACGGGTGAAATCAAACTCGGGCTATGCGCCCTCGCCTCCGATAAATCAACGAAGTTTAACAATAGTTGAACTGGGACTCAAACCATGCGCCTTCGTAAACAAATTCACTACGGTTGAAGTCATACTTGGGATATATGCCCTCACCTCCGACTAATCAATGAAGTTCAATAACAGTTGAACTGGGACTCACACCATGCACCTTCGCCAATTAATACAACTACAGTTAAAGTCAAACTCGGGCTGTGCGCGCTCATCCTCCAAATAATTCGGGCACAGGTCAAGCACCCTTACCGGCCAAGTAAGTACGTCCAACTCTAACTAAAATTAGAGACACGTAAAATTCGGCCCCGGCCAAGCTACTAGGTCGCGTTCTCATGCTCACGACCAACAGCCCGACCGCGCTCGAATTGGGACTAAGGCTAAATCGCACCACCCACAAAGGGATGGCTCGACTCGACCACCCCAAGTCAAGAGGGGAGCAACCACTAACGCTCGAAAATTGACACGCCTACCAAAGTCGAATATCAAAATCAAATGACCCCCTCAAACGCGGGCAAAACAAACACTAAAACAAATGGAAAAAGGTGAATTCCTTCTTATTCATGAAACAATCACAGGTCGTTCCCACTTACATCCGGCCGGGTAGCGTCCAATATTAAAAAAAACACAAAAACAACGAACAAAAAAAAAAAAAAAATAGCAACAGCAATTAACAAGACATCGAACGCCAAACTGCGAGGAAAAAGTAGAAAAAAGGAAAAGAGGAAGAAGCTATTCTTTCACTCGACGCCACCTACACTGCCGCCTGCACCATCCGCGTTGTCACCTGCACCATCTGCACCACTGCCCGCAGCCTCCTCACCATCGCCGACTCCCCCCAAGCTCCCGCCAGACGTTGTAGCATCAAAACCACACTCCATATGGGCCCCCGAGCCCTTTGGCGTGCCCCCTCGAAAGTGGCTTCAGACACAATGCCAGCCTCAAACAAGTTCTTATATACGTCCCGCTGGGCCTCATCATAGACCCAAATTTCGCGGGCCTGACCTGAAAATACGGACAGCTCCTTGAGACGCCTATTCACTTCTTCCAAGATTGCAATCTGTCCCGCCGCATCTTGAGCACCTTATTCTAGTACCCCAATCCACTCTTCAAGACTACCCTCTCTAAAGGTAGCAACAGCTCTTACCAACGATAATTGGGATTCGTCAGCGCAGACAATCCCCTGCAACTCATCAACTCGGGCTGAGGCGTCAGCCAATCATCGCTTTAAGGCCGCAACCTCCCCTTCCAGCGCGACAACCTTCCCACTCCACTCTGAGGTGACTTCCGTCACCTTGGTCAAACACAAGCGCTCGCACTCAACCGAGGCCCTCCTTCCGGCCTTAAGCTCGTCATTCTTTCGACGTAATTTATCCTCCAAAGCCCTCACACGACCAAGCGCATTTTGCGTATGAAGTTCCCTCCTCACCAACTCTTCAACCAAAGCTCGGCTACGGGGATCATTATCTCCCTACACCCACCTCGGTAATGACGACGCTTATCAAGCAACTGCAAAAATACCCCCGACCGAACATTGGCTCGACGGAGGCTCTCCACCTGCAACAAAAAAGCCTGCAAAACAAGAGACAACGGTTCAGATAGGAAATAAAATAGGACAAAAGGAAAGCAAAGAAGCCTACATCTTTGCACACATACCCTCATTCCCATCACCACCACTTCGTTCATCAGGCCGACGTATGTAATGTCTCTCAACGACTCATTCTCTATCACCGAACACAGCTGCCCAAACTGCGACACCAGACTCGAGTCCAGTAGCAGTAAATTCGAATCCATAGGAACCTCAATGAGGTACGACCTCCCCTCCGGGTGGACAGTGGCACTTGTGACACCCTCTCAGAACATGCGGACATCCTTGGAATCCAAATCTGAGTCGGATTCAGATCCATCCCCAGTAGCCGCCGCCTCCGCCGATGGAGTACTCGACCCGCCAATCTCCACTATCACCCGGGAAGCCTCCCCTATCTCGACCATATGGGTCGAAGACTAGGCCGTTGGGGTAGAGCTTTCTTCTCGATCCAAGCGGACCTGAGCATCATTCGCTCTCGATCCGTCCGCAGGAGTATGTGCCGCAGTCGTACCCTCTCCCACCTCCAAAGGAGGAGAAATCTCATTAATTATGACGGGTGGAACAGATACGGTCGCCACAGGAAGAGCTGGAGTAAAAGCAACCCTACGCTTAGTCAAAGGCCTTTCTTCCTCATCGCACAAAGATAAGCCATCTCAAGGGCGAACGATCCCCGATGGCCTTTTGTCCCGAAATAAAGGACGAGAAGGAGAAGGAGCCACCGAGGATTAAACCGACGCAACCCTCGGTACGCGGCATGGTGCCGGTGCCGGTGCCGCAAAGAATCTAGCGATCGCATCGGGCCACCGAGAAGCTAGTTGAGGAGCTCTGCCGTGATTCACTCTCTCTGCAACAGAAAGACAAGGTCAGTCAGAGAAGCTACTAAACCCTAAACTTAGCAGATCAAAAGAACAAACTCCTTGCCCATGGCTTGCCCCCGGCCGTGATTCTCCCAAAAGGACGCCCACGTGCGAATCCCCTAGGTATGAGGAAGTATGGCTTCGAGCCACCCATGTATCCCAGAAAATAAAGCCGGTGGCGACCTCTCGGCTACGAAAGTAAGGACAAGACAGTATTAACTTAAACACAATAAAAGAAGGAATGAACATTGTCGCTTCGATAAAGATAACTCACGTCTATGGTTCCAAACCTTCGGGAACTCCGGAGAGGACGCCACCAAATGATCGATCCTGATATAAAAGAACTGCTCAAACGACCGAGGCTCAACCTCATCGTCCAACGCAGCCCTCAGCCCCCTCGACCCATGCGGGCTCGCATGAAGCATGGTGCCTTGCACTCGTTGAGGAGCGTATAGGGCGAGCACGTGCTGCAGCGTGACTGTCCTGCCAGCCAACTCCCCATATTTCAAAAACATCGCTAGGAGTTTGTAGAGAGATGGGGTGAGCTGGCCCGGGCATACCTTATAGTAACGCTAGAAGTCCACCACCAAAGTGGGAAGTAGAACCCTGAACCCCAACTTAAGGGGGTACGCGTAGAAAACACAGTGCCCTACGCGATCGGTGTGAACACTCTCCTCATGCCGGGCAAGAACAATATCAGCATGAGTAGGCACAAACCTTTGTTCCCGAAGTTGGGCCATGCCTACCTCTCCCATCAGTGGGACCTCATCCAGGGGGTCCCCCCCTCCATCGGCGGTGAAATCTATTACCGGACCTCCAGATACGGGGAGTATCTCATCTATCGACGGAACCCTCTCAGCCTCAGTCTGCCCCTCTCCTCCCAGCACCGGAGATGGCCCTTCAATCAACAGAGGGTTGACCGGCAGACTAACCGAAAGAACTTTACGAGTAGAAGAGCTGGCCATTGTTCAGTTGTTAGAAGAATGAAAAATCGATTTGCTGGAAGATGACAAAGCTTATCGCGATCAAGAAAAGAGACAATGAACTTGAAGAAGGAAAGAGCTCCAGAATCTCTCAAATAAACAGTAGTCTACCAAGAAACCAATATTCCAAATCACCTTTATAGGCAACATAAATATTTTCGGGAAAATCGATGTACGTCATTAACTGCACATCCAACCGTAAAAAACGGTTCAATTCTGCTAAAACGGGTGCCGCCACGATCAACAACATAAAGTGTCCACTTGACCACAGTCGTCATCTCGTTAATCAGAGTAAACAAAGAGTCTTATCAATAAGGGCGGAATGTACCCTGCGCCTTCAAAGCTCTGAACAAACTGTGTATACCGTATTCATACACACTGCATACGGTTTACCTCCCGCCGCCGATGACGCCCGCATGACCAAAGCGAAGTCTTGAAATAGAACGAGATCAAACCCCCCCTCCTCCCCCGTAGTTGTGTTTTAAAAAGAAAACCATATGTCCTCATGGTCGGGAGGGAGAAAGTTGTCTGAGGATCCTGTTATATGAAAAAGCAATGTTGGAAAACTCTATGAGATCGGTCCATTATCGCGAAGAACATGACCTCGACCGGAGTAACAGTCGTCCACTCCTTATCCAAAAATTATCTATAATAGTCGACAAAGTCCTCTTATCAAGCTCGAGCACGGGACGACCTCGATAAGCGGATGGACTAACTGTATGGGTCGAAATTCGACCATATAATAATCGACAATAAGCAAGGTTAATAAAGGGCACGCCCTCTTTTAATTGATGTCGCTTAAATGCCCAATTGAGATGATCAGTAAAGTCATAGCCTATTCATTTTGTTAGTGGCAGTCTCTTAACATGGGCACTACCACTAATAGTCGCCAGGCATACTTCATCTCTATAAATACCAGGAACAGAGACCGGCACAGGGGCTCTCTCCTTCCCTATGGGGACTCTAAAAAACAAAGAGCAAAACAAGGAGGGAGAATCACAAATAAACGAGAAAAGTGGAAGATCAAAAGAGGGGATGATTGTAAGGCTTTGAACCTCCCCATGGGGAGGCATACCTCCCTTTTATCATCAATAAAGATCATCCATATTTCGGTTATTATAAGAACTACTCTTGATCACCATTTCTTTTATCCCGATTCTCGATTTATTACGATTTGCTATGATTGACCCTCAACTTATATATATTGTTTTGCATTCATAAAGTAACCGACAAATCAAACAAAATTCTTACTCACCATTTTTCTGTATTAAATTGATAACAAGCCAACATTTCGAAAACTTTCATTTTCTAAAATATAAATAAAACCAAATCGATTAATTAGTTTTGGTGGTATGTATCTTTTGGATATTTGGAATGGAATACAACAGAGAAGGTTTTTAATTTTTTTTATAAATCCGATAGATATGTTCAAATTTATTAAAAGTGAATTCAACGGCAAACCTCAATTTTAAATAAATAATATCATGAATCAGCAATAGATTTCTTCTTTTCTGTTTCCAGCAAGCAGAGCAATAAATCTCAATTTCCACTTATATAAACCTTATGTGAAAGAAGGAAAAATTAAATCTAGAGATAGAGTTGAGTTTAATAACGCGTGATCTAAAAATGAAAATCTGGGGTCTCAATCTTTAATTAAATTAAATGCAATTGGCTTTCCAATTTTTTTAATTGACATTTTTTATTTACTTTTGTTGCTTAACAGACTGGAAAATTGGAATTAAAAAAATATTCTATCTAAATTCAATTAAAATCCGTGAAACAGAGTTGTTCATTTTCTCAAGAATGCTGTAAAGACCGAAATTAGTGTACTAAAATGTCAATAAAGAAATTTAATGGAGATTTAGAGGAATTTAGAATTTTGTTCGTAATGACTTGAACAGGCTAAAGAATTCTTTTTGAATTGTTTTAGTAAAAGTTCCTAATTAGTAAAATGGTCCTTTCTCTATCACTATTTACCTTTTATGTCACAAATTATGGGCAACGTTACATTTTCTAGTCCCTATGAAGCACTTTTTTAGGAGACGTAAACAACCTTCCTATCCTTAAATACATTAACTTCACCAATATAACTATGTTACAATTAATTAACATTTTTACTTTAATTTATTAATTAATCATAATGAGTAATTATGATTAGTGTAAATATCCCATGCAAGTAAAATTTTTATCATAGAACGGGACCTTTGCTACTATATACTAGCATTTTTGGCAACCTTTCAAAATTTGTTTATTTTGAAAATATTTTTTTCCCAAATGCATTTCGAGAAAAAGTACTTTTGAAAAATACAAGTATTTGTTTGATTAAACAGTTTGAAAAATACTATTTGTGAATATTAAAATAGTAACTTATGTTTGGCTAAACTTTTAAAAATACATTTGGAAAAAGGCTAATTTTTTCAAAAACACTTTTTTTCCTCTTCCTAAAAGCTTTGGCCATATTTTCTCGTCCCTTTATAATTTTCTTTGGTAATTGAGAATGGACTATGGTTAGGGTTTGGATTTCACTAAATAATTTATAACACGAATTTCTATCATTTCTTCTTGCTTACAAGATATATAATCTCCATCTTAATATACCTTATTTTATTAAGAAGAGTTATGATTTTACCACTAATAAAAAAATTTCTGTAATTTTTTTATTTATTTAAAAATCCCTCCATAATTAGGAGGATTTATAGTGTTTTCACACTTTCCATCCGGCGTGACTCGAACCCAGGACCTAACGGTCATAAATTTAGGTGCTTAACAACTGAGCAAATCTCTAATTAATTCTATAGTTGTATAAAGTCCTTTTATATAACTATAATAAAATATTAAATAAAATAAACGATTTACTTAAATAGTCGACCAAACATCCCAAATAAAAATAATAGAAAAGGCAATTTATGGTGGTACAAATCAAGATTTAACATCTTTATTAAACTCATAACTTTCTACTCCCTCATTGTATCCAAAACACATAATTATTAGATGGAAAATAAATGTGTTTCAAATTCAACTACCTATATGTGCCCTGGAAATCAAAGCTTAGTAGATAGACCATTTATAAGTGATAATGCAATGTTCCTAACCTAACCCTTTTATTCAAAGAGGACCAAAGAAAGTGAAAAAAAACCAAACAAAGTAAAAGAATATAGTTCATAATCTTGGAAAGCCAAAGAATAATTGGTATACCTATATATATACTGTTTCACTTTTATTTTATTTTATTTTATTGTATGGTCAAAATAAAGGAAGAAGTGAGGGCAATTAGTGATCTTTATGTGAAACATGCAATGATGTTAAGAGTTCTTTATCTCTTAGTATGATTATGAATGTGCCACACCTTGTTTATATTTTATGCAACATTCTTTTAATGAAAAGCTTAAAAAGATAAGATGGTTGTTTGTAATTTGGTAATTACATTCTTAAAGATAAGATCTTTAATTTCTAACGATGTGATCCTAGAAAACAAATGAATTATTTTAGTGATATGAGACTATTAATCACAATATTAGCAAATATTTTTAATGAATTTAACAGATACAGTCAAACTGTTCCACAATATTCGACTTTTATAATAATTAAAAAATATTTGAAATAAACAAAAGTGTTATAGACTTTATTCCATCGGGTTAGAGTTAAGGTCTGCATATACACTATCTTCTCCATAGCTTCTTTATGAGATTATATTAAATTTATTTATATAAATAAAGATATTATAGAGAAGTTTAATTGTATATTATAAATGGATGCAAAAGAGTGTAAAGAAGAAAGCTAGGAGATGCTACTTTGAAGTAAAGTAAGTAGCTTTTAATTTCCCTTTCTACGAAGCTACCTGGCTTCAAGAAATAAATAAGTAACTCAAGAAAGAAAATTACATCACTTTTATCACTATTTACATCATTATTAACCCCATTGAGATAATAAAAAGACAGAATATTTTTATTTCTTCTAATTGTATTAAATATTAGGTATCATCAAAGCATGCATTCGCAAGGTAATATACTAGTTTTCAAGTAAATTTGGTTATAAAATTTTAATATATAATTTGTTTATACATTTTTCCAGGCACGGAGTTTAAGAAAAGAGAGAAGACTTTTGATCTTGTGGTGTAAAATGAGGCACCTTTATTTTGTGTGGCTATAAATCATTGCATAAAGGTAAATTGTTTCCAAATAAGGAAAGATGTCATTCTTTTTGGCACGGACTAAAAAGGAAATAGGTTCACATAAATTGAAACGGAGGGAGTATATAATTTGTTTATACATTTTTCCAGACTAGTATAAAAATAAATTACCAAAATTACACAAAAAATTATAAATATATTTTTTATTCTCCTAGTAAAATGTACTAATATATATAAGAATATTTTGGGATAGATGAGCTATATCAGAAAAAGAGATTTTTTTTATATTTTATTATTATTATTATTTTATACCAAGAAAAGAGATTTTTTTTAAGCAACATCCAAATTAGGAGAATTTATAGTGTTTTTACATTTTCCTTTTATAGTAACTCGAACTTAAGACCTTCATAGATAAATGTGCTTACCAACTGAGCAAGCCTCACATGTCAGGAAAAAAAATTGGCTAGGTTCAATGGTGATTTTTTTTTTAACAGCTGTACTAGTGGGGTAAAAATGTGAATCCCATTAATAACTCATATTTAACCACGGCGGTCAAAAATCCACCTCCGATAGTGGCATCGTTGTAAAAAGAGAAAACTCCAAGCCTTAACAATAACCCTACTGGTAATATAAACCCGACATCAGTCCTCCATACTTCTTTCTATCTTCTTCTGTCAGTCGCATTTCACGGCGACTGTCTTCTCCTTTCCATTCTTCCTTTCTCTTTTTCCTCACTGAGATATTTTCCGTATAAACAAAAACACCATTAAAATCATCTCCTCTAGTTTCCCATTTTTCCAAATGGGTTCTTTCCTCTGTTTCTCCGTCATTGTTGTTCTCCTTGTTCTTCAGCCATGTTTAGCCAAGAAAGTTTACATTGTTCACATGAAAAATCACCAAATACCTTCTTCTTTTGCTACACATCATGATTGGTACAATGCTCAGCTCCAAACTTTGTCCTCTTCTTCAACCTCTGACGCATCATCCCTTCTTTACTCTTACGACACTGCTTATTCTGGTTTTGCTGCTGCTCTTGACCCACATGAAGCTGAACTACTCCGTCAATCTGATGATGTTGTTGGAGTTTACGAGGATACTGTTTATACACTTCATACAACAAGGACTCCTGAGTTTCTGGGGTTGAATAATGAGCTCGGCCTTTGGGCTGGTCACAGTCCACAGGAACTCAACAACGCTGCTCAGGATGTTGTTATCGGAGTTCTCGACACCGGCGTTTGGCCGGAGTCGAAGAGCTATAACGATTTCGGTATGCCCGATGTGCCGTCGAGTTGGAAGGGTGAATGTGAATCGGGTCCCGATTTCGATCCGAAAGTACATTGCAACAAAAAGCTGATAGGTGCTCGTTTTTTCTCCAAAGGTTATCAAATGTCGGCCTCTGGCTCGTTCACGAACCAACCTAGACAGCCGGAGTCACCTCGTGACCAAGACGGTCATGGGACCCATACATCCAGCACCGCAGCTGGTGCACCTGTGGCAAACGCTAGCCTTCTCGGGTACGCTAGTGGGGTCGCGCGTGGTATGGCACCGCGAGCGCGTGTAGCTACGTACAAGGTATGCTGGCCTACTGGTTGTTTTGGTTCTGATATTCTAGCTGGTATGGAACGTGCAATTTTAGATGGAGTTGATGTACTTTCATTATCTTTGGGTGGTGGATCGGGTCCTTATTATCGTGATACAATTGCTATTGGTGCTTTCTCTGCGATGGAAAAAGGAATTGTCGTTTCCTGTTCAGCTGGAAATAGCGGTCCAGCTAAAGGTTCGCTTGCAAATACAGCTCCCTGGATCATGACCGTTGGTGCCGGTACCATAGATCGTGATTTCCCAGCTTTTGCTACTTTGGGTAACGGGAAAAAGATTACTGGAGTTTCGTTATACAGTGGAAAAGGAATGGGTAAAAAGGCAGTTCCATTAGTTTACAGCACAGACAGTAGCGCAAGTCTTTGTTTGGCGGGTTCACTTGACCCGAAAATGGTCCGTGGGAAAATAGTGTTGTGTGATAGAGGAACAAATGCGAGAGTAGAAAAGGGTTTAGTTGTGAAGGAAGCTGGTGGAGTTGGTATGATATTGGCGAACACAGCGGAGAGCGGTGAGGAATTGGTGGCGGATAGTCATTTGTTGCCGGCGGTAGCTGTAGGTAGGAAATTGGGAGATTTTATAAGGCAGTATGTTAAGAGTGAGAAGAATCCGGCCGCCGTACTCAGCTTTGGTGGTACGGTGGTGAATGTGAAACCGTCGCCGGTGGTGGCTGCGTTTAGTTCAAGAGGGCCCAATACTGTGACCCCACAGATTTTGAAGCCCGATGTTATTGGGCCTGGAGTTAATATTTTGGCTGCTTGGTCTGAGGCTATTGGGCCCACTGGGCTTGAAAAGGATACTAGAAGGACTAAGTTCAACATCATGTCTGGTAAGTATTAACAACAACGGCTAGTTTTTGTCATAATCTCTTTTTTAATGCTTAGATTAATTATTGTCTTAATTATATTTTTATTAGGTCTCGCAATTATTAATACTAAATCGTACACACTTAAAAGGAAAAATAGGAACATGGTTAATTAGTGCGTAGTGATCTGGAGCACATGCCTAAAGTTTAGAGGGGTTCACATGTGTAGCATTGATAATTAATCTTAAATTACATTAGTTATATTAAATTAAATATTAATGCTGTTAAAGTTAGACTTATTTGTATGATGTGACGTGTGAAATTAAATTAAAAAACTGCCCAGGCCTATATCAAATTATGGTTAAAATAGCAAGAAACGTCTCTTTAATAGTCACAGAAGAAATCTAAGGGGGGGCTCGCAAGGTCTAGAGAAAGAAACTATTCCTCCGGTTCAAAATAAGTAATTTTTTTTCAGATTTCGAGAATGAATTAATTATTTTTTTCTATATTATTTGTGGAGTAAATAATGTATGTGTTATGAGTATTTATGTGGGATAGTAAAGATTAATATAGTCAATTTTTATTGCTAATTTATGCTAACAAGCAGATTTCTTAATCTGCGTGAAAACATCCAAAAAAAAAAATTACTTATTTTGGACCGAATGAAATGATAATTAACTTCAATAATATATGCAATGGTATTTAAAAATAATATATTGTAATTTATCGTAACAAGTTACTAATTTCACTTATTATAGACCATTATGTGAAGTTGTTTTTATAGATAAGCCAATGGCTAAAAACTCATCCGTCGGAATGTGCAAGGTGTAGTGGTAGGAGTGTTACTCATGACGCGACAAGTGCACGTCACGGGGTTTGAATTATAATGCAGACAAAAACCTGATATTTTAGTGAAAAATGACAGAGGGATGTGTTTGTTATCCAAAGCGTTTCGGACCTAACCTTACGCCACGACGATGTTTCTTATAGACCTTTGGCTTAGAAAAGATAAAAAAACAAGCAATAGTAATAGCAAGATATTGAATTTTTCTTGAAAATCCGGCACAAAATGTCATACTTTGAAAATTGTACTATATTTGATCATTTTTCAATTGGAACTCGTGTAGGCACATCCATGTCCTGTCCTCATATCAGTGGGCTAGCTGCATTGCTGAAAGCAGCGCATCCAGAATGGAGTCCGAGCGCGATCAAATCTGCACTTATGACGACTGCCTATGTTCGCGACACCACCAACTCTCCTCTGCGTGACGCTGAAGGTGGCCAACTCTCCACTCCTTGGGCTCATGGAGCAGGTCATGTTGATCCCCACAAGGCACTTTCCCCCGGTCTAATCTATGATATTAGCCCAGAGGAGTACATCAAATTCTTATGCTCCTTAAACTATGAGTTGAACCACATAGAAGCCATTGTCAAGCGCCCGAATGTCACTTGTGCTAAGAAATTTGCTGATCCTGGGCAGATCAACTACCCTTCGTTCTCAGTTTTGTTCGGGAAATCAAGGGTTGTTCGTTACACCCGTGCAGTGACCAATGTAGGAGCTGCAGGATCCATGTATGAGGTGACCGTTGATGCTCCCCCGTCTGTTACTGTAACTGTGAAGCCATCAAAACTTGTATTCAAAAGGGTAGGAGAGAGGCTGCGTTACACCGTTACATTCGTGTCCAAGAAGGGTATTGACATGATGAGAAAGAGTGCATTTGGTTCCATTTCTTGGAATAATGCTCAAAACCAAGTTAGGAGTCCAGTTTCATATTCCTGGTCACAACTATTAGACTGAAAGCTTTTTCACCTATAATCTAATGTTTTTATTGTTTTTCCCTTTGATTGACCAACGAAATTGTGGTAATCAGATCTGCAAATGGATGTATTTTTAGTAATTGAGTGATAGGGAGGATGAAGTGTTTCTCCAAAGTTTAGATTTTCTTTTCCAAGTAAAATTATGCAATGCAATATAGCCCCTGCTATCTATGTCTGTCATGTAAAATAATTTAACAGATACTTTTGCAGTTCGTAATTTATTACTGAAAATGATGGGTTTTATCAACTGGTCTTTGACCTTCCAAAGAAGTTAAATGTAATGGAAAAAAATCAATGAAACATAATTGAACCTTCATATACATATTCATCCATTAAAAGTTAGAGTGGCCACTTTGCCCTTCACTTAAACCTTATTTGAAAATTATTTTTGTACAAAAATGATATTCCAATAAAAATAATTAAAAATTAATTAAAAGAAAGACAAAATATTACTGCAATGCCGTAAAATGTAAATAAGAAGAGATAGAAAGAAGGGAGAAGAGTTTTGTTCTTTTACTTTGGTGTATTTTTCCATTGCAATTACATGGCCTTTTATAGGCATAAAAAGCAAAGAAGATTGACATAAAATAGGAGATTTAATCTTTCAATTATTCACAACATGGACATCCAATGTAGTATCCAATGTAGCATCCAATGTACAAATTATTCATAACACTCCCCCTTGGATGTCCATGTAACATAATGTGTCTCACTAAGAACTTACAAAAAAAATATTGGGATGTACATAGTTATTTATAATACATTGCTTGCTGCCTCATTAAAAACCTTACTAAGGAAAACCCAGTGCGACAAAACCTTGGTTAAGGAAAAGAGTGCAGCATGTACTTACTCCCCCTGATGAAAAATCACTTAATGTTTCGAAGACGACGCATTCCAATCTTATATATCAACTTTTCAAATATTGAGGTTGGTAATGCCTTAGTGAACAGATCAGCCAAATTATCACTTGAACGAACTTGTTGTACATCTATTTCACCACTCTTCTGAAGATCATGAGTGAAAAAGAATTTTGGTGAAATGTGTTTTGTTCGATCTCCTTTGATATATCCTCCTTTCAATTGAGCTATGCATGCAGCATTGTCTTCATACAATATTGTTGGAATATTCTCTTTCGAAGAAAGACCACATGTTTGTTGAATGTGTTGAGTTATAGATCTTAACCAAACGCATTCTCGACTTGCTTCATGAATGGCTATTATCTCTGCATGATTTGAAGAAGTAGCAACCATAGTTTGTTTTGTCGAACGCCATGATATGGCTCTACCTCCACTTGTAAATAAATAGCCTGTCTGAGATCGACCTTTGTGTGGATCAGACAAATATCCTGCATCTGCATAACCAATCAATGATGGCTTGGATTCATTTGAATAAAATAAACCCATATCAATGGTCCCTTGGAGGTATCTAAATATATGTTTAATACCATTCCAGTGTCTTTGTGTTGGCGAAGTACTAAATCTTGCCAATAAGCTTACCGAGAAAGCTATATCTGGTCGGGAATTATTAGCAAGATACATTAATGCCCAATTGCACTAAGATATGGTACTTCGGCACCAAGAAGCTCTTCTTCATTTTCATGAGGTCGGAATGGATCTTTCTTTATATCAAGTGATCTCACAACCATCGGGGTACTCAATAGATGTGCTTTATCCATATAGAATCGCTTTAAAATCTTTTCGGTGTATGTTGATTGATGGACAAATATTCCATCTTTCATATACTCAATTTGTAGACCAAGACAAAATTTTGTCTTTCCAAGATCTTTCATTTCAAATTCTTTCTTCAAACAGTCCACTGTTTTTGGAAGCTCCCCAGGAGTTCCAATGATATTTAAATCATCAACATATACGGCGATTATAACAAATTCGGATCCAGACCTTTTTATAAAGACACAGGGACAAATTGGATCATTCTTGTACCCTTCTTTCAACAAGTATTCACTCGGACGATTGTACCACATACGACCTGATTGTTTCAATTCGTACAAAGATTTCTGAAGCTTTATTGAACAAGTTTCTTGAAAACTTTTATATGCTTCTGGCACTTTAAATCCCTCAGGTACTTTCATAAAAATTTCGTTGTCTAATGATCCATACAAATAGGATGTAACAACATCCATTAGATGCATATCAAGTTTTTCTTGCACTGCCATATTTATGAGATACCTGAAGGTGATAGCATCCACTACAGGAGAATATGTCTCCATATAATCAATTCCATGCCTTTGGGAAAACCCTTGTGCCACAAGTCGTGCTTTATATCTAACGACTTCATTTTTATCATTTCGTTTTCGCACAAAAACCCATTTATACCCTACTGGCTTTATGCCTTCAGGCGTTCGAACTATGGGTCCGAAGACTTCACGTTTTCCAAGTGAAGTTAACTCTGCCTGGATAGCGTCTTTCCATTTTGGCCAATCATTTCTCTGTCTACATTCATTGACGGATTTTGGTTCAAGATCCTCATCTTGTTGCATTATTTCAATAGCAACATTATAAGCAAAAATGTTATCGATAACAATATTATTTCGGTTCCATCTTTTTCCGGTTGAGACGTAACTTATTGATATCTCTTCATTTTTATTATTTTCAGGTACCTGGACCTCCCCCAAGGTCTTATCATTTGTTACATCTTGGGGCTCTTCTTGAGCCACTACCTCCTGTGTTATGTTTACTTTGATCACTTGCTCCTTTTCTTCTTCGAGGATTTTTGTCTTTAGAACCGATTGGTCTACCACGTTTCAAGCAAGGCTTAGGCTCATTTGCTTTAATTAATTGTCCTTCCGGGATATCAACTCGAATTGGAGCATTAGCAACTGGAATATGTGAGTTAGTCACCCTTGGTAGGTTAGTGAATGCATCCGGCAATTGATTTGCAATATTTTGCAAATGAATAATCTTTTGAACCTCTTGTTCACATTGATTTGTTCGAGGATCTAAATGAGACAGTGATAATGCATTCCAATATATCTTCATTTTCAGCTGCTTATTTTCTCCCCCTAATGTTGGATATACTGATTCATCAAAATGGCAATCAGAAAATCTTGCCGTAAATAAATCTCCAGTCATTGGCTCTAGATATTTTATAATAGAAGGAGATTCATATCCAACATATATCCCCAACCTTCTTTGGGGACCCATCTTTGTGCGTTGTGGTGGAGCAATTGGAACATATGTCGCACAACCAAAGATCCTAAGATGGGATATATTTGGCTCCTGACCAAAAGCCAACTGCAATGGGGAGACTTTATGATAACTTGTGGGCCTTATCCGCACAAGTGCTACTGCGTGCAAAATAGCATGACCCCATACTGAAATGGGAAGTTTTGTTCTCATAAGCATTGGTCTAGCAATTAATTGGAGGCGTTTGATCAATGATTCCGCTAGACCATTTTGTGTATGAACATGAGCAACTGGATGCTCAATTGTTATCCCAGTTGAAATACAATAATCATTAAAGGCTTGGGATGTAAACTCACCAGCATTGTCAAGACGAATTGTCTTAATTGCATAATCTGGAAATTGTGCTCTTAACTTTATTATTTGAGCCAACAATCTCGCAAATGCCATATTGCGAGTTGATAGTAAACACACATGTGACCATCTTGTAGATGCATCTACCAAAACCATATAATATTTGAATGGTCCACATGGAGGGTGAATGGGCCCACATATATCACCCCGTATACGTTCCAGAAATGCGGGGGATTCCATCTTAACTTTAATAGTTGATTGTCTAATAATTAATTTTCCTTGAGAACATGCAGCACAAGAGAATTCCTTAAATTGAAGAATCTTTTGATTCTTCATTGCATGTCCATGTGAATTCTCAATTATTTTGCGC
The DNA here is from genome assembly GCA_032618575.1 of Nicotiana noctiflora. Classification (NCBI taxonomy): domain Eukaryota; kingdom Viridiplantae; phylum Streptophyta; class Magnoliopsida; order Solanales; family Solanaceae; genus Nicotiana; species Nicotiana noctiflora. The sequence continues at coordinate 327,311 of JASVEL010005750.1, forward strand.
ATCATATTAGAACCAGGATGACCCAATCGGTCATGCCAAATAATAAAATTATCTTGATTAGTAAACTTCTCATTTACTACGGCATGTGTTTCAATCCTGCTAATACTTGTATAGTACAAGCCGGAGGAAAGAGCGGGTAACATTTCAAGCACATATTTCTTACCGGACATTATTGTAGTAATATAAAGATATTCAATCTTTTCATTATTGGTAGTCTCAATATGATAGCCATTTTGGCGAATATCTTTAAAACTTAATAAGTTTCTTTGAGATTTACTACAATATAGTGCTTCATCAATAGCCAAATTTGTTCCTCCCGGTAGTAATAAATTGGCTCTTCCAGAACCTTCAATTAATCTTGTACTACCGGATATTGTATTAACATCCGCTTCTTTCATTACCAAATAAGAGAAATATCTCTTATCTTTTATAATAGTGTGTGTTGTAGCACTATCCAGAAGACATATATCATCTTTATTAATCTTGAGTCCAACTGAAGACTGGGAATGTTCATATTCTTCATAAAAAAAAGGACAAATAATACATTATAAGAAATATGAAAGTCAAGCAAAAAAAAAACATTAAGAAATACATTAGGAATGTAGAAAACTAGCAACACATGATGCATTAGGAAAATATACTCAAGAAAAATAAACTAGTTGCAAACATAAAAATAACAACTTTTATAGCTTCATTCCCCAGTAAGATGATTAGTTCTTCGGTCAATATCCTCAAAGAAGTCTCCAACTTCTAAATGAGTAATATTTGTTAGGCCTTCAAAATCATCATCTTTATATGCAAGATGTGCCTTAGAATCATATTTATTTGAAGGACCTGCTTCATCATCATTATTTCGAAAGGTCAAGTGTGCCTCCACATTATTTTCCCTTTTCTTGAGAGAGGCTTGATAAAGTTTAACAAAATGCTCTGGCGTACGACAAATGCGTGCCCAATGACCTCTCATACCACATCGGTGACACATACTAGCTTTACCTTTTGAATGATTAATTTGAGAACCCTTATTGTTCTCCAATTTATTTCCACCATAATGACGATAATTGTTTCGCCCCCCTGCCACGTCCACGTTTACGACCATGTCCACGACCACGGTAATTATTTTGTTTTCTTTCAAACTTATCATATGTTGCTACAGCATTCACTTCCGGAAATGGAGCTGACCCAGTGGGACGGGCTTCATGATTTTTCATTAACAGAGTATTATTCTGCTCAGCCACGAGTAGGCATGTGATTAACTCGGAATATTTCTTAAAACCTTTTTCACGGTATTGTTGTTGTAGCACCACATTTGAAGCGTGAAAAGTAGAAAATGTTTTTTCCAATAAGTCCTCATCTGTGATAGTGTCTCCACATAATTTTAATAGAGAACTTACTTTAAAGATAGCAAAATTATACTCACTTACGGTTTTAAAGTCTTGCAACCTTAAATGTATCCACTCATACCGAGCTTTCGGTAATACCGTAAGTTTTAGGTGGTCATATCGATCCTTTAAACTAATCCATAATTCAAGTGGATCTTTTACAGTTAAATATTCAGTTTTTAACCCTTCATGTAGATGATGACGAAGAAAAATCACGGCCTTCGCTTTATCCCTGATTTGATGCTTCATTTCCTTGTATAATAGTATTTCCAAGACCTTTTGCGTCAAGGTGAATTTCAGCATCAAGAACCCATGATAAATAGTTCCTCCCGGTGATGTCAAGTGCAACAAATTCAAGTTTTGATAAGTTTGACATAGTGAAAACTATCATAAAAGATGAATAAGTTAGAGAAATAATTAAATAATTAATGATAACAAAACGATTTAGATAAAAGAAATAAAAATAGAACTATATCATGTTAACAATCTACTATTTTTTTTTTCATAAAGTAGAAGCTTTTCACTTTATATTATTGATATATATGTGTTAATAGAATTGAACGTGAGTAACATTATTTATGTCCCAATAAATATAAAGCAATTAAACTATAAAATTATTACTTATCAGTTCATTTCTCACTCGTTAGAATATTTAAACAAATGGAAATGCAATTATTAGTAATGTGCATGAATTTAATTAGAAATTTAAATATCAAAGTAATGTTGACAACAAATAAGTGAAGTACTAAAATAAATACTCAACTTTGAACATGTTATTAGTTGTAGTGAATATATAATGTATACACAACATACATATGCATACATGATAAACAAAAATGTGAAACAGACGAAAAAAAAGGAAACAACAACATGAATTATGTAAATTATCAAATATTGCAAAGAAAAATTTGGGTTGTAAGAGTTAAACATATGATATGTACTGCGATAAAAAAAATTATTATAATGATACATACCTTAATCAAATATGGCTCAACTTAGCGGGAGTTAAGAATAAAATTAGAGCTTCGTGTTGATAACGTGTTGTAAAATAAAAGCAATGCAGTAAAATGTAAATAAGAAGAGATAGAAAGAAGGGAGAAGAGTTTTGTTCTTTCACTTTGGTGTATTTTTCCATTGCAATTATATGGCCTTTTATAGGCATAAAAAGCAAAGAAGATTGACATAAAATAGGAGATTTAATCTTTCAATTATTCACAACATGGGCATCCAATGTAGTATCCAATGTAGCATCCAATGTACAAATTATTCATAATAGTCCCCCTTGGATGTCCATGTAACATAATGTCTATATTATTGCTTCTCCCATTAATTTTTATTCCTTATTGTAACAAACTTATTATAGGAATAAAGGTCTTCGTTGTTACACTCTACTCCTTCATAAAAGACTTTTCAGTATTTACTGCTTTAATCTTTCATGAGAAAACATTCCAGTATATAAAAAAAAAAGCGGCATATACAAGGTGCTATGACTCATTTAGATAGCCAACAATTGCATTTCTCTTTCATCTCAGTTTTTCTTGATAGTTTCCCTTAATTTTCTCTTGGTGCTTGTGATTAATAATGCTTGGTACAAATGCATGCTAACTTTATCTCTTTTTTTATCTTCTCTTATTTATTACAATTAGGTGGGTTATGTAGGTGAAAGAACTTTTCATTCTCTCTTTTTTAATATTATTTATTGAGCATTTATCTTGGGTTCTAACAATAACTATATTAGAAGGCAAAACATACTTAGATTATGACATGTCAACGAATGAGTTTGCAACAAAACTTATCGGAAGCAAATCTTAATTTTGAAAGTAAATTTGGTGTCCCTAGGCCTTAAAATTTTCTTTATATCTCACCTCGATTTACATGCACACTCTGAACGCTTATTCGGAAAGCCATTATGTGAAAAAGGATAAAGCTTGCTTTTAAAATGAATTTAAAGTTGACTTAGGTCAACATTTTGGGTAAACGGACCCGGACACGTAATTTGACGGTCCCGGAGGATCCGAAGGAAAATATGGGACTTGGACATATGTCCAGAATTGAATTCTGAAGTTCCAAGCCCGAGAATAAATTTTTGAAGAAAATGTTTAAATAATTTTTTTAGAGTTTTTGGAAATTTGAATGTGATGGTATCGGGCCCATATTTTGGTTTCGAAGCCCAGTACAAGTCTTATTTGTGATTTAAGTTGAGCCTGTAAAATTTGGTAAGAAACGAACTTGAAATGACGTAAATCGGACATTCGATTGTTAAAATTTCAACTTAAGAGTTCATGAGATTTTTCTTTAATTTTGATTCTAAATTCATAGTTAGTGATGTTATTTTGATGATTTGATCGCATAAGCAAGTTCGTATGATATTTTTGGACTTGCATGCATATTTGGTTTGGAGCCCCGAGGGCTTGAGTGAGTTTTGGATAAGCCACAGAGTGAAAATTGGAGTTAGGAAACTGATGTGTGTTGCAGATCTGCAGGCTTCGCTATTGCAAGCTCACATTTGTGAACAAACAATTGCATTTGCGAAGACTGGGCTGGCAAGCATTAGTCGCAAATGCGACCTTTCCTCGCAAATGCGACAAGTGACCGGAATTTCCCATGGTCGCAAATGCGACAAAATCGTCACAAATGCGAAGGTATCTGAGGGGTTGGCAATTGCGACATCAAAGACCTGCTAAAATGAATTTCAAACGCATTGTCAACCATTTGACAACATTTTCAAACTCTAAATACATTTGGGCGATTTTTCAAAGACAACTGCTCTTCCAAATCGATTGTAAGTCATTTCTTACTCGTTTTCTTTAATCTTTAACATTTTTTACACGATTTTAACTCAAACTTAAGGGTTTTCACAGGAAAAATTGGGTGTTTTGGGTAAAACTTAGGATTTTCAAATTTTGGGGATTTGGACCTCGATTTGAGGTCCGATTGCAAAACAAATTAAATATTTGAGTTCGTAGGTGAATGGGTAATTGGGTTTTGGTTCGAACCTCGGGTTTTAGCCATATTGGGCCCGGGGTCGATTTTTTATTTTTGGGAATTTTTTTTAGAAAACCTATTTTCATGCATTAGAATTGATTCATTTAGCATTTATTGATATAGTTAAGTAACTTGTGGCAAGATACAAGCGTATTGGTGGCGGAATCAAGAGGTAAAATGGTAGTTGATGCTTGAATTATGTTCATGGCATCGAGGTAAGCGTTTGGTCCAATCTTAGCTTGAGGGATTAAGAATAGTGTCTTATTTTCTATGTGTTAATTGTGGAGTACGACATATAGGCATGGTGACGAGTATCTATACGTTGGTGTCAAACATGCCCGTGAGTCTCGTATTGTAATTGTTGTGACTCCGTTGTGATTTGTTCATGCTTAATATATTGATTATCATTGTTGATTCCCTTATCGGGATGTTAAGGTTTATGATATAGTCTCCCTTATCGGGATCTTATTGTATGATATTGTCTCCCTTGCCCCGATGTTATTGTTTACGATATTGTCTCCCTTTCCGGAATTCTTTTGTGATTGATATTGATTTGAAATGTGATCGGGTTGCACACCTGCAACAAGATATATGAAATGGGAGAGGGTGGCACGCCACTACGGTAATATTTGAAATAGGATCGGGTTGCACGCCTGCAGCAAGATATATAAAATGGGAGTGGGTGGCAGGCGCCATGGTAATATTTAAAATGGGATCGGGTTGCACGCCTGCAACAAGATATATACAATGGGAGTGAGTGGCACGTCGCCACAGTAATATTTGAAATGGGACCGGATTTCACGCCTGCAACAAGATATATAAAATGGGATCGGATTGTACACCCGCAACAAGATATATGAAATGGAATAGGGTGGCACGCCGCCATGATAATATTTGAAATGGGATCAGGTTGCACGCCTACAACAAGAAAGAGATAAAAGTGAATACTGTATTTGTTTCTCTTATTATTGTTAGCAATTGAATTTCGGTTTCTTTACATTCCTCTCTGGTATTCTGTTGTTATCTGATACTTTCTACAACATGCATTATTTTCATCATTTTTATCTACTTCCTATTATTGTTGTACGCTATATTGCAAAAATTTATTTGGTAGTCCGGTCCTAGCCTCGTCACTACTTCGCCGAGGTTTGGCTAGGCACTTACTAGCACATGGGGTCGGTTATGCTGATACTATATTCTGTATTTTTTTTGTACAGATATGCTGTAGCTTTTAGACCACAATAAGGTTGCTGCCATCAGTCCAACAGGCGACCCGAGGTAGTCCTGCAGGCGTCCGCAGGCCTTGGCATTTTCCTCTATCTTTTCATTTTGTTTCTTATTTGTATTCCAGAGACAACGTTGTATTTATCTTTTGGACCCTTATTTGTAGTATTCCTAAATAGTCTCTGAAATTGTGACTCTAGTTTTGAGTAATCTATGCTTAAGGAATATTATTGGTGGCTATATTTTGTTCCTCCGCTTATTAAATTTTGCTGTATATATTGTGATGGTTCCTAAGTGTTAAAGGATTTTAAATGGAAAAAAGGTAAATAATACAAATGGTTGGCTTGCCTAACTTTTACTAGTAGGCGTCATCACGATTCCCGTGGGTGAGAAATTCGTATCGTGACAAGTTGATATCAGAGCTCTAGGTTACTTAGGTCTCACAATTCACGGACAAGCTTAGTAGATTCTAGGGGATTGATACGGAGACGTCTGTACTACAGAGTTAGGAAAAACATCACATATATTCCTTCCTATCGTGTGATTTTATTCTCTTAAAGCTAAATTGAATCCCCTACTCTTGTTCTTTCACGGATGGCAAGGTCACATACCGCTTCTTCAGCCGAACAACAGCACAGATTGGTGATGGATCAACTACATCTTTGGAGGCCGTCCTCCGGCCGTACGCCAAGAGGGATACAGTCCCGTCCCTAAAATGTCGAGTCGGCGGACCTGTCTAGGTGGACGTCCCCAATCTCCCCCTTCTCATATTTTTGTTATATTTGTAATACCTTAGTGGCGATGTAATAGTTGGGCGATGGGACTTCTTCCCTATATAAAGAAGGGTCCCCCCCATGTGTAAGGGACCGATCATTAATAATATAACTTTCTCTCTCTATATCATCCCTCTCTCTACTATCATCAATTTTACTGCTCATTTGTTCTTGATACTTGATTAAATTTTATTATCTTCTTATAAAGATAATCTATATACACCGACCCAATTATCGGTCTTCAATATATATTACCATTGATTTCGATTATCCCTTTATATACATTGATTGATTTGTTCAAAGGTATTCAACAACTTTTGAGTAAAACAATTTGGCGCCGTCTGTGGGAATTTCGAGAATCAAACTCGTAGTATACATTCGCAAGATCCGATCATCGGAAAAAGTTTCGAAATGGCTGAAAGTAACACGCGACCCAAGGCTGTGGAAGAAGTTAAAACAAACCTCCTCAGTGCCATGAACGAGGCTGGTGGAAGCACAACTATCAACGTTACTCCGTTTGCCGCGCCTAAAGCAGAAACCTCCCCCACCCCGCAGGAAAGGGACTCCAATCCAAAAGAGGCACCTCCAGCGGTCAGAAGGCTACTGGAGGAATGGCTGACTAGCACCTTGAGCAGCTTGGTGGAAAAGCCACCGCAAGGTTGCGAAAACGCCGCTCCGGCAACAAGCAACACCACCGCGACAGACGAACAGAAAGAAACACGGACCAACGGCCAACTTCTCGAGACGCAGACACATAACGACACACTGGCCTCCATCCTCATCAAAATGAAGGAAATGGAAGGCGAAAACCAGGTCCTTCGCAACCATATGAAGGAACACCAAGATAGGCTTGATAAGATTCCCGGGCGCCTAAACTACTACCCAAACGGGATGTAGGAAGGTTTGTGGAACAACCCTACTCCGAAGAAGCGGCACCCTACACCATCCCGAAAACCTTCAAGATGCCCCCCTACGTGAAGGTGTACGACGGAACCACCGATCCCGAGGATCGCCTCATACACTACGTCACTACGGTAAAAGGTAATGACTTGTCTAAAGAACAGGTACCATCAGTGCTGCTGAAGAAGTTTGGCGAAATGCTGATCGGGAGAGCATTGACCTGGTACTCCCAACTACCTGCCAAAGCAATCTCAACCTTCGAGGAAATGGCATACAAGTTCGTCACTGCACATGCCGGCGCTAAGAAAGCGGAAGCAAGGGTGGACGACATATTTGCCGTCAGACAAACCGTAGGCGAAGGCCTCATGGACTTCCACGCCGGGTTCAACAGGGTAAGAATGAGCCTGCCAAATGTGTCAAAGGGAATGGCGGTAGCGACCTTCCAGAACGGGCTCAGCAGGGACGGCTCCAGGGCTACCAAAAAGCTGCCGAGCTGGCTCATGAAGTACCATCCCACCACTTGGGATGAGATCCACAATGCTTACTGCGCCGAGGTGCGGGCAGACGAAGTGGATCTTAATGGGCCAACCCGGCTGCTGGCGGCCGTGCACCCGAACGCAAGGAGAGATCGACGGCATGAGGGACACCGGGAACTCCCCCTTCGCCCCAGCAAGGAACGACACCAGCCCTACGCAAGGTCGTCATTTTCGCCCCCGTGCCACACGGATGCTGTGCAGCGTCACGTCGCCCCACTCAGAAACGATCGAGGTATGCCCCCTTTACTTTCACCACATAACTTTTGTGTTTCGCCCTCAAAAGTGGTGTACGCACTGGAGAAGCTCGGCACTAAGGTGCAGTGGCCCCAAAAGATGAAGTCAGACCCAGCCACAAGGAAATCCAACATCCTGTGCGAGTTCCATCAGGAACGAGGGCACCAGATTGAAGACTGTATCGATCTACGGCAGAAAGTCGTCAGACTGCTCAACGAGGGTTACCTGAAGGAGCTGCTCAGCGACAAAGGGAAAGCTAATTGTGGTCGCGGGCGGGAGCACTCCAGGTGACCCCCAAAGCCGCCCTCTCCGACGTGTACGGTAAACATGATCGTCAAAGAGGGGGATGACGCCACCATCAACCACGTCAAATTCACCAACACCCATCGACTGAAGAGAACCATCTCCCACGAACGGTACGATGACCTCGAAGGGAGTATCACCTTCGATAAGTCTGACGCCGACGGTTTGTGTTTCCCTCACTATGATGCTCTAGTTATTACCCTGCGTATCATGATATGGATATTAAAAGAATCATGGTTGACGATGGAAGTAACGCATGTATTATCCACTCGAGAGTCCTCGCACAAATAGGACTCGAGGGTAGGGTAATATCGCGTTGCATAAAACTGACTAGTTTTAACAATGTAGTGGAATGGACATCCGGAGAAATATTACGGCCCGTTTTAGCGGGAGATGTTACTCTGGAAACCACTTTACACGTAATGAACAAGGAAACGGCCTACAACGTCATCATTGGGCGCCCATGGATACACGAACGCCATGCGAGCAGTCCCGTCAAGCCTATACCAAGTAATCAAATTCCCTACCCCATGGGGAATATTCAGCATCAAAGGGGAGCCACGCACAGCGCAAGAATGTTACAAAATAACTCAAGATTGCGCTCATACCAGACAATTAAGCGGGGCGAGCGTGCAGGCATAACAATCAACCATGTCGGGGACCTAAGCGGACCCGACGACCGACGCCATACGGGATCCAAACATCATAGAAGCGTGCAATGCTATGGCAGAGGAGCTCGACCCGGTTCAGCTAGACCAGAATAACCCAGAAAAGAAAGCCTACATCGGTCACGGGCTCACAAACCCAAGTAAGTACCATGAGTTTATGATTAAACATGCAGACACGTTTGCTTTTTCCCATGCAGACATGCCAAGGATCTCTCCGGATATCGCCACGCACCGGCTCAACATGGATCCATTGCACCCACCGGTAAAACAGGGCCAGGAGAAAATTCAATGCCGCCATCAATGAGGCGGTCCGAGAGGAGGTAGACAAGTTACTAGCCAACGGTTCCATCAGAGAGTCGAAGTACCCGCAATGGATCGCCAACGTGGTAATGGTCAAGAAGAAAACCGGAAAGTGGAGGATGTGCGTGGACTACACCGATCTAAACAAGGCCTGCCCTAAAGACTCCTTTCCCCCTACCTCACATCGACCAACTAATCGACGCCACCGCCGGACATGAGCTATTAAGTTTCTTGGACGCCTATTCCGGCTATAACCAAATTCTGATGGCCGAGGAAGATCGGGAGAAAACCACCTTCATCACCTACAAAGGCACCTACTACTACAGAGTGATGCCCTTTGGGCTAAAGAACGTAGGGGCTACTTACCAAAAGTTGGTCACTAAGATGTTCAAGGAGCAACTTGGGAAAACCATGGAGGTTTATATCGATGACATGCTAGTCAAATTAGCAAAGAAGGAGGATCATATAGATCACTTGTGAGAGGCCTTCGAAATATTGAACAGTTACGGGATGAAGCTGAACCACAAAAAATGCGCTTTTGGCGTGGCATCCGAGAAATTCCTCGGTTTCCTTGTATCACTGAGAGGGATCGAGGTCAACCCCGATCATATTAAGGCAATTTCCTCGATACCGAAACACTTACCAGCAAGAAGCAGGTTCAGAAGTTGACAGGCCAAATAACCGCCCTATCTCGCTTCATCTCCCGATCGTCAGACAGGTGCCATAAATTCTTCAATGTATTGAGAAAAGATAACGGCTTCCACCGGAGTGACGAGTGCGTTAAGGCCCTCCAAGAGTTGAAAACGTACCTGACATCCCCACCACTGTTGGCAAAGGCGGAACCAAACGAGCCCCTATTGATATATCTGGTCGTCTCCGAGGTTGCTGTCAGCTGCGGGTTCGATTCCCGGAGACCCAGAGGTACTGTCAATGGGACTGTGGGTTCTGTGAGCACGTGATTTTTACCCTATATATGAGTTATTCCCATAAATTCAAAATAAATAACTTTTCCTTATTTTTACAATTCGTGTGTTAATTCATGTAAATTCAAGTAAAATAGGCATGAGAATTTAGGAATTAATTTTGGTATTAATTAGTAATCAAGTTATTTTATAAAAAAAAAAAGGGAAAATCACAAAAATAGTTGCACTCTTTAAGTTTTACTTTGATTTTTGATATGTTTTTCTTTAAATTTGATAGTTAATTAACTATGACAATTGTCATCTAGGTTTAATTAGTGTTTTGATGTGTTAATTAGGTTTTAATTAAGATTTTTATATTAATTTTGAAAAGAAAATAAAATACAAAAAAGGTGAGGAAAATACAAAGAAGAAATACAATGCAAAAATACAATGAACTAAGCTTGAAATAAAGGAATTGGGCCAAATTCCTTCAGCCCAAACAGATCCAAAATAACATCAGCCCAAGAGAATTAATTCCCTTCCCATACCCACGCCCCTCAGCCCTAACGCCTCATTCGCACACAAACAGAAGCCCCACGCGACTGTTCTTCTCCTCCAAAGAAGAACATGAACAAAGCCCCAAATCACTCAAAATCCATAGCGATTGAACCTCAAATCTCTCCTTATGTGTGCCCCTTCCTCCCCGCATCATCATTTCTAACGGTTTCTGACACCAAAGATTCTCATACCTCTCACTCGCCCTATTTCAACCCATTTCACGCGATTGGTAGGCTCTAGAAGATGGGCGTTGGATGAGTGAGAGGCGTTGGATTAATTTCAGTCAATCCAAGCCTCACATTCATCAAAGGTTCATTTTTCAAGAGGGCCTACAGAATTGCTTGAAGAAGAAGGAAAATCTCTAGAGGGAAAGGAGGATATAAGAGGGACTTGGGGACTGATTTTAAGGGGGAATTTGGAGAGAGTTTTCTGGTTCTCTATTGGTTATCTTCATTTGGAGTTTCAAAAAAAATTTAATGTTGGCTCAGATTTTAGAAAAATAATGCCAAAATAGCTTGAGTTTCCATTTTATTCAATTCTGGTTTCGCAAATGAATTCGTGAGAGACCCGTTTGGAGCAGACGAGCGCGCAGTTTCGCTCAAGGTCTAACTTCATGAATCCTGTCCGAATTTATTGTTGTATTGTTGATATGCGGAGCTTCAATTACGGTCTAGATTTTGGCTCGAAAATGGAGTTCAATTGAAGCTCTTGGGAGTTTAGGTTCGCCGAGTCTGCTACTGCTTTGCTGTCCTTCGAGTTTTCAATCGCCATTGGATTCTTGTTGGAATTTTGGATTTGAGATGTTGTAATAACCTTCGATTCAATTATCAAAAGAAAGGTTCGATTTCAGGTACTTTCTACAATGAGCTTCGAGTTGCTCCTGAAGAACACCCTGTTCTCCTGACTGAGGCACCCCTTAATCCTAAGGCCAACAGAGAGAAGATGACCCAGATTATGTTTGAGACATTTAACGTTCCAGCTATGTATGTTGCTATTCAGGCCGTGCTCTCATTGTATGCTAGCGGTCGTACCACTGGTATTGTTTTGGATTCTGGTGATGGTGTGAGTCACACTGTCCCCATCTACGAGGGTTATGCTTTGCCCCATGCCATTCTTCGTTTGGACCTTGCTGGCCGTGACCTAACTGATAACCTGATGAAGATCCTCACCGAGAGAGGTTACATGTTCACCACCACTGCTGAACGGGAAATTGTCCGTGACATTAAGGAGAAGCTTGCTTATGTGGCTCTTGACTATGAGCAAGAGCTTGACACTGCCAAGAGCAGCTCCTCCGTCGAGAAGAACTATGAATTGCCTGATGGACAAGTTATTACCATTGGTGCTGAGAGGTTCCGTTGCCCAGAAGTCCTCTTCCAGCCATCCATGATCGGAATGGAAGCTGCAGGTATCCATGAGACTACCTACAACTCCATTATGAAGTGTGATGTTGATATCAGGAAGGACCTCTATGGTAACATTGTGCTCAGTGGTGGCTCCACCATGTTCCCTGGTATTGCTGATCGGATGAGCAAGGAAATCACTGCGTTAGCTCCAAGCAGCATCAATTGCGTGGCCTTCGCTTTATTTAATCTCTAATCGATCCTTAGAATTCGAGGCGTGCCATTTAGCAAATTTTCATGGCCCTCGCAAAGTTGTAAACGCGTAGTTGCTTTAGGCGCGTTATTTTAATTATTTTACTTTCCTAAATACGGATGCGCATTTATGTGACCCAAATCTTACTCTCGGCGAAACTGAAACGCATTAAAGTCACATGCGCACTGGTTGCGGTGTGACTCGAAATGTGTTTTCGTGACGTCGCAATTCTTCAAAAATTGAAAAGCGGAACATAAAAGCACATAATTAAAATATATAAAGAATCAGATAAAAACAAAAATTGCTGTTGAGCGAGCGTGCTAAAACCATGGAATCCGGGAGTGCCTAACACCTTCTCCCGGGTTAACAGAGTTCCTTATCCAGGTTTCTAGTTTTGCAGATTGTAATAGAGAGTCATAAATTTCCTCGGTTCGGGATTAAACCGGTGACTTGGGACACCATTATTTTCTCAAGTGGCGACTACGAAAAATTAAATAAATTGATCCCGTTCCGACTGTCCTTTAAGTGGAAAAACTCCTTCCCTGATTATTATTATATCCCTTCTCGGGGTGTAGTATTAAACAGTGGCACATTACATTTACGTTATTTACGTTTATGTGCGGTAAAAAAGGAGGTGTGACAGCTCTGGCGACTCTGCTGGGGATAAGTAACCCAGAACTTCGGTTCGGGGTTTAAGAATTCGAGCTCAGTTAAAATTGCTGTTTTTGCTTATATCCGATTTCCTTATATGTTTTGATTAATGTGCTACATGTTTACCGCTTTGATATTACGTGAACTGTATATATAAAAATTGTGCCGAAAACCCTTCTCTTCTTATCTCCGGGGATGTGCTTACTGGTTGAGACTCCCCTTTCCGTTAGTGTCAATACCAAAAATAAGAAAAAGAGGCCGGATAAGTTACAAAGCCGATTGACTCCGCGGGTCACCGGTACGTAGCCCCCTCCTCGATCCGAGTTGTCCGCTCGGGTACACGGTCTAGTACCATTGAAAACATCGGGATATTGAGCCTAGATTTAGGACGTTTATTTGCATCATATCTGACTTAGGGGACTCAACACAGGGGTTGGGTCCGTCTAGGATAGGTGACCCGGTAACCAAAAGACCGAGCATGTTATATGTTGCATTTATTTGTCCTATTATGCTGATTGGCTAAATTCCTGAAAACAAAAAAAAGAAATTTTAGATATCAAAATATTGTCGATTGCTTGAAAAGAAAATTTGAAAAAATAGGTAGAACAATTTTTGTTAAAATAATTGGTCAAATAATCTGACCGAACTACGCAGGTTTGATTCTCGCCATTAGGTGGGATACGTAGGCAACCCTCATCGGGTCCAACCACCCCTTTTAAAAAAAATCAAAAAAAAAAATGTGTGTATTTTTTGTCAATAAAATCAAAGTGATGCCGTTTTTGTAAATAGCCGAATGTTCCGAAAGGACGCCGGAAGGCTGTTTTTGCAAAAATAGCCACTTTGAATCATTTTTAATAATTTGCGAACACAACCTTGAAATATTCCTTGTGGAAATGTTGCAAGGCCATAGCCGCAAAAATCAAGTTCGGGTTCACACCCCGTTTGCAAAAATAACCAAAAAATGTCAAATTTTTGATTTTGTTATAAATAAGTCGGGTGATGCTATTCTTGTTTAAAATAAGCCGAATGTCCCTCAAAAGGACGTCGGAAGGCTGTTTTTGCAAGAATAGCCACTTTGAGTCGTTTTTAAATAATTTTGGACACAGCCTTGAAATATTCCCTCGCGGAAATGTCGAAAGGTTGTATCCGCAAAAATCAAGTTTGAGTCATTACTCAACTTTATAAAATAACCACTTTATCAAATAAGCCATTACATGGCCGGGTTTTTGCTGAAATAGCCACATTTTTGCATTTCAACTTCCTCAGTCTTGTGTTGGCCTGTGTCGGTGCCGAACGATGCCCCATAGGCCCCGGGATAAAATTTTGAATTTGCATCTTCTCAAATAAAATTTTGCAAAAAGAACCACTTTGTCTGAATAAGCCATTACATGGCCAATTTATGAAAAATAGTCTTGTGTTGGTTTATGGTGATGCCGAACGATGCCCCATGAGCCACAGGATAAAAAAAATTCAAGCTTATTTTTTCTTGAACAAAATTTTGCAAAAATAGTCATTTTGTCTAAATAAGCCATTATGTGGCCAATTTTGAAAAAAATAGTCATAATTGACACCAAAAAATATTCTTATTCTTGTAGAAATCTCCGGTACAAAATAAGAAAGTTTTTTTTTTAGTTGGAGTCGGTTTCTATAATTTTCTCTTCAAAACAAAAAAAAAATAAAAAAAATAAACATCTCTTTATTTCTTGCATTAATTTGCAAGAACTACGCTCGGTCCTGATTCATGCGGGGTCATGATACGTAGGCAATCCACATAGGATTCGACCATTTCCATAACCAAAAAGAAAAAAAAATGAAAAAACCACAAAAGAAAAAAAAAAGAAGAAAATGAAAAAACCACAAAAAGGAAAAAGAAAAGAAAATAGCAGAAAAAAAAACAAAGGAAATCAATAAGTGGAATACCTTAACGCTAACCCGGTGGTTTCGTTCTGTTGATCCAGAAAGTCGAGGTGGTTGGTTGTGGTAAATTGGAAAGCAAGATCCAAGGAAAATGATAACCGACATCGAAGCTGCTACGAGTGCTCAAGAGACTCAGGGTCAGAAAATTCAACAAGGGTCTACTATGGTTGAGGAAAACGGAGCATTGAAACAACAAATGACCAAAATGTGGACCAATGGCCAAGGACAGCCTTCTCATGAGTCACAATCTGCTATACAACAAGAACAGTACCACTCTCCCGAGTACCACTCGTACTCGTTTGACCTTCCTGCAAACGTTGAGAAGCTTACCCGAAAGAATGTACAGGAAGAAATGGCCCAAAGATTGAAGAGATTAGAACATCGAGTGAAAAACATGCAAGAAATGGCAGGTCAAAAGAGTGTTGCCTTCAGAGATCTTTGTATGTTCCCCGATGTCCACTTGCCGTCTGGTTTCAAGGTTCCCAAATTGGAAAAGTATGATGGACGCGGAAACCCCATAGCCCACCTGAAAAGGTATTGCAACCAATTGAGAGGTGTGGGAAGAAAAGAAGAATTACTTATGGCTTATTTTGGGGAAAGCCTCTCGGGAGTAGCATCTGAATGGTTTTGGGATCAGGACGCATCTGGTTGGCACGTCTGGGATGATTTGGCACGAGCCTTTATCAAACGGTTTCAATACAATATTGACGTCACCCCAAACCGCATTTCCCTTTCTAAACTGAAAAAGAAACTAACTGAAAGTTTCAGGGAATATGCCATCAAATGGAGAGAGCAGGCAGCGAGAGCTAAGCCACCCATGAATGATCACGAGTTGGCCACTGTTTTCCTTCAGGCTCAAGAGCCGGATTACTTTCAAAACATGATATCTGCAGTTGGTCACTCCTTTGAAGAAATAATCAAAATGGGAGAAATGGTGGAAGATGGTCTTAAGACGGGCAAAATTATAAGTCAAGCAGCTCTCAAAAATGCGGCTCAGGATGTCCAAAGTGAATTCAGTGATGTGAATGGGAGGGATGACGAAATCATGATGACATCAGGGTCGAGAAGAGGTCCTATGAGAACATCTCAAAGGTATACACAACCTCATCAAGTTTTCCATGACCCTCTTAAGCATTACTACCCGCCTCAGAACCCTCCATACTCTGTTGATCCAGTCCGGTATGTTGCTCAATCCTCAAAACACCCAAGAAAGCGAGCCCGAACATCACAAAATCTTTACCAGCCTCCGCAAAATTTTCAAATACCTTATAACCCATATCCAAGCCAGGGGTATGGAAAGGAACAGAAGTTGAAAGATAATTTTACACCAATAGGAGAGTCCTATGCAAGCTTGTTTGAGAAGTTAAAACGACGTGGCGTGATTGCACCCATCCCTCCAAATCGGGTGGACCAACGTGCGAGAAGTTTTGACTCATCCAAAAGGTGTGAATACCACTCCAATGCCCTGGGGCACGATGTTGAAAGTTGTCGGGATTTGAAAAGAGAGATAGAAAGAATGATTCGGGAAGGAATAATTGCGGTCCAAGGCAGTGGCATCCAAAACATTGCACAGAATCCTTTACCTGCACATAACGGAGCACATTTTGTGGGAATGATGCCCGGTGACGTGGGTGATGAAAATCTTCTTGGGAGGTCAACTGAAGTTGAAGATATTGAAACAGAAAGTGATCTTGGCAACATTAATGCAGAATTCGGTGGCTAGGATGCCATGCTTGTCAATTGGGAAGGCGCTCCGTCTCTTGGAGTTTTGGTGGTATATTTTGATGTCATCTCTTTTGCCCGGGTTATTTCGGGGTTGTAATCCGGACGTTGTCTTGAGAGTCAAAATCCTTCTATCTTTCCACTTTGCTTTGTTTAGTAATAAATTTGTTTAGTGCTGTCTAGGTTTGTAATTCTAGTCTAGTTTGTTAGTTTTGTTGTTCGTTTTGTTGTTTCAATCCATCAGTTTAATACAACTCTCCGTTTCCCGTCATTTCTAGTTATTCCATTTCTAATCACTTTGCAGTTCTTTTCATACTGATTTTAGTGACATGACATGCACATAATTCTCGGCTTGATTTTAAAAGTCAATTTAACAATGAAGCAATGTTGAAGATGTAATGATACTCGCAAGAAATGAAACATATTGGAATACTGTGAAACCGGAATCAAGTGAACATTAGGGAAAGCGTAACATAAAGAAATGCCGTGGAAATGCATCATCGGTTTAAAGCCAAAGGCAAGAGTACCCCAAGGTTAAAGGAACCATTCGTGGTATCGGGATTGTTGCCCAATGGCACTGAGAGTCGTTAAGGCAAATATGTGAATCAATCAAAGGTGTTTAACCGTGTAGTTTGTACTTGGTAGGTTTTGAAGATTGGAATGACGAAGGCATTTTATTCGGCTATCCAAACACTTCGTCCATTGCTACCCCTTTGAGCCATATTATATTTTCTTTCATATCCCTCTTCCGGAATCAACAACAAAAATTGAGGATTGAGCGGGGAAATCAAATGGAGAAACAAAAGAAAAGAAAAAAAAAGAGAGAAAAGAAAAAAAAAAGAAAAAAAAAGAAAAAAGAAAAAATGCAATACAAGAAAGAAAATCGGGAAAAAGTCAAAAGAAATTCATTAATTAATGACGTAGTCCGAACTACGTTTGACCTGATCCCGAAAGGGTACGTAGGCAGCCTCACTGAGGTTCAGTCACAATAAAGAAAAATCCAAAAAAATCCCCCAAGAAGGAAACTGGGGCAGAAGTTATGGTCGTCGAATAAATAAGATTCCGAAAGTTGTAATTTTAACCCACGATGAAATATTTTTGAGCCTTTATATCCTTTTTTCTATATCCCATCCAAAAGCCTGCATTACGGTCCAAAGGAAGACCTTCCGATCAATCTTCAAGAAATGCCGAGTCAAACAAGCAAAGGTGAATCACATCAAGGGCAACACTCGAGTCCGAACAAAGGAGATTAAAGAATTCAAGATGATGAAAACCACCACGAGACTCCACGATGAGAGAAATCAAAATGAGAGAGTCTTATCGGTGAAAACCCTCACGGGCACCGTAAGGCGACGGTGAGTCGAGAGAAAGAAAGAGCAAATGAGAGAGGCTTGATGGTGAAAACCCTATGGGCACTACAAGTCGACTAAGGATCAGATCAAAGAAATGAAGTGTTGAAGACCGGTTTCACAGCAGAGCTTGCAACAAGAGTTGAACATCAAATTTGCTATACAGAGAAGGCCAAAAGTGCATGTCAAGGTCGCTAGAGTCGGTATTCAAAATCCGATAGGTCATTCTTCCGTAGGTTTCTTGTTAGGAATTATGTTTTCCTTTCTTTCTATTCTTTGTACCTTGTTTTACCCTCCCTCTTATTGAGTCTGTCGGGTTATAACAAGTATAGAAATGATTTCAAAATTTGCCACCAAGCTTTCCAATTGCACAAGATGGGATTTGGCTAACACGACAATTGTCGTAAGTCAGGAAAAGACAAGGCCAGTGCTTTAAGCCAAAAGAGCAACATGTGCAATGGAGCGGGCAACAATAAAAATGTTTGGGGTTCATGCAAGACGCAAAGGTCGGCAAAGTGCCAACTCGGGGGAAAGTATAACAAATGGAAATATGGGAGTGTAGTCTGACAAAAGAAAGAGCCAGTCAAGAAACACCCCAAGGTTGTCCAATGAAATCATTGAAGAAATGGTAGACTTCAAGATCGGAATTGTGGGATCCGTCAAGAATGGAAGAACATACATGCCTAAAGAGAGGCGGATTTTGAACAAAGAAGAAGTGAAAATGGATAGTCGGTGAACAGGCCAAGCATTCAAGCGGAAAGTTCAAGGCCACAACCAACCACCGCATTTTTAAACTGACAGAGTTTTCTTTGCTTTGAAACAGGAGCAAAAGATATTGTCAAACTGGGGCAAGAAAATTTTTCTGTCATCGGATAATCATCCGAAGAGCATGAAGGTGAATACAATTGTTTTTGAAGATGAACAAGGCAAGTTGAAAGGTGAAGGAAACAACTGTTAGAGAATGATAAAATCTTAGTCTGTTGAATCTTTCTCCCAAGATAAAAGTCTTGGTCTGATGAATTTTTCACCTAAGATAAAGAGATATTGCAATGTGAAACGAAGTCAATGAAAGTAGAAGTTGGAAAAAGAAATGAAGGCATAATTTGAAACGAAAAGGAAAGGCATAATTTGAAAGGTAAAATCAAAAGTTGGAAAAGAAAGAAAGGTAAGAAGTTGAAAAGAAAGAAAAGTTTGTTGAATTTGAAAGGCTTAAGAAAGTCTGAATTGCAAATGGACCCAGTCTGATGAATCATCTCCTGGAGTCATAAACTCAGTCCGATGGATAATCCTCCTGAGACCATGCAAATGAATAGACCCAGTCCGAAGAGTTATCTCCTGGAGTCATAAACTCAGTCCGATGGATAATCCTCCCGAGATTACATTGAAATGGACATAGTCCAGTAAGATACAATCTTAGTCTGTTGAATCTTTCTCCCAAGATAAAAGTCTTGGTCTGATGAATTTTTCACCTAAGATAAAGAGATAATGAAATGTGAAAACAAAAGGAAGGCCGAAGTCAATGAAAGTAGAAGTTGGAAAAGGAAATGAAGGCATAATTTGAAACGAAAAGGAAGGCAGAAGCCAATGAAAGCAGAAGTTGGAAAAGAAAGAAAGGGCAAAAGCCGAAAAAGAAAGGAAAGATTTTTGAAATTGAAAGACTTAAGAAAGTCTGAATTGCAAATGGACCCAGTCCGAAGAGTTATCTCCTGGAGTCATAAACTCAGTCCGATGGATAATCCTCCTGAGATTACATTGAAATGGACATAGTCCAGTAAGATACAATCTTAGTCTGTTGAATCTTTCTCCCAAGATAAAAGTCTTGGTCTGATGAATTTTTCACCTAAGATGAAAGGAAACAATCTTAGTCTGTTGAATCTTTCTCCCAAGTTAAAAGTCTTGGTCTGATGAATTTTTCACCTACCCACCTTCAAATACGGGAATATTTTGCATCGCACGTTTAATTTCTGTTAGGCGCCCACCTTCTAATACGGGAATACATTTCGCATTGCACGTTTAATTTCTGTTAGGCGCCCACCTTCTAATACGGGAATACTTTTCTGCAATCGCATTGCACGTTTAAATTCTGTTAGGCGCCCACCTTCAAATACGGGAATACTGAAATTCACAGGCAAGGGATAATTGGTAAAAGAAAATACCAAAAAGAGGAAGGTAGCATCCTTGAAAATCCACTCCCCAGTCCTCAGGCTGCGGGAATATTTTCTGTATCGCATTGCACGTTTAATTTCTGTTAGCCGCCCACCTTCAAATACGGGAATACTTTTCTGCATCGCATTGCACGTTTAATTTCGTTAGGCGCCCACCTTCAAATACGGGAATACTTTTCTGTATCGCATTGCACGTTTAATTTCTGTTAGGTGCCCACCTTCAAATACGGGAATATTTTTTGCATCGCATTGCACGTTTAATTTCTGTTAGGTGCCCACCTTCAAATACGGGAATATTTTTTGCATCGCATTGCACGTTTAATTTCTGTTAGGTGCCCACCTTCAAATACGGGAATATTTTTCTGCATCGCATTGCACGTTTAATTTCTGTTAGGTGCCCACCTTCAAATACGGGAATATTTTTCTGCATCGCATTGCACGTTTAATTTCTGTTAGGCATATCTGCATTTAAAAAAAAAAATGATGATGAAAATTTGGACATTCAATAACACGATGTGCCCAGTCACCATACTGGGGCAGAAAAATCTTTCTTTGGTTGTTTATTTTGTCACAAGCAGAGATCCACCTGGAGAATGGACGAATACTTCATATTGAAGAATGTTTGAACAAGTCAAGGCAAGAACAAGAATGCCGGTGAAAAGAAGTTGAACAAGTCGAGGCAATAACAAGAATGCCGGTGAAAAGAAGTTGAACAAGTCGAGGCAATAACAAGAATGCCAGTAAAAAAATGAGCACTATATGTCCGGACTTGATCCAAAAGCTGAAGAAGATTGAACCAACACCTGCGGCTAACAAGCATCAAGATTCAGATCGGGGTCCGCATGAAGCACCAACCAACTCAAGATCAAGCTTCGGAAGACTCATAGATAGGAATTTTGTAACTCGTAGCTGATAGGTTTACTTAGTCTTTCTCAATTTTGATGTAATAACGGGACAGCGGACCGGAGCCTCGGACGGAACCTCGACTCTCAACCTCGATACTCCATCACTCCCGAACTACACTAACCTGATTCTTGTTTAGCCCAGGATATGTAGGCAACCTCTGAAGCAGGGTGCGGTCAAAGCTTTTCAAAATGCTTCACAACGGAATACTCGAACGGGTAAAAATCATTCATAGTTGCTCACTTATCTTTGCACGGAAACTCTTCGTGTTCCCGAGCAAAGAGGGGCAGCTGTGAGCACGTGATTTTTACCCTATATATGAGTTATTCCCATAAATTCAAAATAAATAACTTTTCCTTATTTTTACAATTCGTGTGTTAATTCATGTAAATTCAAGTAAAATAGGCATGAGAATTTAGGAATTAATTTTGGTATTAATTAGTAATCAAGTTATTTTATAAAAAAAAAGGGGGAAATCACAAAAATAGTTGCACTCTTTAAGTTTTACTTTGATTTTTGATATGTTTTTCTTTAAATTTGATAGTTAATTAACTATGACAATTGTCATCTAGGTTTAATTAGTGTTTTGATGTGTTAATTAGGTTTTAATTAAGATTTTTATATTAATTTTGAAAAGAAAATAAAATACAAAAAAGGTGAGGAAAATACAAAGAAGAAATACAATGCAAAAATACAATGAACTAAGCTTGAAATAAAGGAATTGGGCCAAATTCCTTCAGCCCAAACAGATCCAAAATAACATCAGCCCAAGAGAATTAATTCCCTTCCCATACCCACGCCCCTCAGCCCTAACGCCTCATTCGCACACAAACAGAAGCCCCACGCGACTGTTCTTCTCCTCCAAAGAAGAACATGAACAAAGCCCCAAATCACTCAAAATCCATAGCGATTGAACCTCAAATCTCTCCTTATGTGTGCCCCTTCCTCCCCGCATCATCATTTCTAACGGTTTCTGACACCAAAGATTCTCATACCTCTCACTCGCCCTATTTCAACCCATTTCACGCGATTGGTAGGCTCTAGAAGATGGGCGTTGGATGAGTGAGAGGCGTTGGATTAATTTCAGTCAATCCAAGCCTCACATTCATCAAAGGTTCATTTTTCAAGAGGGCCTACAGAATTGCTTGAAGAAGAAGGAAAATCTCTAGAGGGAAAGGAGGATATAAGAGGGACTTGGGGACTGATTTTAAGGGGGAATTTGGAGAGAGTTTTCTGGTTCTCTATTGGTTATCTTCATTTGGAGTTTCAAATTTCAAGTTTAATTTAATGTTGGCTCAGATTTTAGAAAAAATAATGCCAAAGTAGCTTGAGTTTCCATCTTATTCGATTCTGGTTTCGCAAATGAATTCGTGAGAGACCCGTTTGGAGCAGACGAGCGCGCAGTTTCGCTCAAGGTCTAACTTCATGAATCCTGTCCGAATTTATTGCTGTATTGTTGATATGCGGAGCTTCAATTACGGTCTAGATTTTGGCTCGAAAATGGAGTTCAATTGAAGCTCTTGGGAGTTTAGGTTCGCCGAGTCTGCTACTGCTTTGCTGTCCTTCGAGTTTTCAATCGCCATTGGATTCTTGTTGGAATTTTGGATTTGAGATGTTGTAATAACCTTCGATTCAATTATCAAAAGAAAGGTTCGATTTCAGGTTCAACTTCTTATGCCCTCTTTAATTTCGATGTCGATTCTCTAGGTAGTTCTGATATTGATTCGTCGGGATAAGAATTGGAGTTTAGTAGCTAATTTGATGTTAACTTGGTTTGAATATTTGAGGTCGTATTGAGATGTATGCTAGCGGTCGTACCACTGGTATTGTGTTGGACTCTGGTGATGGTGTGAGTCACACCGTCCCCATCTATGAAGGTTATGCGTTGCCCCATGCCATTCTTCGTTTGGATCTTGCTGGTCATGACCTAACTGATAACCTGATGAAGATCCTCACCGAGAGAGGTTACATGTTCACCACCACTGCTGAACGGGAAATTGTCCGTGACATTAAGGAGAAGCTTGCTTATGTGGCTCTTGACTATGAGCAAGAGCTTGACACTGCCAAGAGCAGCTCCTCCGTCGAGAAGAACTATGAATTGCTTGATGGACAAGTTATTACCATTGGTGCTGAGAGGTTCCGTTGCCCAGAAGTCCTCTTCCAGCCATCCATGATCGGAATGGAAGCTGCAGGTATCCATGAGACTACCTACAACTCCATTATGAAGTGTGATGTTGATATCAGGAAGGACCTCTATGGTAACATTGTGCTCAGTGGTGGCTCCACCATGTTCCCTGGTATTGCTGATCGGATGAGCAAGGAAATCACTGCGTTAGCTCCAAGCAGCATCAATTGCGTGGCCTTCGCTTTATTTAATCTCTAATCGATCCTTAGAATTCGAGGCGTGCCATTTAGCAAATTTTCATGGCCCTCGCAAAGTTGTAAACGCGTAGTTGCTTTAGGCGCGTTATTTTAATTATTTTACTTTCCTAAATACGGGTGCGCATTTATGTGACCCAAATCTTACTCTCGGCGAAACTGAAATACATTAAAGTCACAGGCGCACCGGTTGCGGTGTGACTCGAAATGTGTTTTCGTGACGTCGCAATTCTTCTAAAATTAAAAAGTGGAACATTAAAAAGCACATAGTTAAAATATATAAAGAAATCAGATAAAAGAAAAATTGCAGTTGAGCGACCGTGCTAGAACCACGGAATCCGGGAGTGCCTAACACCTTCTTCCGGGTTAACAGAATTCCTTATCCAGGTTTCTAGTTTCGCGGACTGTATTACAGAGTCATAAATTTCCTCGGTTCGGGATTAAACCGGTGACTTGGGACACCATTATTTTCCCAAGTGGCGACTCTGAATAATTAAATAAATTGATCCCGTTCCGACTGTCCTTTAAGTGGAAAAACTCCTTCCCTGATTATTATTATATCCCTTCTCGGGGTGTAGTATTAAACAGTGGCACATTACATTTACGTTATTTACGTTTATGTGCGGTAAAAAAGGAGGTGTGACAATATTTGTACTGACTCTAGTGGACACCGAGACTCGGTACCCACACCTCGAGAAGTTGGCATTAGCATTGGTCAGGGCTTCCCGAAAGCTGAGACCTTACTTCCAATGCCACCCTATCCGGGTAGTAACCACCTTCCCTCTAAGAAGCATCCTACACAGGTCGCTTCGAGCAAGTACCTAGGGCTATAGAGCTTAGCGAGCACGATATCACCTATATCCCTAGAACCGCCATCAAATTGCAAGTCCTCGCCAACTTCGTAGCCGACTTCAGCGTCGGCATCTCGCCTGAGGCTGAGAGGGAGGCCCTGCAAACGGCCCCTAACATGGACCCCTGGATACTCCATACCGATGGGGCTGCGAACGCCTCGGGATCGGGACTGGGACTCGTTCTCGAGGTCCCTATGGGCGAGGTCATTTGCCAGTCCATACGATGCCTCGAGATGACTAACAACAAAGTAGAGTACGAAGCTGTTATTGCAGATTTGAAATTAGCTGCCAGGTACGGGGCCCGCCAACTGACCTTGCATTGTGACTAACAACTTATGATAAATCAAGTCGCCAGGGCCTACCAGATCAAGGAGCAAAGATTACAAAAATATCAAGCCGAGGTTTGTAAATTGATGGCCCAATTCGACGAGTGTCGCTTCGAACAAGTTCGTAGGGTACACAATGCCGAAGCCGACGGGTTGGCCAAACTGGTCGCAGCGGCCACTAACCTGAGCAAAAAAAGCACCGTCACCCTCATGCATTCCGCCATCGATTACAGTGAGGTATTCTCTCTACACCTAACTTGGGACTGGCGAAATCAGTTTGTGTCGTACTTGCAGGAAGGGCACCTACCGTGCGACAAAAAAGAGGTCAGGAAGCTTCGCACACAAGCAGCAAGATACTGCCTGATGAATGGTGATCTCTATAAAAGAACTTTTGGATGACCCCTGGACAAATGCCTGGGGCCCAACCAGACGACTCCGATACTGGAAGAGGTCCATGAGGGTCATTGCGACGCCCATACGGGAAACAGAGCACTCGTGCGGTGCCTGATACGTGCCAGTTACTATTGGCCCACCATGAAAAACGACGCGGCAGACTACGTCCGACGATGCAAAAAATGCCAAAGGTTCGCTCCCATGATACATCAGCCGGGGGAACCCCTCCACGCAGTCACTTCCCCATGGCCCTTCATCAAATGGGGGATGGATATAGTCGGACCGCTGCCTGCCGGACGAGGAAAGGTACGCTTTTTATTAGTTTTAACTGACTATTTTTCTAAGTGGGTAGAAGCAGGCGCATACGCCCAAATCTGCGAGCAAGAAGTCATAGCCTTCATCTGGAAAAACATCATATGTCGCTTCGGCATCCCCAAAGAGATAACGTGCGACAACGGACGACAGTTCATAGGGCAAAAGACAACCGACTTCTTCGATAAATGGCGCATCAAAATAAGAATACTCTCAACGCTATATCACCTAGCCGCCAACGGCCAAGCGGAATCATCCAACAGGACCATATTAAACATCCTGAAGAAGAAACTTGAAGATGCCAAGGGATTGTGCCCTGAGCTGCTAGCAAAAGTATTATGGGCACATAGAACCACCCCCAAATCCTCCACAGAAGAGACTCCCTACTCATTACTCTACGGAACCGACGCCGTCATACCAGTCGAAGTTGGTGAACCAAGTCTCAGATACTCACACACAAGCGGAGATGAGAATGACGCGAGCCGACTACAAGACTTGGACGAAGCCGAAGAAAGAAGAGAAATGGCCCACATCAGGTTAGTGGCCCAAAAATAGCAGGTCGAGAGATACTACAACAAAAGGATGAAAATTCGTCCACTCAAGACATGCGACTATGTGCTAAAAGCCAAGACACTAGCATCCAAAGATCCAATGAGGGGAAGTTGGGCACCAATTGGGACGGGCCCTACTAAATCATCGCAGCGGCAGACAAGGGCTCCTTCAAGCTGGAGACCATGGATGGAAAGATACTCCAAAACAACTGGAATATCTCACACCTCAAACGTTTCCACTTCTAAGAGGCACCTCCCAAGCCGTACTCTTTTTCCCTCTTCCGGGTTTTGTCCCAATTGGGTTTTCCCGGAGAGGTTTTTAATGAGGCGACGAAGGAGATGTCCGGAATCGCTTGCAAGATTATTCGGATGCGCCAAGCGTACCATCCGGTACGACCATCTCCAATGAATGAAAGGCTTTGGCCATAATGTATGAAAGGCTACTGCCATTTCCAACGAATGATAGGCTACGTCCATAGTGCATGAAAGGCTACGGCCATCTCCAATAAATGAAAGGCCACGGCCATCCCCGATGAATGAAAGGCTACGGCCATCCGCCACAATGCAGGAAAGGCTAAGGCCTAAACAACTAAAGGTGAAGGTTACGGCCTCCTCCAGTTGTTACAAAAGGCTAAGGCCTAAACATCTAAAGGAGAAGGCTACGGCCTCCTCCTGTTGTTACAAAAGGCTAAGGCCTAAACATCTAAAGGAGAAGGCTACGACCTCCTCCAGGTGAAACAAAAGGCTAAGGCCTAAACATCTAAAGGAGAAGGCTACGACCTCCTCCAGGTGAAACAAAAGGCTAAGGCCTAAACATCTAAAGGAGAAGGCTACGGCCTCCTCCAGGTGAAACAAAAGGCTAAGGCCTAAACATCTAAAGGAGACGGCTACGGCCTCCTCTAGGCGAAACACAAGGCTAAGGCCTAAACATCTAAATGAGAAGGCTACGGCCTCCTCCAGGTGAAACAAAAGGCTAAGGCCTAAACATCTAAAGGAGAAGGCTACGGCCTCCTCCAGGTGAAACAAAAGGCTAAGGCCTAAACATCTAAAGGAGAAGGCTACGGCCTCCTCCAGGTGAAACAAAAGGCTAAGGCCTAAACATCTAAAGGAGAAGGCTACGGCCTCCTCCACGAAACAAATGGCTAAGGCCTAAAACATCTAAGGGAGAAGGCTACGGCCTCCTCCAAGAGAAACGGAAGCCTAAGGCATTAACAACCAAAAGATAATGGTACGGTCTCTCCGAGGCAAAACGAAAGGTCGAGAGGACGGCCACGCAAGACGTATAAGCCCGACCTCGCCCAAACTGGGACTCAGGCTAAGTGCCTTCGACGTCAAAATATGGGTTCGCCCCCATTCGAGCCGGGATTCAGGCAAAGGGCCTTCGCCATACAAATTTTTTATTAAGGTCGACCTCAGTCAAAACAGAAGGAAAGCAAAACGAACAATATATCAAGTCATACCTGTAGAGCGGCACCGACAACTCGACGAGACAAGTCTTTGTCGATTACCGTCTTCATAAACCCTATTCAACTATCAAGGCCTCCGCCGTCTCCTTCCGCCCCATCAGCGCCGTCCTCACCCTCATCCCGAAACATCCTCTCGATCCAGGACCGGTGCCCAGCTGGTCCGCATCAGTAAAGGAGTCGCCCGTCTGAATTGGGGAATCAGGGTAGTAGCCATAGGCTTCACGAGCTGTCCTGACCAGACGGTGCTGCTCGTCGACCTCCGCCTCGGCAGCTCTGCCAGCGGCCAGCAGCTCTTCGAACACATGTCGCCTCGCCTCTGCATACACCAACATATCATCGGCTTTGCGAGGCACGTCTCCAACTAGGCCAACGGCCTCCGCTTGACGAGTGTGAGCACATGATTTTTGCAGCTGTCGAAGCTCGGCCGATAAGGCGTCGACTTTGGCGCGTAGCTCACCCGCCTCCATTATTGCTACGCAGACAAGATCCAGTTCCCCCTCCCGCTGTTGGAGAAGGCTCTCTAGATCAGCGTTCCGATCCACTGCAGTCAGCAGGTCAGCATCTGCTTTTCAAGTTGGGCCGTCTGTTTGCGCAGCTGTTCCTCCAGCAACTATACACTCTCTCGGAGGAGGCAAAAATTTGGGTCCCGAGAAAAGCAGTCCGCGAGCGCCTTGTGTTTCTCGCGGGCCTCTTTATATTTCTTCGATGCCTTTCGAAGGGTAGTTATTTTCTTCCGATCCCTTCGACTCCGCTCGACCTCCAGAATAAGAGTCTACAAAAAAGGAGAGAGAAGACAAATTAAAACCTCAAAACAAAAGAAAAGCAAAACAAACAAAATATCAAGTCATACTTGCAGAGCGACACCGATAACTCGACGAGACAAGTCTCTATCGCTCACCGTCTTCAGCAACTCCGCTTCGGAAGCCCCGCACAATAGGGACAAATCTGTCGCGGCCTGCTCACTCTCCAGCAATAGGTTATAACCTGTCAGAATCATTATCCGACGGCTACGACCCGTCTCCAGCGTGCTCACTCCAGCATGCTCCCGCTGCGGCATGTCAGTTGGCTCGGGAGCTCCTTAATACCTCCCGACGGCGGCACATCCGCTCGCTCAGGGGTCGTCTCAACATCTTCTGACGGCGGCACGTCCGCGGTCCCGGAGGTTGGCTCAACGGCAGTTACCCCCACGTCTGTGGTCTCAGTGGCGGTGGCCGGTATGCTTTCGCCCTCGGCATTTGGAGGAATAGCATCCACCCCGGCCGCACTCAAAAGCACGACCCTCACTGGTCGAATGGCATCGCCCAGCAAGACCGGCCTCGATTCAGGACGGCGAGTTACCGCCTTCCTTTGTTCCACGACCACTCCCTTCCCAAGGAGCAGTCTGCGCCTCTTCCGCTCCGCCGGTTCATCATCCACCGGAGCGCCCTCTTCAACAGGGAGGGACGAGGGTTCTATGTTTGCCCAGGACGCCTGGTCAATAGCCGGCTCGGGCTTGGAACGGGAAGGTCCGGGAGCGTCGAACAGTAAAGACTCCCAAATGGCACGGGCAAGTTCCGGGTCGGCGACCTCGGCAACTCCATCACCAAATGCGACTATGTTCGCCCGGCCCTCCTCGGGCTGGGCGGCTTCAGGAAGACCATATCTGACGAAGACCACTAGCTCGGCTTCCGGCGAGGGGGGACTGGCAGCACGACATCTCCGCGTCACGTTCCAGAGCTGCAGAAAGATAAAACAAAACGTCATTTGTGGTGATACCTAAAAAAAAGATAAGGGAACAAGCAAGTCGAGACCATACTTGGAAGGCCGTATTTCAAAGAGAGAAGGTAGCCCACGTCCTGCATTCTTCGGCATAGGGGATCGGTTGCCTCACCCACGCCCTTATGCCGGGGACAGGTTGAGGCGTGCGCGTCCCCACTACGTGCAAAAAAAAAATGAAAAGTGTTAGGGTCTGAAAAATGGCGTAACGACGAGCAAGACACAAAGACGCTGAGATTACGAGGCGATACTTATAGTTATCATTCCATGCCTCCGAAAAATCGGCCGCGTCCGCCACCAAATCCGAGGTACGGATATAAAAATATTTCACCTAGAATTGGCAGTTGGGCTTATAGTCCGCCTCGACGACTAAGCCCTTTGTTCCGCGATTCTTCAGCTGCAACATCTTGCCCCTCATATAGTCGGGACTGAACAGCTGCAGTAGATGGTGGACAGAGACGTCCATGCCAGCTCTCTACGCATACGTCGTCAAGATCCGACAGATCTTCCACGTATACGGAGTGAGCTGGGCCGGGCAGATGTTGTAGAATCGGCGTAGTGCCTCCGCCAAGGGGTAAATTGGAAGTCCACACCCCATTATGAAGGGGTACTTGTGGATGGCACAGAACCCCGACCGGTGTACGTAGACTAGGTCGCTCCCGGCCATACGCATCTCCACCGCCTCCGGCACATGGCAGGACACCCTGAGGTCATGAAGTTGGCCCATAGTGTACGTGGACCACTCCCATACAGAGGACTCCGCCAGCGTGGAGAAATCCCTCCTAACACTTAGATCACGAGGAAGGAGGTTTTCTTCCTTTAAAGGGACAAGAGGTTTTTTGACCTTCTTGCTACCCTTCGACCGCCGGGAAGCCCCGGAACCAGTCTCATCCTCTTCTGGTTCCCGACGACGATTACCTTTAGCCATTTTTTATATCTTTTTGAGGTATTAACTGGATACTCTAAGGAAATGGTAGCAAGGATGCGAAGAACAAAGGGATGGATTGCAGGATATGTGAAAATGAAAAGTTAAGAGACAAGGGATTTTTGATGATCTAAAAGAGGGGATAGTATTGAAATTGTCCTCTATTTATAATAAGCCATTGCATGAAATTCGAAGGGTTTTTGCACCGGAAAAGAGGCGGGAAACCGAAATGTCAAATCGTCTTTATGACCGGCATTGAAAACAATAGTATTTATGACGCACGACGTCAGTAAGCGACGTTTCAGAAGAACGTGCCACGTATGTGCGTGTGCACAGGACCCAACGTGGGCTGGATCTATCCGCCCATCGCAGATACGCCTCGAGCACATATCCAATAGGCGGAGGGACTATCTGTATGAGGACAAATCGGATGCAAAATATGGATAGTCTGTATGTACGCGTGGCCGGTCCGGATGAAGTGCAGGACGGGGACGCCTCCTCATAAGGACGACGACATTCGGAGACGTCCTCCCTTATGGACGTACGCCAAGAGGGATACGGTCCCGCCCCTAAATATCGAGTCCGCGGACCTGTCTAGGTGGACGTCCCCAATCTCCCCCTTCTCATATTTCCGTTATACTTGTAATACCTTAGTGGCGATGTAATAGTTGGGCGAGGGGACCTCTTCCTTATATAAAGAAGGGTCTCCCCCTTATTTGAAAATTATTTTTGTACAAAAATGATATTCCAATAAAAATAATTAAAAATTAATTAAAAGAAAGACAAAATATTACTGTTTTGGTTTTTCCCCTACTTTCTATTTATTATAAGAATAAATGTCTATATTATTGCTTCTCCCATTAATTTTTATTCCTTATTGTAACAAACTTATTATAGGAATAAAGGTCTTCGTTGTTACACTCTACTCCTTCATAAAAGACTTTTCAGTATTTACTGCTTTAATCTTTCATGAGAAAACATTCCAGTATATAAAAAAAAAAGCGGCATATACAAGGTGCTATGACTCATTTAGATAGCCAACAATTGCATTTCTCTTTCATCTCAGTTTTTCTTGATAGTTTCCCTTAATTTTCTCTTGGTGCTTGTGATTAATAATGCTTGGTACAAATGCATGCTAACTTTATCTCTTTTTTTATCTTCTCTTATTTATTACAATTAGGTGGGTTATGTAGGTGAAAGAACTTTTCATTCTCTCTTTTTTAATATTATTTATTGAGCATTTATCTTGGGTTCTAACAATAACTATATTAGAAGGCAAAACATACTTAGATTATGACATGTCAACGAATGAGTTTGCAACAAAACTTATCGGAAGCAAATCTTAATTTTGAAAGTAAATTTGGTGTCCCTAGGCCTTAAAATTTTCTTTATATCTCACCTCGATTTACATGCACACTCTGAACGCTTATTCGGAAAGCCATTATGTGAAAAAGGATAAAGCTTGCTTTTAAAATGAATTTAAAGTTGACTTAGGTCAACATTTTGGGTAAACGGACCCGGACACGTAATTTGACGGTCCCGGAGGATCCGAAGGAAAATATGGGACTTGGACATATGTCCAGAATTGAATTCTGAAGTTCCAAGCCCGAGAATAAATTTTTGAAGAAAATGTTTAAATAATTTTTTTAGAGTTTTTGGAAATTTGAATGTGATGGTATCGGGCCCATATTTTGGTTTCGAAGCCCAGTACAAGTCTTATTTGTGATTTAAGTTGAGCCTGTAAAATTTGGTAAGAAACGAACTTGAAATGACGTAAATCGGACATTCGATTGTTAAAATTTCAACTTAAGAGTTCATGAGATTTTTCTTTAATTTTGATTCTAAATTCATAGTTAGTGATGTTATTTTGATGATTTGATCGCATAAGCAAGTTCGTATGATATTTTTGGACTTGCATGCATATTTGGTTTGGAGCCCCGAGGGCTTGAGTGAGTTTTGGATAAGCCACAGAGTGAAAATTGGAGTTAGGAAACTGATGTGTGTTGCAGATCTGCAGGCTTCGCTATTGCAAGCTCACATTTGTGAACAAACAATTGCATTTGCGAAGACTGGGCTGGCAAGCATTAGTCGCAAATGCGACCTTTCCTCGCAAATGCGACAAGTGACCGGAATTTCCCATGGTCGCAAATGCGACAAAATCGTCACAAATGCGAAGGTATCTGAGGGGTTGGCAATTGCGACATCAAAGACCTGCTAAAATGAATTTCAAACGCATTGTCAACCATTTGACAACATTTTCAAACTCTAAATACATTTGGGCGATTTTTCAAAGACAACTGCTCTTCCAAATCGATTGTAAGTCATTTCTTACTCGTTTTCTTTAATCTTTAACATTTTTTACACGATTTTAACTCAAACTTAAGGGTTTTCACAGGAAAAATTGGGTGTTTTGGGTAAAACTTAGGATTTTCAAATTTTGGGGATTTGGACCTCGATTTGAGGTCCGATTGCAAAACAAATTAAATATTTGAGTTCGTAGGTGAATGGGTAATTGGGTTTTGGTTCGAACCTCGGGTTTTAGCCATATTGGGCCCGGGGTCGATTTTTTATTTTTGGGAATTTTTTTTAGAAAACCTATTTTCATGCATTAGAATTGATTCATTTAGCATTTATTGATATAGTTAAGTAACTTGTGGCAAGATACAAGCGTATTGGTGGCGGAATCAAGAGGTAAAATGGTAGTTGATGCTTGAATTATGTTCATGGCATCGAGGTAAGCGTTTGGTCCAATCTTAGCTTGAGGGATTAAGAATAGTGTCTTATTTTCTATGTGTTAATTGTGGAGTACGACATATAGGCATGGTGACGAGTATCTATACGTTGGTGTCAAACATGCCCGTGAGTCTCGTATTGTAATTGTTGTGACTCCGTTGTGATTTGTTCATGCTTAATATATTGATTATCATTGTTGATTCCCTTATCGGGATGTTAAGGTTTATGATATAGTCTCCCTTATCGGGATCTTATTGTATGATATTGTCTCCCTTGCCCCGATGTTATTGTTTACGATATTGTCTCCCTTTCCGGAATTCTTTTGTGATTGATATTGATTTGAAATGTGATCGGGTTGCACACCTGCAACAAGATATATGAAATGGGAGAGGGTGGCACGCCACTACGGTAATATTTGAAATAGGATCGGGTTGCACGCCTGCAGCAAGATATATAAAATGGGAGTGGGTGGCAGGCGCCATGGTAATATTTAAAATGGGATCGGGTTGCACGCCTGCAACAAGATATATACAATGGGAGTGAGTGGCACGTCGCCACAGTAATATTTGAAATGGGACCGGATTTCACGCCTGCAACAAGATATATAAAATGGGATCGGATTGTACACCCGCAACAAGATATATGAAATGGAATAGGGTGGCACGCCGCCATGATAATATTTGAAATGGGATCAGGTTGCACGCCTACAACAAGAAAGAGATAAAAGTGAATACTGTATTTGTTTCTCTTATTATTGTTAGCAATTGAATTTCGGTTTCTTTACATTCCTCTCTGGTATTCTGTTGTTATCTGATACTTTCTACAACATGTTTTTTCCCTCCCATATGTAACTGTAAATATCTGCCTTTATTTTCTGCTGTATATGTTTTAACTGCACAAATTTATTTGGTAGTCTGGTCCTAACCTCGTCACTACTTCACCGAGGTTAAGCTAGGCACTTACCAGCACATGGGGTCGGGTTTGCTAATACTACACTCTGCACTATGTGCAGAGCCCGATGCTGTAGCTTTTAGACCACAATAAGGTTGCTGCCATCAGTCCAACAGGCGACCCGAGGTAGTCCTGCAGGCGTCCGCAGGCCTTGGCATTTTCCTCTATCTTTTCATTTTGTTTCTTATTTGTATTCCAGAGACAACGTTGTATTTATCTTTTGGACCCTTATTTGTAGTATTCCTAAATAGTCTCTGAAATTGTGACTCTAGTTTTGAGTAATCTATGCTTAAGGAATATTATTGGTGGCTATATTTTGTTCCTCCGCTTATTAAATTTTGCTGTATATATTGTGATGGTTCCTAAGTGTTAAAGGATTTTAAATGGAAAAAAGGTAAATAATACAAATGGTTGGCTTGCCTAACTTTTACTAGTAGGCGTCATCACGATTCCCGTGGGTGAGAAATTCGTATCGTGACAAGTTGATATCAGAGCTCTAGGTTACTTAGGTCTCACAATTCACGGACAAGCTTAGTAGATTCTAGGGGATTGATACGGAGACGTCTGTACTACAGAGTTAGGAAAAACATCACATATATTCCTTCCTATCGTGTGATTTTATTCTCTTAAAGCTAAATTGAATCCCCTACTCTTGTTCTTTCACGGATGGCAAGGTCACATACCGCTTCTTCAGCCGAACAACAGCACAGATTGGTGATGGATCATCATAAGGATGACGACATTCAGAGACGTCCTCCCTTATGAACGTACGCCAAGAGGGATACGGTCCCGCCCCTAAATGTCGAGTCGGCGGACCTGTCTAGGTGGACGTCCCCAATCCCCCCCTTCTCATATTTCCGTTATACTTGTAATACCTTAGTGGCGATGTAATAGTTGGGCGAGGGGACCTCTTCCCTATATAAAGAAGGGTCTCCCCCCATTTGTAAGGGACCGATCATTAATAATATAACTTTCTCTCTCTATATCATCCCTCTCTCTACTATCATCAATTTTACTGCTCATTTGTTCTTGATACTTGATTAAATTTTATTATCTTCTTATAAAGATAATCTATATACACCGACCCAATTATCGGTCTTCAATATATATTACCATTGATTTCGATTATCCCTTTATATACATTGATTGATTTGTTCAAAGGTATTCAACAACTTTTGAGTAAAACAATTTGGCGCCGTCTGTGGGGATTTCGAGAATCAAAGTCGTAGTATACATTCTCAAGATCCGATCATCGGAAAATGTTTCGAAATGGCTGAAAGTAACACGCGACCCAAGGATATGGCAGAAGTTACCACAAACCTCCCGAGTGCCATGAACGAGGCCGTGGGAAGCACAACTATCAACGTTACTCCCTCTACCGCGCCTGAAGCTGAAACCTCCCCTATACCCCTGGAAAGGGACTCCGATCCAAAAGAGGCACCTCCAGCGGTCAGAAGGCTACTGGAGGAATGGCTGACTAGCACCTTGAGCAGCTTGGTGGAAAAGCCACCGCAAGGTTGCGAAAACGCCGCTCCGGCAACAAGCAACACCACCGCGACAGACGAACAGAAAGAAACACGGACCAACGGCCAACTTCTCGAGACGCAGACACATAACGACACACTGGCCTCCATCCTCATCAAAATGAAGGAAATGGAAGGCGAAAACCAGGTCCTTCGCAACCATATGAAGGAACACCAAGATAGGCTTGATAAGATTCCCGGGCGCCTAAACTACTACCCAAACGGGATGTAGGAAGGTTTGTGGAACAACCCTACTCCGAAGAAGCGGCACCCTACACCATCCCGAAAACCTTCAAGATGCCCCCCTACGTGAAGGTGTACGACGGAACCACCGATCCCGAGGATCGCCTCATACACTACGTCACTACGGTAAAAGGTAATGACTTGTCTAAAGAACAGGTACCATCAGTGCTGCTGAAGAAGTTTGGCGAAATGCTGATCGGGAGAGCGTTGACCTGGTACTCTCAACTACCCGCCAAGGCGATCTCGACCTTCGAGGAAATGGCGGATAAGTTCGTCACCGCGCATGCCGGCGCTAAGAAAGCAGAAGCAAGGGTGAACGATATATTCGCCGTC
The DNA here is from genome assembly GCA_032618575.1 of Nicotiana noctiflora. Lineage (NCBI taxonomy): Eukaryota > Viridiplantae > Streptophyta > Magnoliopsida > Solanales > Solanaceae > Nicotiana > Nicotiana noctiflora. Next base: position 363,114 of record JASVEL010005750.1, read on the forward strand.
AGACAGACCGCGGGCGAAGGCTTCAGGGACTTCCTCGCCAGGTTTAATAGGGTAAGAATGAGCCTGCCGAATGTGTTGGAGGGAATGGCGGTAGAGGCCTTCCAGAACGGGCTTAGCAGAGACGGCTCCAGGGCTACCAAGAAGCTGCTGAGCCGGCTCATAAAGTACCCCCACCACTTGGGACGAGATCCACAATGCTTACTGCGCCGAGGTGCAGGCAGATGAAAAGGATCATAATGGGCCAACCCGGTGGCTGGCGGCCGTGCACCCGGACGCAAGGAGAGATCGACTGCATGAGGGACGCCAGGAACTCCCTCCTCCCCCCAGCAAGGAACGAAACCAACCCTACGCAAGGTCATCATTTCCGCCCACGCCATACGGATGTCGTGCAGCATCACGTCGCCCAACTCAAAAATGATCGAGGTACGCCCCCTCTACTTTCTTCACATAACTTTTGTGTTTTGCCCTCAGAAGTGGTGTACGCACTATAGAAGCTCGGCACTAAGGTTCAGTGGCCCCAAAAGATGAAGTCAGACCCAGCCGTGAGGAAATCAAATGTCCTGTGCGAGTTCCATCAGGAACGAGGGCACCAGATTGAAGACTGTATCGATCTACGGCAGAAAGTCGTCAGACTGCTCAACGAGGGTTACCTGAAGGAGCTGCTCAGCGACAAAGGGAAAGTTCATTTTGCGCACGGACGGGAGCACTCCTAGGGACCCCCAAAGCCGCCCTCTCCGACGCGTATGGTAAACATGATTTTCGGAGAGGGGGATGACGCCACCATCAACCACGTCAAATTCACCAACACCCATCGACTGAAGAGAACCATCTCCCACGAACGGTACGATGACCTCGAAGGGAGTATCACCTTCGATAAGTCTGACGCCGACGGTTTGTGTTTCCCTCACTATGATGCTTTAGTTATTACTTTACGTATCGCTGATATGGATATTAAAAGAATCATGGTTGACGATGGAAGTAACGCATGTATTATCCACTCGAGAGTCCTCGCACAAATAGGACTCGAGGGTAGGGTAATATCGCGTTGCATAAAACTGACTAGTTTTAACAATGTAGTGGAATGGACATCCGGAGAAATATTACGGCCCGTTTTAGCGGGAGAGGTTACTCTGGAAACCACTTTACACGTAATGAACAAGGAAACAGCCTACAACGTCATCATAGGACACCCATGGTTACATGCCTTGCGAGCGGTCCCGTCAAGCCTGTACTAAGTGATCAAATTCCCTACCCCATGGGGAATATTCAGCATCAAAGGGGAGCCGCGCACATCGCAAGAATGTTACAAGATAATTCAAGAATGCGCCCATACTAGGCAATTAAGCGGGGCGAATGTGGAAGCATAAGAATCAACCATGTCGGGGACCTAAGCGGACCCGACGACCGACGCCATAAGGGATCCAGACACCATAGAAGCCTGTAAAGCTACGGTTGGGGAGCTCGACCCGGTTCAGCTAGATCAGAACGAACCTGAGAAGAAGGACTACATCGGTCACGGGCTCATAAATCCGGGTAAGTACCATGAATTCTTGACTAAACATGCAGATACGTTTGCTTTTTCCCATGCATACATGCCAGGGATTTCGCCAGATATCGCCACACACCGGCTCAACGTTGATCCATTACATCCATCAGTGAAACAAGGCAGGAGAAAATTCAATGCCGCCATCAATGAGGCGGTCCGAGAGGAGGTAGACAAGTTACTAGCCAACGGTTCCATCAGAGAGTCGAAGTACCCGCAATGGATCGCCAACGTGGTAATGGTCAAGAAGAAAACCGGAAAGTGGAGGATGTGCGTGGACTACACCGATCTAAACAAGGCCTGCCCTAAAGACTCCTTCCCCTGCCCCATATCGACCAACTGATCGATGCCACAGCCGGGCACGAGCTATTAAGCTTCTTGGACGCCTATTCCGGCTATAATCAAATTCTAATGGCTGAGGAGGATCATGAGAAAACCACCTTCATCACCCACCAAGGCACCTACTGCTACAGGGAGATCTCCTTCGGGCTGAAGAACGCGGGGGCCACTTACTAGAGGTTGGTCACTAAGATGTTCAAAAAACAACTCGGGAAGACCATGGAGGTTTATATCGATGACATGCTAGTCAAATAAGCAAAAAAGGAGGATCATATAGATCACTTGTGAGAGGCCTTCGAAATATTGAACAGTTACGGGATGAAGCTGAACCACAAAAAATGCGCTTTTGGCGTGGCATCCGAGAAATTCCTCGGTTTCCTTGTATCACTGAGAGGGATCGAGGTCAACCCCGATCATATTAAGGCAATTTCCTCGATACCGAAACACTTACCAGCAAGAAACAGGTTCAGAAGTTGACAGGCCAAATAACCGCCCTATCTCGCTTCATCTCCCGATCGTCAGACAGGTGCCATAAATTCTTCAATGTATTGAGAAAAGATAACGGCTTCCACCGGAGTGACGAGTGCGTTAAGGCCCTCCAAGAGTTGAAAACGTACCTGACATCCCCACCACTGTTGGCAAAGGCGGAACCAAACGAGCCCCTATTGATATATCTGGTCGTCTCCGAGGTTGCTGTCAGCTGCGGGTTCGATTCCCGGAGACCCAGAGGTACTGTCAATGGGACTGTGGGTTCTGTGAGCACGTGATTTTTACCCTATATATGAGTTATTCCCATAAATTCAAAATAAATAACTTTTCCTTATTTTTACAATTCGTGTGTTAATTCATGTAAATTCAAGTAAAATAGGCATGAGAATTTAGGAATTAATTTTGGTATTAATTAGTAATCAAGTTATTTTATAAAAAAAAAAAAGGGAAAATCACAAAAATAGTTGCACTCTTTAAGTTTTACTTTGATTTTTGATATGTTTTTCTTTAAATTTGATAGTTAATTAACTATGACAATTGTCATCTAGGTTTAATTAGTGTTTTGATGTGTTAATTAGGTTTTAATTAAGATTTTTATATTAATTTTGAAAAGAAAATAAAATACAAAAAAGGTGAGGAAAATACAAAGAAGAAATACAATGCAAAAATACAATGAACTAAGCTTGAAATAAAGGAATTGGGCCAAATTCCTTCAGCCCAAACAGATCCAAAATAACATCAGCCCAAGAGAATTAATTCCCTTCCCATACCCACGCCCCTCAGCCCTAACGCCTCATTCGCACACAAACAGAAGCCCCACGCGACTGTTCTTCTCCTCCAAAGAAGAACATGAACAAAGCCCCAAATCACTCAAAATCCATAGCGATTGAACCTCAAATCTCTCCTTATGTGTGCCCCTTCCTCCCCGCATCATCATTTCTAACGGTTTCTGACACCAAAGATTCTCATACCTCTCACTCGCCCTATTTCAACCCATTTCACGCGATTGGTAGGCTCTAGAAGATGGGCGTTGGATGAGTGAGAGGCGTTGGATTAATTTCAGTCAATCCAAGCCTCACATTCATCAAAGGTTCATTTTTCAAGAGGGCCTACAGAATTGCTTGAAGAAGAAGGAAAATCTCTAGAGGGAAAGGAGGATATAAGAGGGACTTGGGGACTGATTTTAAGGGGGAATTTGGAGAGAGTTTTCTGGTTCTCTATTGGTTATCTTCATTTGGAGTTTCAAAAAAAATTTAATGTTGGCTCAGATTTTAGAAAAATAATGCCAAAATAGCTTGAGTTTCCATTTTATTCAATTCTGGTTTCGCAAATGAATTCGTGAGAGACCCGTTTGGAGCAGACGAGCGCGCAGTTTCGCTCAAGGTCTAACTTCATGAATCCTGTCCGAATTTATTGTTGTATTGTTGATATGCGGAGCTTCAATTACGGTCTAGATTTTGGCTCGAAAATGGAGTTCAATTGAAGCTCTTGGGAGTTTAGGTTCGCCGAGTCTGCTACTGCTTTGCTGTCCTTCGAGTTTTCAATCGCCATTGGATTCTTGTTGGAATTTTGGATTTGAGATGTTGTAATAACCTTCGATTCAATTATCAAAAGAAAGGTTCGATTTCAGGTTTTTCTACAATGAGCTTCGAGTTGCTCCTGAAGAACACCCTGTTCTCCTGACTGAGGCACCCCTTAATCCTAAGGCCAACAGAGAGAAGATGACCCAGATTATGTTTGAGACATTTAACGTTCCAGCTATGTATGTTGCTATTCAGGCCGTGCTCTCATTGTATGCTAGCGGTCGTACCACTGGTATTGTTTTGGATTCTGGTGATGGTGTGAGTCACACTGTCCCCATCTACGAGGGTTATGCTTTGCCCCATGCCATTCTTCGTTTGGACCTTGCTGGCCGTGACCTAACTGATAACCTGATGAAGATCCTCACCGAGAGAGGTTACATGTTCACCACCACTGCTGAACGGGAAATTGTCCGTGACATTAAGGAGAAGCTTGCTTATGTGGCTCTTGACTATGAGCAAGAGCTTGACACTGCCAAGAGCAGCTCCTCCGTCGAGAAGAACTATGAATTGCCTGATGGACAAGTTATTACCATTGGTGCTGAGAGGTTCCGTTGCCCAGAAGTCCTCTTCCAGCCATCCATGATCGGAATGGAAGCTGCAGGTATCCATGAGACTACCTACAACTCCATTATGAAGTGTGATGTTGATATCAGGAAGGACCTCTATGGTAACATTGTGCTCAGTGGTGGCTCCACCATGTTCCCTGGTATTGCTGATCGGATGAGCAAGGAAATCACTGCGTTAGCTCCAAGCAGCATCAATTGCGTGGCCTTCGCTTTATTTAATCTCTAATCGATCCTTAGAATTCGAGGCGTGCCATTTAGCAAATTTTCATGGCCCTCGCAAAGTTGTAAACGCGTAGTTGCTTTAGGCGCGTTATTTTAATTATTTTACTTTCCTAAATACGGGTGCGCATTTATGTGACCCAAATCTTACTCTCGGCGAAACTGAAATACATTAAAGTCACAGGCGTACTGGTTGCGGTGTGACTCGAAATGTGTTTTCGTGACGTCGCAATTCTTCCAAAATTAAAAGCGGAACATTAAAAGCACATAGTTAAAATATATAAAAAAATCAGATAAAAACAAAAATCGCAGTTGAGCGACCGTGCTAGAACCACGGAATCCGGGAGTGCCTAACACCTTCTCCCGGTTAACAGAATTCCTTATCCAGGTTTCTAGTTTCGCAGACTGTAATACATAGTCATAAATTTCCTCGGTTCGGGATTAAACCGGTGACTTGGGACACCATTATTTTCCCAAGTGGCGACTCTGAATAATTAAATAAATTGATCCCGTTCCGACTGTCCTTTAAGTGGAAAAACTCCTTCCCTGATTATTATTATATCCCTTCTCGGGGTGTAGTATTAAACAGTGGCACATTACATTTACGTTATTTACGTTTATGTGCGGTAAAAAAGGAGGTGTGACAATATTTGTACTGATTTTGGTGGGGATAAGTAACCCAGAACTTCGGTTCGGGGTTTAAGAATTCGAGCTCAGTTAAAATTGCTGTTTTTGCTTATATCCGATTTCCTTATATGTTTTGATTAATGTGCTACATGTTTACCGCTTTGATATTACGTGAACTGTATATATAAAACTGTGCCGAAAACCCTTCTCTTCTTATCTCCGGGATGTGCTTACTGGTTGAGACTCCCCTTTCTGTTAGTGTCAATACCAAAAATAAGAAAAAGAGGCCGGACAAGTTACAAAGCCGATTGACTCCGCGGGTCACCGGTACGTAGCCCCTCCTCGATCCGAGTTGTCCGCTCGGGTACACGGTCTAGTACCATTGAAAACATCAGGATATTGAGCCTAGATTTAGGACGTTTATTTGCATCATATCTGACTTAGGGGACTCAACACAGGGGTTGGGTCCGTCTAGGATAGGTGACCCGGTAACCAAAAGACCGAGCATGTTATATGTTGCATTTATTTGTCCTATTATGCTGATTGGCTAAATTCCTGAAAACAAAAAGAGAGAAATTTTAGATATCGAAATATTGTCGATTGCTTGAAAAGAAAATTTGAAAAAATCGGTGGAACATTTTTTGAAATAATTGGTCAAATAATCTGACCGAACTACGCAGGTTTGATTCTCGCCGTTAGGTGGGATACGTAGGCAACCCTCATCGGGTCCAACCACCCCTTTTAAAAAAAATCAAAAAAAAAAATGTGTGTATTTTTTGTCAATAAAATCAAAGTGATGCCGTTTTTGTAAATAGCCGAATGTTCCGAAAGGACGCCGGAAGGCTGTTTTTGCAAAAATAGCCACTTTGAATCATTTTTAATAATTTGCGAACACAACCTTGAAATATTCCTTGTGGAAATGTTGCAAGGCCATAGCCGCAAAAATCAAGTTCGGGTTCACACCCCGTTTGCAAAAATAACCAAAAAATGTCAAATTTTTGATTTTGTTATAAATAAGTCGGGTGATGCTATTCTTGTTTAAAATAAGCCGAATGTCCCTCAAAAGGACGTCGGAAGGCTGTTTTTGCAAGAATAGCCACTTTGAGTCGTTTTTAAATAATTTTGGACACAGCCTTGAAATATTCCCTCGCGGAAATGTCGAAAGGCTGTATTCGCAAAAATCAAGTTTGAGTCATTACTCAACTTTATAAAATAACCACTTTATCAAATAAGCCATTACATGGCCGAATTTTGCTGAAATAGCCACATTTTTGTATTTTTAACTTCCTCAGTCTTGTGTTGGCCTGTGTCGGTGCCGAACGATGCCCCATAGGCCCCGGGATAAAAATTTTGAATTTGCATCTTCTCAAATAAAATTTTGCAAAAAGAGCCACTTTGTCTGAATAAGCCATTACATGGCCAATTATGAAAAATAGTCTTGTGTTGGTTTATGGTGATGCCGAACGATGCCCCATGAGCCACAGGATAAAAAAAATTCAAGCTTATTTTTTCTTGAACAAAATTTTGCAAAAATAGTCATTTTGTCTAAATAAGCCATTATGTGGCCAATTTTGAAAAAATAGTCATAATTGACACCAAAAAATATTCTTATTCTTGTAGAAATCTCCTGTACAAAATAAGAAAGTTTTTTTTTAGTTGGAGTCGGTTTCTATAATTTTCTCTTCAAAACAAAAAAAAAATAAAAAAAATAAACATCTCTTTATTTCTTGCATTAATTTGCAAGAACTACGCTCGGTCCGATTCATGCGGGGTCATGATACGTAGGCAATCCACATAGGATTCGACCATTTCCATAACCAAAAAGAAAAAAAATGAAAAAACCACAAAAAGAAAAAAAAAAGAAGAGAAAATAAAAAAAACCACAAAAAGGGAAAAAGAAAAGAAAATAGCAGAAAAAAAAAAAACAAAGGAAATCAATAAGTGGAATACCTTAACGCTAACCCGGTGGTTTCGTTCTGTCAATTTTCAGAAAGTCGAGGTGGTTGGTTGTGGTAAATTGGAAAGCAAGATCCAAGGAAAATGATAACCGACATCGAAGTTGTTACGAGTGCTCAAGAGACTCAGGGTCAGAAAATTCAACAAGGGTCTACTATGGTTGAGGAAAACGGAGCATTGAAACAACAAATGACCAAAATGTGGGCCAATGGCCAAGGACAGCCTTCTCATGAGTCACAATCTGCTATACAACAAGAACAGTACCACTCTCCCGAGTACCACTCGTACTCGTTTGACCTTCCTGCAAACGTTGAGAAGCTTACCCGAAAGAATGTACAGGAAGAAATGGCCCAAAGATTGAAGAGATTAGAACATCGAGTGAAAAACATGCAAGAAATGGCAGGTCAAAAGAGTGTTGCCTTCAGAGATCTTTGTATGTTCCCCGATGTCCACTTGCCGTCTGGTTTCAAGGTTCCCAAATTGGAAAAGTATGATGGACGCGGAAACCCCATAGCCCACCTGAAAAGGTATTGCAACCAATTGAGAGGTGTGGGAAGAAAAGAAGAATTACTTATGGCTTATTTTGGGGAAAGCCTCTCGGGAGTAGCATCTGAATGGTTTTGGGATCAGGACGCATCTGGTTGGCACGTTTGGGATGACATGGCACGGGCCTTTGTCAACCAGTTTCAATACAATATTGACGTCACCCCAAACCGCATTTCCCTTTCTAAACTGAAAAAGAAACCAACTGAAAGTTTCAGGGAATATGCCATCAAATGGAGAGAGCAGGCAGCGAGAGCTAAGCCACCCATGAATGATCACGAGTTGGCCATTGTTTTCCTTCAGGCTCAAGAGCCGGATTACTTTCAAAACATGATATCTGCAGTTGGTCACTCCTTTGAAGAAATAATCAAAATGGGAGAAATGGTGGAAGATGGTCTTAAGACAGGCAAAATTATAAGTCAAGAAGCTCTCAAAAATGCGGCTCAGGATGTCCAAAGTGAATTTAGTGATGTGAATGGGAAGGATGACGAAATCATGATGACATCAGGGTCGAGAAGAGGTCCTATGAGAACATCTCGAAGGTATATGCAACCTCATCAAGTTTTCCATGACCCTCTTAAGCATTACTACCCGCCTCAGAACCCTCCATACTCTGTTGATCCAGTCCAGTATGTTGCTCAATCCTCAAAACACCCAAGAAAGCGAGCCCGAACATCACAAAATCTTTACCAACCTCCGCAAAATTTTCAAATACCTTATAACCCACATCCAAGCCAGGGGTATGGAAAGGAACAGAAGTTGAAAGATAATTTTACACCAATAGGAGAGTCCTATGCAAGCTTGTTTGAGAAGTTAAAACGACGTGGCGTGATTGCACCCATCCCTCCAAATCGGGTGGACCGACGTGCGAGAAGTTTTGACTCATCCAAAAGGTGTGAATACCACTCCAATGCCCTGGGGCATGATGTTGAAAGTTGTCGGGATTTGAAAAGAGAGATAGAAAGAATGATTCAGGAAGGAATAATTGCGGTCCAAGGCGGTGGCATCCATAACATTGCACAGAATCCTTTACTTGCACATAACGGAGCACATTTTGTGGGAATGATGCCCGGTGACATGGGTGATGAAAGTCTTCTTGGGAGGTCAACTGAAGTTGAAGATATTGAAACAGAAAGTGATCTTGGCAACATTAATGCAGAATTCGGTGGCTAGGATGCCATGCTTGTCAATTGGGAAGGCGCTCCGTCTCTTGGAGTTTTGGTGGTATATTTTGGTGTCATCTCTTTTGCCCGGGTTATTTCGGGGTTGTAATCCGGACGTTGTCTTGAGAGTCAAAATCCTTCTATCTTTCCACTTTGCTTTGTTTAGTAATAAATTTGTTTAGTGCTGTCTAGGTTTGTAATTCTAGTCTAGTTTGTTAGTTTTGTCGTTCGTTTTGTTGTTTCAATCCATCGGTTTAATACAACTCTCCGTTTCCCGTCATTTCTAGTCATTCCATTTCTAATCACTTTACAGTTCTTTTCATACTGATTTTAGTGACATGACATGCACATAATTCTCGGCTTGATTTTAAAAGTCAATTTAACAATGAAGCAATGTTGAAGATGTAATGATACTCGCAAGAAATGAAACATATTGGAATACTGTGAAGCCGGAATCAAGTGAACATTAGGGAAAGCGTAACATAAAGAAATGCCGTGGAAATGCATCATCGGTTTAAAGCCAAAGGCAAGAGTACCCCAAGGTTAAAGGAACCATTCGTGGTATCGGGATTGTTGCCCAATGGCACTGAGAGTCGTTAAGGCAAATATGTGAATCAATAAAAGGTGTTTAACTGTGTAGTTTGTACTTGGTAGGTTTTGAAGATTGGAATGACGAAGGCATTTTATTCGGCTATCCAAACACTTCGTCCATTGCTACCCCTTTGAGCCATATTATATTTTCTTTCATATCCCTCTTCCGGAATCAACAACAAAAATTGAGGATTGAGCGGGGAAATCAAATGGAGAAACAAAAGAAAAGAAAAAAAAGAGAAAAGAAAAAAAAAAGAAAAAAAAAGAAAAAAGAAAAAATGCAATACAAGAAAGAAAATCGGGAAAAAGTCAAAAGAAATTCATTAATTAATGACGTAGTCCGAACTACGTTTGACCTGATCCCGAAAGGGTACGTAGGCAGCCTCACTGAGGTTCAGTCACAATAAAGAAAAATCCAAAAAAATCCCCCAAGAAGGAAACTGGGGCAGAAGTTATGGTTGTTGAATAAATAAGATTCCGAAAGTTGTAATTTTAACCCACGATGAAATATTTTTGAGCCTTTATATCCTTTTTTCTATACCCCATCCAAAAGCCTGCATTACGGTCCCAAGCAAGACCTTCTGATCAATCTTCAAGAAATGCCGAGTCAAACAAGCAAAGGTGAATCACATCAAGGGCAACACTCGAGTCCGAACAAAGGAGATTAAAGAATTCAAGATGATGAAAACCACCACGAGACTCCACGATGAGAGAAATCAAAATGAGAGAGTCTTATCGGTGAAAACCCTCACGGGCACCGTAAGGCGACGGTGAGTCGAGAGAAAGAAAGAGCAAATGAGAGAGGCTTGATGGTGAAAACCCTATGGGCACTACAAGTCGACTAAGGATCAGATCAAAGAAATGAAGTGTTGAAGACCGGTTTCACAGCAGAGCTTGCAACAAGAGTTGAACATCAAATTTGCTATACAGAGAAGGCCAAAAGTGCATGTCAAGGTCGCTAGAGTCGGTATTCAAAATCCGATAGGTCATTCTTCCGTAGGTTTCTTGTTAGGAATTATGTTTTCCTTTCTTTCTATTCTTTGTACCTTGTTTTACCCTCCCTCTTATTGAGTCTGTCGGGTTATAACAAGTATAGAAATGATTTCAAAATTTGCCACCAAGCTTTCCAATTGCACAAGATGGGATTTGGCTAACACGACAATTGTCGTAAGTCAGGAAAAGACAAGGCCAGTGCTTTAAGCCAAAAGAGCGATATATGCAATGGAGCGGGCAACAATAAAAATGTTGGGGTTCATGCAAGACGCAAAGGTCGGCAAAGTGCCAACTCGGGGGAAAGTATAACAAATGGAAATATGGGAGTGTAGTCTGACAAAAGAAAGAGCCAGTCAAGAAACACCCCAAGGTTGTCCAATGAAATCATTGAAGAAATGGTAGACTTCAAGATCGGAATTGTGGGATCCGTCAAGAATGGAAGAACATACATGCCTAAAGAGAGGCGGATTTTGAGCAAAGAAGAAGTGAAAATGGATAGTCGGTGAAAAGGCCAAGCATTCAAGTGGAAAGTTCAAGGCCACAACCAACCACCGCATTTTTAAACTGACAGAGTTTTCTTTGCTTTGAAACAGGAGCAAAAGATATTGTCAAACTGGGGCAAGAAAAATTTTCTGTCATCGGATAATCATCCGAAGAGCATGAAGGTGAATACAATTGTTTTTGAAGATGAACAAGGCAAGTTGAAAGGTGAAGGAAACAACTGTTAGAGAATGATAAAATCTTAGTCTGTTGAATCTTTCTCCCAAGATAAAAGTCTTGGTCTGATGAATTTTTGACCTAAGATAAGAGGATAAAATCTTAGTCTGTTGAATCTTTCTCCCAAGATAAAAGTCTTGGTCCGATGAATTTTTCACCTAAGATAAAGAGATAATGCAATGTGAAAACAAAAGGAAGGCAGAAGCCAATGAAAGCAGAAGTTGGAAAAGAAAGAAAGGTAAGAAGTTGAAAAGAAAGAAAAGTTTGTTGAATTTGAAAGGCTTAAGAAAGTCCGAATTGCAAATGGACCCAGTCTGATGAATTATCTCCTGGAGTCATAAACTCAGTCCGATGGATAATCCTCCCGAGACCATGCAAATGAATAGACCCAGTCCGAAGAGTTATCTCCTGGAGTCATAAACTCAGTCCGATGGATAATCCTCCTGAGATTACATTGAAATGGACATAGTCCAGTAAGATACAATCTTAGTCTGTTGAATCTTTCTCCCAAGATAAAAGTCTTGGTCTGATGAATTTTTCACCTAAGATAAAGAGATAATGAAATGTGAAAACAAAAGGAAGGCCGAAGTCAATGAAAGTAGAAGTTGGAAAAGGAAATGAAGGCATAATTTGAAAAGAAAAGGAAAGGCATAATTTGAATGGTAAAATCAAAAGTTGGAAAAGAAAGAAAGGGCAAAAGCCGAAAAAGAAAGGAAAGATTTTTGAAATTGAAAGACTTAAGAAATTCTGAATTGCAAATGGACCCAGTCCCTGGAGTCATAAACTCAGTCCGATGGTTAATCCTCCTGAGATTACATTGAAATGGACATAATCCAGTGAGAATGAAAATCTTAGTCTGTTGAAACTTTCTCCTAAGATTAAATGTCTTAGTCTGATGAATTTTTCACCTAAGATAACCTTCAGTCAAGGTAACACAAGTGTTTTTGTTTCATTTTTAATTTCTGTTAGGCGCCCACCTTCTAATACGGGAATACATTTCTGCATTGCACGTTTAATTTATGTTAGGCGCCCACCTTCTAATACGGGAATACATTTCTGCATTGCACGTTTAATTTCTGTTAGGCGCCCACCTTCTAATACGGGAATACATTTCGCATTGCACGTTTAATTTCTGTTAGGCGCCCACCTTCTAATACGGGAATACATTTCAACATTTCTGCATTGCACGTTTAATTTCTGTTAGGTGCCCACCTTCAAATACGGGAATATTTTTTGCATCTGCATTGCACGTTTAATTTCTGTTAGGTGCCCACCTTCAAATACGGGAATATTTTTTGCATCGCATTGCACGTTTAATTTCTGTTAGGTGCCCACCTTCTAATACGGGAATATTTTTTGCATCGCATTGCATTTTTAATTTCTGTTAGGCGCCCACCTTCTAATACGGGAATACATTTCTGCATTGCACGTTTAATTTCTGTTAGGTGCCCACCTTCAAATACGGGAATATTTTTGCATCGCATTGCACGTTTAATTTCTGTTAGGTGCCCACCTTCAAATACGGGAATATTTTTTTATCGCATTGCACGTTTAATTTCTGTTAGGTGCCCACCTTCAAATACGGGAATATTTTTTGCATCACATTGCACGTTTAATTTCTAATACGGGAATACTTTTCTGCATTTGCATTGCACGTTTAAATTCTGTTAGGTGCCCACCTTCTAATACGGAAATATTTTTTGCATCGCATTGCACGTTTAATTTCTGTTAGGTGCCCACCTTCAAATACGAGAATATTTTTCTGCATCACATTGCACGTTTAATTTTTGAAATGAACGAAAAAAAAATGATGAAAATCTGACATTCAATAACATGATGTGCCCAGTCACCATACTGGGGCAGAAAAATCCTTCTTTGGTTGTTTATTTTGTCACAAGCAGAGGTCCACCTGGAGAATGGACGAATACTTCATATTGAAGAATGTTTGAACAAGTCAAGGCAAGAACAAGAATGCCGGTGAAAAGAAGTTGAACAAGTCGAGGCAATAACAAGAATGCCAGTGAAAGAAAAATATAAGTCAAGGCTCAGCAACTAGAAGCCCACCTGAAATCATGGGCACTATATATCCGGACTTGATTCAAAAGCTGAAGAAGATTGAACCAACACCTGCGACTAACAAGAATCAAGATTCAGATCAGGGTCCGTATGAAGCACCAACCAACTCAAGATCAAGCTTCAGAAGACTCATAGATAGGAATTTTGTAACTCGTAGCTGATAGGTTTAGTTAGTCTTTTTCAATTTTGATGTAATAACGGGACAACGGACCGGAGCCTCGGACGGAACCTCGACTCTCAACCTCGATACTCCATCACTCCCGAACTACACTGACCTGATTCTTGTTTAGCCCAGGATATGTAGGCAACCTCTGAAGCAGGGTGCGGTCAAAGCTTTTCAAAATGCTTCACAACGGAATACTCGAACGGGTAAAAATCATTCATAGTTGCTCACTTATCTTTGCACGGAAACTCTTCGTGTTCCCGAGCAAAGAGGGGCAGCTGTGAGCACGTGATTTTTACCCTATATATGAGTTATTCCCATAAATTCAAAATAAATAACTTTTCCTTATTTTTACAATTCGTGTGTTAATTCATGTAAATTCAAGTAAAATAGGCATGAGAATTTAGGAATTAATTTTGGTATTAATTAGTAATCAAGTTATTTTATAAAAAAAAAGGGGGAAATCACAAAAATAGTTGCACTCTTTAAGTTTTACTTTGATTTTTGATATGTTTTTCTTTAAATTTGATAGTTAATTAACTATGACAATTGTCATCTAGGTTTAATTAGTGTTTTGATGTGTTAATTAGGTTTTAATTAAGATTTTTATATTAATTTTGAAAAGAAAATAAAATACAAAAAAGGTGAGGAAAATACAAAGAAGAAATACAATGCAAAAATACAATGAACTAAGCTTGAAATAAAGGAATTGGGCCAAATTCCTTCAGCCCAAACAGATCCAAAATAACATCAGCCCAAGAGAATTAATTCCCTTCCCATACCCACGCCCCTCAGCCCTAACGCCTCATTCGCACACAAACAGAAGCCCCACGCGACTGTTCTTCTCCTCCAAAGAAGAACATGAACAAAGCCCCAAATCACTCAAAATCCATAGCGATTGAACCTCAAATCTCTCCTTATGTGTGCCCCTTCCTCCCCGCATCATCATTTCTAACGGTTTCTGACACCAAAGATTCTCATACCTCTCACTCGCCCTATTTCAACCCATTTCACGCGATTGGTAGGCTCTAGAAGATGGGCGTTGGATGAGTGAGAGGCGTTGGATTAATTTCAGTCAATCCAAGCCTCACATTCATCAAAGGTTCATTTTTCAAGAGGGCCTACAGAATTGCTTGAAGAAGAAGGAAAATCTCTAGAGGGAAAGGAGGATATAAGAGGGACTTGGGGACTGATTTTAAGGGGGAATTTGGAGAGAGTTTTCTGGTTCTCTATTGGTTATCTTCATTTGGAGTTTCAAATTTCAAGTTTAATTTAATGTTGGCTCAGATTTTAGAAAAAATAATGCCAAAGTAGCTTGAGTTTCCATCTTATTCGATTCTGGTTTCGCAAATGAATTCGTGAGAGACCCGTTTGGAGCAGACGAGCGCGCAGTTTCGCTCAAGGTCTAACTTCATGAATCCTGTCCGAATTTATTGCTGTATTGTTGATATGCGGAGCTTCAATTACGGTCTAGATTTTGGCTCGAAAATGGAGTTCAATTGAAGCTCTTGGGAGTTTAGGTTCGCCGAGTCTGCTACTGCTTTGCTGTCCTTCGAGTTTTCAATCGCCATTGGATTCTTGTTGGAATTTTGGATTTGAGATGTTGTAATAACCTTCGATTCAATTATCAAAAGAAAGGTTCGATTTCAGGTTCAACTTCTTATGCCCTCTTTAATTTCGATGTCGACTGAGGCACCCCTTAATCCTAAGGCCAACAGAGAGAAGATGACCCAGATTATGTTTTGAGACATTTAACGTTCCAGCTGTGTATGTTGCTATTCAGGCCATGCTCTCATTGTATGCTAGCGGTCGTACCACTGGTATTGTTTTGGATTCTGGTGATGGTGTGAGTCACACTGTCCCCATCTACGAGGGTTATGCTTTGCCCCATGCCATTCTTCGTTTGGACCTTGCTGGCCGTGACCTAACTGATAACCTGATGAAGATCCTCACCGAGAGAGGTTACATGTTCACCACCACTGCTGAACGGGAAATTGTCCGTGACATTAAGGAGAAGCTTGCTTATGTGGCTCTTGACTATGAGCAAGAGCTTGACACTGCCAAGAGCAGCTCCTCCGTCGAGAAGAACTATGAATTGCCTGATGGACAAGTTATTACCATTGGTGCTGAGAGGTTCCGTTGCCCAGAAGTCCTCTTCCAGCCATCCATGATCGGAATGGAAGCTGCAGGTATCCATGAGACTACCTACAACTCCATTATGAAGTGTGATGTTGATATCAGGAAGGACCTCTATGGTAACATTGTGCTCAGTGGTGGCTCCACCATGTTCCCTGGTATTGCTGATCGGATGAGCAAGGAAATCACTGCGTTAGCTCCAAGCAGCATCAATTGCGTGGCCTTCGCTTTATTTAATCTCTAATCGATCCTTAGAATTCGAGGCGTGCCATTTAGCAAATTTTCATGGCCCTCGCAAAGTTGTAAACGCGTAGTTGCTTTAGGCGCGTTATTTTAATTATTTTACTTTCCTAAATACGGGTGCGCATTTATGTGACCCAAATCTTACTCTCGGCGAAACTGAAATGCATTAAAGTCACAGGCGTACTGGTTGCGGTGTGACTCGAAATGTGTTTTCGTGACGTCGCAATTCTTCCAAAATTAAAAGCGGAACATTAAAAGCACATAGTTAAAATATATAAAAAAATCAGATAAAAACAAAAATCGCAGTTGAGCGACCGTGCTAGAACCACGGAATCCGGGAGTGCCTAACACCTTCTCCCGGGTTAACAGAATTCCTTATCCAGGTTTCTAGTTTCGCAGACTGTATTACGGAGTCATAAATTTCCTCGGTTCGGGATTAAACCGGTGACTTGGGACACCATTATTTTCCCAAGTGGCGACTCTGAATAATTGAATAAATTAATCTCGTTCCGACTGTCCTTTAAGTGGAAAAACTCCTTCCCCGATTATTATTATATCCCTTCTCGGGGTGTAGTATTAAACAGCGGCACATTTACGTTGTATGTGTGTGAACGCAATCACCTATCTATTACATTTGTAAGACTCTAGTGAACGCCGAGATTCGGTACCCACACCTCGAGAAATTGGCGTTGGCATTGGTCACGGCTTCCCGAAAGCTGAGACCCTACTTCCAATGCCACCCCATCCGAGTAGTGACCACCTTCCCTCTAAGAAGCATCCTACACAAGCCCGAACTATCGGGCTGTCTCGCCAGATGGGCTATAGAACTCAGCGAGCACGATATCACCTATATCCCCAAAACCGCCATCAATTCGCAAGTCCTCGCCGACTTCATAGCCGACTTCAGCGTCGGCATCTTGCCTGAGGGCTGAGAGGGAGGCCCTGCAAACGGCCCCTAACATGGACCCCTGGATACTCCATACCGATGGGGCTGCGAACGCCTCGGGATCGGGACTGGGACTCGTTCTCGAGGTCCCTATGGGCGAGGTCATTTGCCAGTCCATACGATGCCTCGAGATGACTAACAACGAAGCAGAGTACGAAGCTGTTATTGCGGGTTTGAAATTAGCCGCCAGATACGGGGCCCGCCGACTGATCTTGCATTGCGACTCACAACTTGTGATAAATCAAGTCGCCGGGGCCTACCAGATCAAGGAGCAAAGATTACAAAAATATCAAGCTGAGGTCTGTAAATTGATGGCCCAATTCGACGAGTGTCGCTTCGAACAAGTTCGTAGGGTACACAATGCCGAAGCCGACGGGTTGGCCAAACTGGTCGCAGCGGCCACTAACCTGAGCAAAAAAAGCACCGTCACCCTCATGCATTCCGCCCTATCGATCACAGCGAGGTATTCTCTCTACACCTAACTTGGGACTGGCGCAACCAGTTTATGTCGTACTTGCAGGAAGGGCACCTACCGCACGACAAAAAAGAGGCTAGGAAGCTTCGCACACAAGCCGCAAGATACTGCCTGGTGAATAATGATCTCTACAAAAGAACTTTTGGAGGACCCCTGCCTAAGTGCCTAGGTCCTAACCAGACAACGCCGGTGCTAGAAGAGGTCCGCGAGGGTCATTGCGGCGCCCACACGGGAAATCGAGCACTTGTACGGTGTCTAATACGGGCCGGGTACTACTGGCCTACCATGAAAAAGGACGCGGCAGAACTACGTTCGACGATGCGAAAAATGCCAAAGGTTCGCCCCCATGATACATCAGCCGGGGGAACCCCTCCACGCAGTCACTTCCCCATGGCCCTTCATCAAATGGGGGATGGATATAGTCGGACCGCTGCCTGCCGGACGAGGAAAGGTACGCTTTTTATTAGTTTTAACTGACTATTTTTCTAAGTGGGTAGAAGCAGGCGCATACGCCCAAATCCGCGAGCAAGATGTCATAGCCTTCATCTGGAAGAACATCATATGCCGCTTCGACATCCCCAAAGATATAACCTGCGACAATGGACGATAGTTCATAGGACAAAAGACAACCGACTTCTTCGATAAATGGCGCATCAAAAGAATACTCTCAACGCCATATCACCCAGCCGCCAACGGCCAAGAGGAATCATCCAACAGGACTATATTAAACATCCTGAAGAAGAAACTTGAAGACGCCAAGGGATTATGGCTCGAGCTGCTACCTGAAGTATTATGGGCACATAGAACCACCCCCAAATCCTCCACAGGAGAAACTCCCTACTCATTAGTCTACGGAACCTACACTGTCATACCAGTTGAAGTTGGCGAACCGAGTCTCAGATACTCACACATAAGCGGAGATGAGAACGACACAAGCCAACTACAAGACTTAGACGAGGCCGAAGAAAGAAGAGAAATGTCCCACATCAGGTTAGTGGCCCAAAAACAGCAGGTCAAGAGATACTACAACAAAAGGACGAAAATTCGTCCACTCAAGACAGGCGACTATGTGCTAAAAGCCAAAACACTAGCATCCAAAGATCCCAACGAGGGGAAGTTGGGCACCAATTAGGACGGGCCCTACAAAATCATCGCAGCAGCAGACAAGGGCTCCTTCAAGCTGGAGACCATGGATGGAAAGATACGCCAAAACAACTGGAATATCTCACACCTCAAGCGTTTCCACTTCTAAGAGGCACCCCCAAGCCGTACTCTTTTTCCCTCTTCTGGGTTTTGTCCCAGTTAGGTTTTCCCGGAGAGGTTTTTAATGAGGCGACGAAGGAGATGTCCGGAATCGCTTGCAAGATTATTCTGATGCGCCAAGCGTACCATCCGGCACGAATAGCATATCATAGGGACTATGGCTACGATCATAATGTATGAAAAGCTACGGCCATAATGTATTAAAAGCTACGGCCATCTCCAATGAATGAAAGGCTACGGCCATAATGTATGAAAGGCTACGGCCATCTCCAATGAATGAAAGGCTAGGCCTAAACAACAAAAGGGGAAGGTTACGGCCTCCTCCAGTTGTTACAAAAGGCTAAGGCCTAAACATCTAAAGTAGAAGGCTACGGCCTACTCCAGTTGTTACAAAAGGCTAAGGCCTAAACATCTAAAGGAGAAGGCTACGGCCTCCTCCAGTCGAAACAAAAGGCTAAGGCCTAAACATCTAAAGAAGAAGGCCACGGCCTCCTCCAGTCGAAACAAAAGGCTAAGGCCTAAACATCTAAAGGAGAAGGCTACGGCCTCCTCCAGGTGAAACAAAAGGCTAAGGCCTAAACATCTAAAGGAGAAGGCTACGGCCTCCTCCAGGTGAAACAAAAGGCTAAGGCCTAAACATCTAAAGGAGACGGCTACGGCCTCCTCTAGGCGAAACACAAGGCTAAGGCCTAAACATCTAAATGAGAAGGCTACGGCCTCCTCCAGGTGAAACAAAAGGCTAAGGCCTAAACATCTAAAGGAGAAGGCTACGGCCTCCTCCAGTCACAAAAGGCTAAGGCCTAAACATCTAAAGGAGAAGGCTACGGCCTCCTCCAGGTGAAACAAAAGGCTAAGGCCTAAACATCTAAAGGAGAAGGCTACGGCCTCCTCCAGGTGAAACAAAAGCCTAAGGCATAAACAACTAAAGGAAAGGGTCACGGCCTCCTACAGTTGAAACGAAAAGCCTAAGGCATTAACAACTAAAAGATAAGGGTACGGCCTCTCCAATGCAAAATGGAAGGTCGAGAGGACGGCCGCGCAAGACGTATAAGTCCGACCTCGCCCAAACTGGGACTCAGGCTAAGTACCCTCGACGTCAAAGTATGGGTTCGCCCCCATTCGAGCCGGGATTCAGGCAAAGGGCCTTCGCCATACAAATTTTTTATTAAGGTCGACCTCAGTCAAAACAGAAGGAAAGCAAAACGAACAATATATCAAGTCATACCTGTAGAGCGGCACCGACAACTCGACGAGACAAGTCTTTGTCGATTACCGTCTTCATAAACCCTATTCAACTATCAAGGCCTCCGCCGTCTCCTTCCGCCCCATCAGCGCCGTCCTCACCCTCATCCCGAAACATCCTCTCGATCCAGGACCGGTGCCCAGCTGGTCCGCATCAGTAAAGGAGTCGCCCGTCTGAATTGGGGAATCAGGGTAGTAGCCATAGGCTTCACGAGCTGTCCTGACCAGACGGTGCTGCTCGTCGACCTCCGCCTCGGCAGCTCTGCCAGCGGCCAGCAGCTCTTCGAACACATGTCGCCTCGCCTCTGCATACACCAACATATCATCGGCTTTGCGAGGCACGTCTCCAACTAGGCCAACGGCCTCCGCTTGACGAGTGTGAGCACATGATTTTTGCAGCTGTCAAATAAGTTCCAAAATTAACGCGTAGCTCACCTACCTCCATTATTACTACGCGGCCCAGAACCAGTTCCCCCTCCCGCTATTGGAGAAGGCTCTCTAGTTCACCATTTCGAGTCACTGCGGTCAGTAGGTCAGCATCCGCCCTTTCAAGTTGGGCCATCTGCTTGTGCAGTTGTTCCTCTAGTGAATGTACGCTCTCTGGGAGGAGGCGGAAACCTGGGTCTTGGGAAAAGCAGTCCGCGAGTGCCTTGTGTTTCTCGCGGACCTCCTTGTACTTCTTTGATGCCTTCCGAAGGGTAGCTATTTTCTTCCGATCCCTTCGGCTCCTCTCGACCTCCAGAATAATGGGTCTACAAAAAAGGAGAGAGAAGACAAATTAAAACCTCAAAACAAAAGAAAAGCAAAACAAACAAAATATCAAGTCATACTTGCAGAGCGACACCGATAACTCGACGAGACAAGTCTCTATCGCTCACCGTCTTCAGCAACTCCGCTTCGGAAGCCCCGCACAATAGGGACAAATCTGTCGCGGCCTGCTCACTCTCCAGCAATAGGTTATAACCTGTCAGAATCATTATTCGACGGCTAAGACCCGTCTCCAGCGTGCTCACTCCAGCATGCTGCTGCTGTGGCACGTCAGTTGGCTCTGGGGCCGCCTCGATACCTCCCGACGGCGGCACATCTGCTGGCTCAAGGGCCGCCTCAACATATTCTAACAGTAGCACGGCCGCGGGCTCGGAGGTCAGCTCAATGACAGTTATCCCCACGTCTATGGTCTCATTGGCGGCAGCCGGTATGCTTTCGCCCTCGGCACTTGGAGGAGTAGCATCCACCTCGGCCGCACTCAGAAGCGCAGCCCTCACGGGTCGGATGGCATCGCCCAGCAAGACCAGCCTCGATTTAGGACGCCTAGTTGCCGCCTTCTTTTGTTTTTGTTCCACGACCACTCCCTTCCCAAGGAGCAGTCTGCGCCTCTTCCGCTCCGCCGGTTCATCATCCACCGGAGCGCCCTCTTCAACAGGGAGGGACGAGGGTTCTATGTTTGCCCAGGACGCCTGGTCAATAACCAGCTCGGGCGTGGAACGGGAAGGTCCAAGAATGTCGACCAATAGAGATTCCCGGATGGCACGGGCAAGTTCCGGGTCGGCGACCTCGGCAACTCCATCACCAAATGCAACTACGTCCGCCCGGCCCTTCTCGGGCTGGGCGGCTTCAGGAAGACCCTACCTGACGAACACCACGAGCTCGGCTTTCGGGCAGGGGGGACTGGCGGCACGGCATCTCCGTCTCCGCGTCATGTTCCGAGCTGCAGAAAGATAAAACAAAGTGTCAGTTATGGCGACACCTAAAAAAAAGGACACCAGTAAGTCGAGACCATACTTGGAAGGCCGTATTTCAAAGAGAGAAGGTAGCCCACGTCCTGCATTCTTCGGCATAGGGGATCGGTTGCCTCACCCACGCCCTTATGCCGGGGACAGGTTGAGGCGTGCGCGTCCCCACTATGTACAAAAAAAAAAATGAAAAGTGTTAGGGTCTGAAAAATGGCGTAACGACGAGCAAGACACAAAGACGCTGAGATTACGAGGCGATACTTATAGTTATCATTCCATGCCTCCGAAAAATCGGCCGCGTCCGCCACCAAGTCCGAGGTACGGATGTAGAAATATTTCACCCAGAACTAGCGGTTGGGCTTATCGTCCGCCTCGACGACTAAGCCCTTCGTTCCGTGATTCTTCAGTTGCAGCATCTTGCCCCTTAAATAGCCGGGACTGAACAGCTGCAGTAGGTGGTGGATAGAGACGTCCACGCCAGCTCTCTCCGCATACGTCGTCAAGATCCGATAGATCTTCCACGTATACGGAGTGAGCTGGGCCGGGCAGATGTTGTAGAATCGGCATAGTGCCTTCGCCAAAGGGTAAATTGGAAGTCCACACCCCACTATGAACGGGTACTCGTGGATGGCACAAAACCCCGGCCGGTGTACGTAGACCAGGTCGTTCCCGACCACACACATATACACCGCCTCCGGCACATGGCAGGACACCCTGAGGTCATGAAGTTGGCCCACAGTGTACGTGGACCTCTCCCATACAGAGGACTCCGCCGCGTGGAGAAATCCCTCCTAACACTTAGATCACGAGGAAGGAGGTTTTCTTTCTTTAAGGGGACAAGAGGTTTTCGGACCTTCTTGCTATCCTTCGACCGCCAGGAAGCCCTGGAACCAGTCTCACCCTCTTCCGGTTCCCAACGACGGTTACCTTTAGCCATTTTTATGTCTTCGGAGGTATTAACTGAATACTCTAAGGAAATGGTAGCAAGGATGCAAAGAACAAAGGGATGGAATGCAGGATATGTGAAAATGAAAAGTTAAGAGACAAGGGATTTTTGATGATCTAAAAGAGGGGATAGTATTGAAACTGTCCTCTATTTATAATAAGCCATTGCGCGAAATTCGAAGGGTTTTTGCACCGGAAAAGAGGCAGGAAACCGAAAAGTCAAATCGACTTTATGACCAACATTGAAAACAACAGTAATTATGACGTACGCCATCAGCAGGCGACGGTTCAGAAGAACGTGCCACGTATGCGCGTGTGCACAGGACCCAACGTGGGCAGGATCTATCCGCACATCTCAGATACGCCTCGAGCACATCTCCAATAGGCGGAGGGACTATCTGTATGAGGACAAATCGGACGCAAAATATGGCTGGTTTATACATACACGTGGCCGGTCCGGATGAAGTGCAGGACGGGGACGCCTCCTCATAAGGACGACGACATTCGGAGACGTCCTCCCTTATGGACGTACGCCAAGAGGGATACGGTCCCGCCCCTAAATATCGAGTCCGCGGACCTGTCTAGGTGGACGTCCCCAATCTCCCCCTTCTCATATTTCCGTTATACTTGTAATACCTTAGTGGCGATGTAATAGTTGGGCGAGGGGACCTCTTCCTTATATAAAGAAGGGTCTCCCCCTTATTTGAAAATTATTTTTGTACAAAAATGATATTCCAATAAAAATAATTAAAAATTAATTAAAAGAAAGACAAAATATTACTGTTTTGGTTTTTCCCCTACTTTCTATTTATTATAAGAATAAATGTCTATATTATTGCTTCTCCCATTAATTTTTATTCCTTATTGTAACAAACTTATTATAGGAATAAAGGTCTTCGTTGTTACACTCTACTCCTTCATAAAAGACTTTTCAGTATTTACTGCTTTAATCTTTCATGAGAAAACATTCCAGTATATAAAAAAAAAAGCGGCATATACAAGGTGCTATGACTCATTTAGATAGCCAACAATTGCATTTCTCTTTCATCTCAGTTTTTCTTGATAGTTTCCCTTAATTTTCTCTTGGTGCTTGTGATTAATAATGCTTGGTACAAATGCATGCTAACTTTATCTCTTTTTTTATCTTCTCTTATTTATTACAATTAGGTGGGTTATGTAGGTGAAAGAACTTTTCATTCTCTCTTTTTTAATATTATTTATTGAGCATTTATCTTGGGTTCTAACAATAACTATATTAGAAGGCAAAACATACTTAGATTATGACATGTCAACGAATGAGTTTGCAACAAAACTTATCGGAAGCAAATCTTAATTTTGAAAGTAAATTTGGTGTCCCTAGGCCTTAAAATTTTCTTTATATCTCACCTCGATTTACATGCACACTCTGAACGCTTATTCGGAAAGCCATTATGTGAAAAAGGATAAAGCTTGCTTTTAAAATGAATTTAAAGTTGACTTAGGTCAACATTTTGGGTAAACGGACCCGGACACGTAATTTGACGGTCCCGGAGGATCCGAAGGAAAATATGGGACTTGGACATATGTCCAGAATTGAATTCTGAAGTTCCAAGCCCGAGAATAAATTTTTGAAGAAAATGTTTAAATAATTTTTTTAGAGTTTTTGGAAATTTGAATGTGATGGTATCGGGCCCATATTTTGGTTTCGAAGCCCAGTACAAGTCTTATTTGTGATTTAAGTTGAGCCTGTAAAATTTGGTAAGAAACGAACTTGAAATGACGTAAATCGGACATTCGATTGTTAAAATTTCAACTTAAGAGTTCATGAGATTTTTCTTTAATTTTGATTCTAAATTCATAGTTAGTGATGTTATTTTGATGATTTGATCGCATAAGCAAGTTCGTATGATATTTTTGGACTTGCATGCATATTTGGTTTGGAGCCCCGAGGGCTTGAGTGAGTTTTGGATAAGCCACAGAGTGAAAATTGGAGTTAGGAAACTGATGTGTGTTGCAGATCTGCAGGCTTCGCTATTGCAAGCTCACATTTGTGAACAAACAATTGCATTTGCGAAGACTGGGCTGGCAAGCATTAGTCGCAAATGCGACCTTTCCTCGCAAATGCGACATGACCCTCACAATTGCGAAGGTGACTGTAGACCCATGGTCGCAAATGCGACAAAATCGTCACAAATGCGAAGGTATCTGAGGGGTTGGCAATTGCGACATCAAAGACCTGCTAAAATGAATTTCAAACGCATTGTCAACCATTTGACAACATTTTCAAACTCTAAATACATTTGGGCGATTTTTCAAAGACAACTGCTCTTCCAAATCGATTGTAAGTCATTTCTTACTCGTTTTCTTTAATCTTTAACATTTTTTACACGATTTTAACTCAAACTTAAGGGTTTTCACAGGAAAAATTGGGTGTTTTGGGTAAAACTTAGGATTTTCAAATATTGGGGATTTGAACCTCGATTTGAGGTCTGATTTTAAAATAAATTATATATTTGGGTTTGTGGGTGAATGGGTAATTGAGTTTTGGTTCGAACCTCGAATTTTGACAATGTGGGCCCCTGGTTAATTTTTAACTTTTTGGGAAAAACTCTAGAAAATCTATTTTCATGAATTAGAATTGATTTATTTAGCATTTATTGATATAGTTAAGTAACTTTGCTGGATACGAGCAAATTGGTGGTGGAATTCTAAAGGAAAAGCAGTGTTTGAGGTTTGAGTTGGTTGTGGAAGTTTGAGGTAAGTGTTTGGTCCAATCTTAGCTTGAGGGATTAAGAATAGTGTCTTATTTTCTATGTGTTAATTGTGGAGTACGACATATAGGCATGGTGACGAGTATCTATACGTTGGTGTCAAACATGCCCGTGAGTCTCGTATTGTAATTGTTGTGACTCCGTTGTGATTTGTTCATGCTTAATATATTGATTATCATTGTTGATTCCCTTATCGGGATGTTAAGGTTTATGATATAGTCTCCCTTATCGGGATCTTATTGTATGATATTGTCTCCCTTGCCCCGATGTTATTGTTTACGATATTGTCTCCCTTTCCGGAATTCTTTTGTGATTGATATTGATTTGAAATGTGATCGGGTTGCACACCTGCAACAAGATATATGAAATGGGAGAGGGTGGCACGCCACTACGGTAATATTTGAAATAGGATCGGGTTGCACGCCTGCAGCAAGATATATAAAATGGGAGTGGGTGGCAGGCGCCATGGTAATATTTAAAATGGGAGCAGGATGCACGCCTACAATGTGATAGAAATGGGAGCGGGTTTCACGTCTGCAACGGAAATATATGAAATGGGATCGGATTGCACTCATGTAACAAGATATATGAAATGGGATCGGGTTGTACACCTGCAACAAAATATATGAAATAGGCTCAGGTTGCACGCCTGCAACGATAATATTTGAAATGGGATCAGGTTGCACGCCTACAACAAGAAAGAGATAAAAGTGAATACTGTATTTGTTTCTCTTATTATTGTTAGCAATTGAATTTCGGTTTCTTTACATTCCTCTCTGGTATTCTGTTGTTATCTGATACTTTCTACAACATGTTTTTTCCCTCCCATATGTAACTGTAAATATCTGCCTTTATTTTCTGCTGTATATGTTTTAACTGCACAAATTTATTTGGTAGTCTGGTCCTAACCTCGTCACTACTTCACCGAGGTTAAGCTAGGCACTTACCAGCACATGGGGTCGGGTTTGCTAATACTACACTCTGCACTATGTGCAGAGCCCGATGCTGTAGCTTTTAGACCACAATAAGGTTGCTGCCATCAGTCCAACAGGCGACCCGAGGTAGTCCTGCAGGCGTCCGCAGGCCTTGGCATTTTCCTCTATCTTTTCATTTTGTTTCTTATTTGTATTCCAGAGACAACGTTGTATTTATCTTTTGGACCCTTATTTGTAGTATTCCTAAATAGTCTCTGAAATTGTGACTCTAGTTTTGAGTAATCTATGCTTAAGGAATATTATTGGTGGCTATATTTTGTTCCTCCGCTTATTAAATTTTGCTGTATATATTGTGATGGTTCCTAAGTGTTAAAGGATTTTAAATGGAAAAAAGGTAAATAATACAAATGGTTGGCTTGCCTAACTTTTACTAGTAGGCGTCATCACGATTCCCGTGGGTGAGAAATTCGTATCGTGACAAGTTGATATCAGAGCTCTAGGTTACTTAGGTCTCACAATTCACGGACAAGTTTAGTAGAGTCTGAGGGATCGGTACGTATACGTCTATATTTATCCCCAGAGGCTACAGAGTTAGTAAAAACTTCACATCTATTATTTTGTGTCGTGCGATTTTGTTCTCTCAATGCTAAATTGAAACCTCTACTCTTGTTCTTTTGCGGATGGCGAGGTCGCGTATCGCTTCTTTAGCCAAGCAGCAGCACAGACTGGTGATGGATCAACTACATCTTTAGAGGCTTTGTGGAGGTTGGATAGGTTTTACCAAGCTCTTCACTGCTACTTATGACGGTACATCTTTTGAGGATCCCCAGAATTATTTAGACAACTGTCGTGAGGTTCTTTTACATCCAAATGATTCATTAACTGTTGTGAAACTTTAAACAAATTGCAAAATTATTTTTTAACAAAACATTTTATTTTGTAAAAACTGAAAAAAATATAAATGTGCTAGGCGCCATCACGACCGGATTTGGGGTCGTGACAAGATCAATTTCATTCTATAAAATTAATAACACTAATTGTTTAATCATATTTTGGTTCGTTAATGAACGCAAAGCACCGGTAATTCTTATGAACACATTTAAACAAGAAGGGAGCGAACAACTACCCAAAAAAATATATACGCCATTTTAACAAACTTACAAGCTTGATTAGTTGACAATATCCTTTGACATTAAAAGATGCACTTCAAAGATTATTTAGGCCTCATTTGTTTTTTTTAAGATTAAGACGTCTGAATCTGAATACACATCTGAATATCTCTAAAGATAAATTCTATTTTTATCTTAACCTAAAAGGAGGTGAAAGTGCACCAAAGGTTTAGCTGAAATATTTATAATGAATTCATTAATTTTCTTACCTAACATAATTTTAAAGAATTAATCTTTTTTCTTGTAAAGAACTAATCGTTTAATTTCCTTCGAAAATATTCCTACACCTAAATCAAATTCTCAATTTTTTTATAACTTATAAACCAAAAACTCCTAAGTTTAAACGGAACTGAAAATACTCAAAACTTTTAGCCAGATTATTACCTATATTAGAATTAATTATTGAGTGTATGACAAACAAAAGTACCCCAAAACGTAAAAGTGATTCAAAGTTTATGTAAACAACTTTTCTGAAACATGTTACATACTATTTTGATTTTTCTTGTACAAATTTATTATGTCACATAGTTCAAACAAGGAGCTCCTCAATTTTCAATTTTATAGCCCATATTTCAATTTACAACCAACTAGCCCAAAAATTACACTAAGATTCAACATCCAACTCCAATAGGTTCTAAAAATTACCATTTAATTTTAAAAAAGGATTGCTCAAGCTTTTAAGTTAATTTTCGAATTAGTAATTGTGACTCAAATATTAGTTCAACAAATCAAATCTATTTGGGTGGTAAAAATTAGATTATTAACAAGCTTAAATATGTGGGTATCAATTCCGAATTTGATTTTGTGAGAAATTTAGAGTGGGTGTTATTTAGACTTGTTAGAAATAGTATAAGGAGGTTGTATATAAAATTTGAAGTCATTTAATGGAGATTTGGACTGGTTTTGAACATGAATTGCAACTGAAAATCGTGGAAGAAGTTCGCATATAGATGTTTGTATAAAGGTGTATAAATGTGTATAATAGTGTATACGATGTGTTTATACACTCATATACACTATTATACAAGATTATACATAATTATACAAAAAACTGACTTCGTCTTCTTCTTTGCGTTTTTTCTGAAATTTAACTCAAATCTTGCTCAAATCTACTCCAAATCATTTCAAATTTAAACTTTGAACTCCTTTTGATATTTTCAATCAATTGGAACAACACTCAATCCAAACAACTAAGAATTACAAGAAATTCTATTTTCTAAAGCAAAACTTTGAATGCCCTTTAATGGTAGACTTCTACTCTTTAATTTTTTTACATTACAATCAGGTGATATGAGAGGAGAAGCAGTAATGACGGATGGCCCTTGAAGCATATGTAAAAAAAGTGAGAAGAATAGAGTGAAAATAATAGTTGTGAGAACACAGATTTAACTTCATAGGTTTAGAAGCAATGGTTGAAAGAACACATATTTTGAATTTGCAAGAGCTACTTTTCAAAATATGTTCAATATAGGCTAGGTAGGGTAAAACTTAAAAATATGGGTCATTTTTTGTTATGGTGTGAAGTCATGTTTGATTTTTCTTGTACAAATTTATTATGTCACATAGTTCAAACAAGGAAAATTTCAATACATAAAATCTTATTGATATCAAAATCCGAAATATTTGGAAAATATTAAATGATTATTTATATTACTAATATTAGAGAAATAACAAAATGACTATTTTGTATAGTGTAATATTCAATTGTAAAAGGTAAAAAAGGCGAACGATGTTTCGCTAAGGGTCTTCGTGCTTTTAAGATCTGCCACTCAACCCTCAAATATCAATCAAATGTCACTTAAATTTGTGTAGAAAAAGAGGGAGAGAAAAAAGGGAACGATATAATTGAATTCGTTAATTAAAGGCATTAATAATGTGATAAGATCCTTTTAAGGTGGAATATATCCAATTTATAAAAAATCTAAAGCTGTCAATATGGGCTTGGCCCGTTGGGCTAGCCCAGTCCGGCCCGTGATTTAGTAGGGTTGGGCTAGAATTTTTGAAGCCCGTTTAAAAATAAAGCTTTTAAGTCCGGCCCGAGTAAGCCCGTGAGGCTTGAGTGGAGCTGGGCCGGTTCAACCCGTGGGCCTAATAAAATATTTATTTAAAATATATAAAAAATAAAAAGCATACTGCCTTTAGAGATGGAAAGTCAGAATTGGATCTTTACTAAGAGGAACCAAAACTTGATCATGAGAAGTTTCAAGAGATAATGTTGTCATGTATTGGAAGGACCATTCTAGAAAATATCCCGATCTTTCAATTCAATGATGGTACGTGATGTACTTAGCTTTCTTATTAACATTATACCATCAGAATCAATATTTAGCATTAGTGGTGTATTCTTACAAAGTACATAAGCTGCATTTATTAGGAAAATGTCCAAACACTTGTTACTACTCGAAATTGGCTGCACAAGTTTTCCCGAACTCAAACTGGTAATATTCTTAAATATTATTAATTTTTAATATTTAGCTAATTAATATTGCATATGAATTGTAGATGAAAGTGAAGATGTTAAGACAACCTTGTCACAAGCGGATTCAAATGTGTTTGATGAAGATGATGTGTTAGATATCTCATAAGCATCATGAACGTTCTCTTGAATAGTTTGTTTTGAGTTTTGACTTTCAGTGAATGAAATATAGTCTTGTCTTTTACTTTTTTTACTATTTATTGTGATATATTGGAACAATATAAAAAGTTATTAAGTTTCGCGAATTTTTTAACTTTTAAATAATTATCTTTTTTTAGGTTAGAACTTAAAGAAAAAATATAAAATTATATTTTTTAAAATGATGGGCCAGCCCGTGGGGGCCCGCGACCCACATAGGACTGGGCTCATCATTATAAGGCCCATCAAAATTGTGGGCCAGCCCAGCCCAACCCATCAACTATTAAAGCCCACGTGGACTGTGCTGGGCTAGCCCGGCCTGGCCCGACCCATATTCACTGCTCTACTGGGGATAAGCTTTCTCCTTAACCAATTGTACCAAACAACAACAACATGCCCAGTATAATTTCACAAATAGGATTATTAACCAATTACACCGTGTGAGGGAAATTACTATTCTAAAGATAGTTTCCTAGAAACGCCTTGTCTACGCGTTCATTCCATATTATCGTTAAGATTATGTTGTGTGATTTTTATTTTGAATATTTCTACAATAGGTTTATGGGCCTTGGGATCATAACTACATATGTGCAAGACATGCAACGGATTAAATGAAAATGAACAAGTAAAATAAACTCATTTCTCAAAAAGTTTTAGCATAAAGGGAGGTGAGGTAGGTGAGATGGGAATATTGCAAATTGATCCTTCTTGATAGGTGAGATTTGCACTTTTGGTCCCTATCTCAAAACTATAAATACCCCCTCATCTCATTGTTTTAAACACACCAAAAACATTCAATAACTCAAGTATAAGAGTTAGAGAGAAAGAGAGAGTTTGTTTTTCTTTAGGAAGTTTTTCTAAAGGGGAGTGACAAAATAGTGAGTAAAATACTAGTCGGGTATTTTCGGGAAACACTTTTGTGTGCGCCACTATTTTGGGTAGAACTCGGGAAATTGTTGTACCTCCAAACAATTGGAGAAGTCTCTCTTTGTAAGCCTACTAAAAGTTTTAGTGGAAGTTGGTGTCGGGTTTGTGGACGTAGCCTAAACGTTTTAGGTGAACCACGTTAAATTCTTTGTGTCATTTATTTTTCGTTGATCATTTATTTTTTCCGCTGTGAAGAAGTGTTTAGTGCCACCGGGTCCTAACAAGTGGTATCGGAGCTTTGGTTAGAATACTATTCATACGTACGGTACTATTCATCCATACGGGCACTATTCATACCTACGGTTACTATTCACCGTCGGAAACTATTCACCATCGGGAATATGGAGGCAAGGACAAGCAAGATGGTCAACCTGAACGGCACAAATTACCACTTATGGAGAAACAAGATGAAGGATCTCCTGTTCGTGACGAAGATGCACCTGCTGGTGTTCAGTGCTCAGAAACCTGAAGACAAGTCAGACGAGGACTGGGAATTTGAGCACAACCAAGTGTGCGGCTACATACGGCAATTTGTTGAAGACAATGTGTACAACCATATTTCTGGTGTGACACATGCAAGGTCGTTATGGAACAAGCTCGAGGAGTTGTATGCCTCTAAAACAGGTAACAACAAATTATTTTACTTGACAAAATTAATGCAAGTAAAATATGTAGAAGGGACAACTGTGGCGGATCACCTTAATGAAATACAAGGGATTGTCGACCAGTTGTCGGGAATGGGCATAAAGTTCGATGACGAGGTACTTGCTCTTATGGTGCTGGCAACACTCCCAGAGTCATGGGAAACCTTGAAGGTTTCAATCACCAATTCTGCACCCAACGGTGTGGTAAACATGGAGACAGTCAAGAGTGGCATTCTAAATGAAGAAATGAGACGCCGATCACAAGGATCATCTTCTTCATCAGAGGTGTTGGCTGTTACGACCGGGGGGAGAAGTCAAAACAAAGGCCAGAGTAACAGAGATAAGAGCAGAGGTAGATCCAACAAATTTGCACATGTTGAGTGCCATTACTGCAAAAAGAAGGGCCATATCAAAAGATTTTGCCGACGGTTCCAAAATGACCAGAAGAAGAACAAAGGCAAAAAGGAGAAACCCGAAGAAAGCAGTGATGATGAAGCGAACTCCTTTGGTGAGTTTAACATTGTCTACGATGACGACATTATCAATCTGACAACCCCAGAGACGACATGGGTGATTGATAGTGGAGCTACCATTCATGCAACGCCACAGAGAGAACTCTTCTCATCTTACACACCTGGAGACTTCGGTCGTGTAAAGATGGGAAATGCCAATTTCTCAACAGTTGTAGGCAAAGGAGATGTTTGCCTAGAGACCATGAATAGGATGAAGCTACTTTTAAGAGATGTCAGGCATGTTCCAGATATGCGCCTGAATCTGATCTCCGTAGGCAAGCTTGATGAGGAAGGTTACTTGCAATACCTTTCATAATGGCCAATGGAAGCTCACGAAAGGCTCATTGGTGGTGGCGCGGGTCACGAAGCAGTCAAAGTTGTACGTGACCCAGGAAAGCATCTCCCAACAAGTTATAAATGTTGCGGAGAATGATAGCAATACCAAGTTGTGGCATAGACGTCTTGGCCACATGAGTGAAAAGTCAATGGCGCGTTTGGTGAAGAAGAATGCCTTACCAGGTCTAAACCAGATCCAGTTGAAGAAGTGTACTGACTGTTTAGCTGGGAAACAAAACAGAGTTTCATTCAAAAGATTCCCTCCTTCCAGAAAGCAAGACGTGTTGGATTTGGTACACTCAGATGTATGCGGGCCTTTCAAGAAGTCCCTCGGTGGTGCTCGATATTTCGTGACCTTTATTGATGATCATTCACGAAAGACATGGGTATACACGGTGAAGACCAAGGATCAAGTGTTTCAAGTTTTCAAACAATTTCTGACCTTGGTGGAAAGAGAGACTGGTAAGAAGTTGAAGTGCATCCGGACAGACAATGGCGGTGAATACCAGGGTCAATTTGATGCTTATTGTAAAGAGCATGGTATTCGACATCGGTTCACACCTCCTAAAACTCCACAGTTGAATGGCTTGGCTGAGAGGATGAACAGAACCTTGATCGAGAGAACCAGATGTTTACTCTCTCATTCAAAGTTACCAAAGGCTTTCTGGGGTGAAGCACTCGTTACAGCAGCCTATGTGCTAAACCATTCACCCTGTGTCCCTCTTCAGTACGAGGCTCCGGAAAAGATTTGGTCGGGAAGAGATATATCTTATGATAAATTGCGGGTATTTGGCTGCAAAGCCTATGTCCATGTTCCGAAGGATGAAAGGAGCAAACTTGATGTTAAGACAAGGGAGTGTGTATTCATCGGCTATGGTCAAGACATGCTTGGCTATAAGTTCTATGATCCGGTGCAGAAGAAGCTCGTCAGGAGTCGAGATGTTGTGTTCGTTGAGGACCAAACAATTGAAGACATTGACAAAGTAGAGAAGTCCACCGATGATTCTGCTGAGTTTGAGTTGCCTCCAACAATGGTGCCGAGACAAGTTGGAGACGATGTTCAGGATAATCAACCTGAAGCCCCTGATCTTCCAAATGAAGATGAACCAGCAGATGCTGAAGGTAACGAAGATAATGGTGATGATGATGCAGACGAGGATGATCAACCTCAACCAGCAATCCTCAACAACCCTCCTTATCACACAAGATCCGGAAGAGTTGTGCAACAGTCTACCAGATATTCTCCACATGAGTATGTGTTACTCACTAACGGGGGAGAACCCGACAGTTTTGAAGAAGCTGTTGATGATGAACATAAGGAGAAGTGGATAGAAGCCATGCAAGACGAGATGAAATCCTTGCATGAGAACAAGACGTTTGAGCTGGTGAAGTTGCCGAAAGGCAAGAAAGCTTTGAAGAATAAATGGGTGTTCAAGATCAAGCATGATGAACACGGTTCCTGTCCGAGATTCAAAGCAAGATTGGTCGTCAAAGGTTTCAATCAAAGGAAAGGTATAGACTTTGATGAAATATTCTCACCAGTTGTGAAAATGACCTCAATACGCACGGTGCTGGGATTAGCAGCAAGTCTCAACCTGGAGGTTGAGCAGATGGATGTAAAAACCGCCTTCCTACACGGTGATTTGGAAGAGGAGATATACATGGAGCAACCAGACGGTTTCCATCAAAAGGGGAAAGAGGACTGCGTTTGTAGATTGAGGAAAAGCCTCTATGGCTTAAAACAGGCACCAAGGCAGTGGTACAAGAAGTTCGAGTCGGTGATGGGGCAACACGGCTACAAGAAGACAACTTCGGACCATTGTGTGTTCGTTCAGAAGTTTTCTGACGATGATTTTATCATCCTATTGCTCTATGTGGATGATATGTTGATTGTTGGCCGGAATGTTTCCAGAATTAATAGCTTGAAAGAGCAACTAAGCAAGTTCTTCGCCATGAAAGACTTAGGGCCAGCAAAACAGATCCTTGGGATGAGGATTATGCGAGACCGAGAAGCCAAGAAGTTATGGTTGTCTCAGGAGAAGTACATCGAGAAGGTACTTCAACGGTTCAACATGGAGAAAACTAAAGCAGTTAGTTGTCCTCTTGCTAACCACTTTAGATTAAGCACCAAGCAAAGCCCGTCAACAGATGATGAGAGAAGAAAGATGGAGCGGATTCCATATGCTTCAGCAGTAGGAAGTTTGATGTATGCCATGGTTTGTACACGACCAGATATTGCTCATGCTGTAGGAGTGGTAAGTAGATTTCTTTCTAATCCAGGAAAGGAACATTGGGATGCTGTTAAGTGGATTCTCAGGTATCTTCGAGGAACCTCCAAACTATGCTTGTGTTTTGGAGAAGACAACCCTGTGTTGGTTGACTATACTGATGCAGATATGGCCGGAGATGTTGATTCTAGAAAATCAACTTCAGGATACTTGATTAACTTTTCGGGGGAGCTGTGTCATGGCAATCAAAGTTGCAAAAATGTGTTGCATTATCAACTACTGAAGCTGAATTTATTGCAACAACGGAGGCTTGCAAAGAAATGTTGTGGATGAAGAAGTTCTTAACTGAACTTGGATTTTCGCAAGACGGTTATCAGCTATTTTGTGATAGTCAAAGTGCTATCCACCTTGCGAAGAATGCCTCATTCCATTCCAGATCCAAGCATATTGATGTTAGATATAATTGGATCGGGGATGTGTTAGAGAAGAAGATGTTGCGGCTAGAAAAGATCCATACAGATGAAAACGGATCAGACATGTTGACCAAAACTGTACCAAAGGGTAAATTTGAGTTCTGCAGAGAAGCTGCAGGGATAGGAGACTCTCCAAGTAGTCGGAAGGGGGAGAATTGTTAGAAGCTTCCTCCAACTTGATTATTGATGTAAGCAATGACATCAATAGATGGTAGAGATGGTAGGTGAGGTAGGTAAGATGGGAATATTGCAAATTGATCCTTCTTGATAGGCGAGATTTGCACCTATCTCAAAACTGTAAATACCCCCCTCATCTCATTATTTTAGACACACCAAAAATATTCAATAACTCAAGTATAAGAGTTAGAGAGAAAGAGAGAGTTTGTTTTTCTTTAGAAAGTTTTTCTAAAGGGGAGTGACAAAATAGTGAGTAAAATACTAGTCGGGTATTTTCGGGAAACACTTTTGTGTGCGCCACTATTTTGGGTAGAGCTCGGGAAATTGTTGTACCTCCAAACAATTGGAGAAGTCTCTCTTTGTAAGCCTACTAAAAGTTTTAGTGGAAGTTGGTGCTGGGTTTGTGGACGTAGCCTAAACGTTTTAGGTGAACCACATTAAATTCTTTGTGTCATTTATTTTTCGTTGATCATTTATTTTTCCCGCTGTGAAGAAGTGTTTAGGATTAAATGAAAATGAACAAGTAAAATAAACTCATTTCTCAAAAAGTTTTAGCATAAAGGGAGAACTTAAGCGGGTGACGTGATGTTCATGACGGAGGGCGGGTGAAATGAAGGATAGCTTTTGGAGAAAGATGCACTTAACACCTTAAGTGAATCTCACATCAAAACGAAAGAAAAAAGTGAAAAAACTTTATAAGGCAATAACAAAAATTCGCATTGTATACACATTGTTAGGCTCGATATGGCATACCATAAGGAATAAGTATGTGAGACTTGTTGAGCCAAAACTAACAATACTACTAACCTGTTTACATTTGCACCATGATCTAGGAATTGATCCATTATCCACAACCACTTGAAGGGAGGAACCTTCAGAGCCTAATCAGCATAAAGACTAAGGGATCGTTTGGTATGATGCATAAGCAAAAATAGTCTTGGATAAAAATTTGGTATCACCTTATTCCTTATTGATTATTAATCCCGAGATAAGTTATCCAAGGATTAAAAGTAGTATCGAGAACAACTTATACCAACCAAAAGATGGAATAATAATCATAAAGTTTAAGCATCTGGATTATTTTTTATTAATATTAATGACGAGATCGCTTTTTGCATACAAGTTATCCCAAGATAAAGCAGTAAAACCAACAATTTCAAGATTTAATACAATATACCAAACAATCAATAAAAAATAATAGCAGGACAATTAATTCCAGCATAACTATCCCAGAATAATTTATCTTCGAACCAAACGAGCCCTAAAAGTTCAGGTATGTTTTGGAGCCTTACTGAGCTTGATGAGCTAATTGGAAAAGGTGCAGCAGTTGCATAACCAAAAGGCAACATTTATATAGCAACTGAATTTTACACTTAAGTACTTGTTTTAGGAAAGGGAAAAAAAAAGATAAGAAAATTCAACAGTTATTATTTTTATTTTGAGAGTACTGAGGTGCCAACAACAAAGATATTCACAATTATATAGAACCAAGCTTTTATATAGGAATTATTGCATGATATAATAGTACAACTAGCAACAAAGGTAGCAAGGGCAGAAACATGACTTTTTACAACAAGAACTACAATTTAACTTTGGACATTTAGGGTAAGAACATGTACATGGGCTACAAGAGCAGCTTAAGCAAGAAGGCCACTTAAAGCTACAGCTGCAACAGCAACTCCATTTGCAGCAGACAGGCTTGCTGCAGCAATTAGACGGCGGACACGAGAAACATTGACACTTAGGTATTGAGCAACAGCAACTGACAGATGAGCAGCAGTTACATATATTACATTTACAGCAGTCTGGCATCTTTATATGAGAACAACGGCACCAGCAGCACATCCACGAGAGATTGAAACATGACGAGCCACTACAATGTCAAAGAAAAGTTTGTTACGAGGAGAGGCCACAAACGGTGATTAAACTCATTCAATATATTTAATTATAGAAGGGGAGTCTTGTCGCAACTAGTAAAGTTACTGCCACGTGACCAGGAGGTCGCGGGTTCAAGCCGTGGAAACAACCTCTTGCAGAAATGCAAGGTAAGACTGCATACAATAGACCCTTGTGGTCCGGCCCTTCCCCGAACTCCGCGCATAGCGGTATCTTAGTGCACCAGGATGCCCTTTAATACATTTAATTATATAGAAGCTCATGAAAACCAAATAAGCCAGTCTCGTACGACCCCAATGAGATGAGCGGTAAATTTGTTTAGTGGTTGTAAGAAACTTATAGATGTAACCTACATCCTTCTTGGAGAAAAGACTAATGACGCTTTATCAGAAGTCGGCTAACTAGGCTCACAAAACATTTGCTTGAACACAAATTTCACGACCTTAACAGTGCAAACAGAGTTAAATACTTGGTTTTTTAGTGTAATCTTTTCTCCAGTAAGAAATGCCTAAGAAGGCTAGGTCCAAACAGCTGCACTATTAACAACACGCGAATATATCAGGGTCTACCAAAACCAAAAAAATTTCCTCCTTTTTTGTGTCTATAAAAACCAAAACATTCCCTCCCGGAAAGACCTTATTGCCAAAACTAACTTTCATGAATCTTGTGAGCGAAGCAAGAGCATAATCCTCAAATATATGAATCAATGGCCACTGAAGCGCAAGCCACTAACTTTGGTTATTATTTCCTATCTATTCTTCTAGCTTACGAGCCACCAATGAAGTACTTGTTCCAAACAGTATGCTAATACTTAAAATAGTGAGAAATCATCAGCCACATCGAAGCACAGTTGCAACTAACCTTGGTTACCATTTACCTTCTATTCTTCTAGCTTATGACCCATGAATAGATTATGCACAATATTTTGCAAGTAGCCTAACAGGATGCTAAACTTTTATGCAGAAGAAAACCTAAGAATATTTCATAGTCATGTATAAAAAGTTTCGGATGTTTAAGTTTTCGTGCTCTCATGCAGTTAATGTCAAAATAATCACTCACTATCTCTTTAATTTGTATATGAATCTCACTCTAATATATCAATATAGAATCTTGAACGGTAATTATAAGCTTAAAACTTAGCATACCAGAGCCGTTTCCAAAAGCAACAGGATCTACGACTCTTCTTTATTCTGAAATGAGGGTTAAAAGGCAATGAGAAAGTGTAAAATTTAAGACTACAATTACACTTAAAAGTTTGTAGAAACTATTGTAGAATACTTTCTTACGTTGGTATAAGAGGATCTGAATGTTCCAACACAAAATCTGTCACCCTGTCAAATGGTCAAACATCAATCAATACACAGAGGTACCACCTTAAAGGAACATGCATAAATTCATTGCACATGACTTCAGTAGTACAGAACATGTGGAAATAAATGCACATGTCGAAAATAGGCTCAGTACATACTCTTTACAGGATCGAGAAGCGGGTTGAAGTCCTTCAATGGATTTCAGTTCTTCCTGCTCATAAGAATTGAACTGAGATGAGACAAGAACAAAGTGAAAACAACTTTCATATAGAAATATCTAAAGCAAGTCGTTGTATCATTAAAGATACTGCACATTCATCACAGGAAAGTACAATCAAATTAACTGTAAAATATCCAATATATTCTTCTCTAGTTTCTAATAAATAGTATAACATCAAGACGCAGCACATTATAATTGTGTCATTAATGTTAAGTTTCAATCAAATTCACTTAAGCTTTTCCTTATATACCAAGGATGAAACTAACGACATTCTTTTCACGATTATATGCATGTTAAATTCAAGGTTATTTTGCAACAGATAATTGTCTACAGAGTTGGTAGGAGCGAATTCTGGAAATGCGTCCGAAATGACACAAGTTACAGTACGCCACAACTATATATAATGAGGAGCCTCCAGGAAACACAACATACAATTCTCAGGGATAGGTTGAGATAACTAATTGTTAGATCGTGAGGTAACCTTCTCTGTTTTTATAGGTAAAAACGATAAACAACCCGCTTATTGAAGCCAGATGCAGTATGCTACTTTATAAGCGTGACCATAGATGCTGCCCCGGCCCTCCGGGTCATTTATCATGGGAGGAGTAGGACGAGGCGAGGGGAGGGATGAGGGGAGGGATGCAGGGAAGACACTGGTCCGGCCGAATCCAGTAACTTTTTTCAAACTCTATTGTCTTATGAAATGCATTTGATATATAAAAATTATCAAATTTAGAGCCCAACAACTTAAAAAGAGCGAGAATTTCAAACTCAAAAGATTCAAATTATGCCTGCGCCTCCGGCAGCATGGGCCCACCAAATGTAAGAGGATGGAAAACACAAGTATGGAACCGGTTAAAAACATGAGATTCCAAAGTTTTAATGTTAGCAGCAAGTCATGTGCAAGTTGTACAAATTCTGGTGGAAGTAAATTCATTTGATATGTTGACTCTGGAAAACAGACATGAGCATCTAAATAGGGAAAATTATTGGTTTGCATTCAACTTAACCAAAGCTTAAGTTAATCCTCCAACAGTAAGCACTCAAAACTTGTAAAAAAAAAATGGGTTGGCAGAAAGTCTAAGCACCCTATTTGAGAGAATCTTTGATCATTTTTGTTCATTTTAATTAATTACTTACTTCAATTAGCAAGTCAGTCTTTTCAAAATTTTATGGCAGTAATTAATTAAAGTGGTCCACTAATTCTATATTAATCTGCACAGAGTTCAACCTAAAATAGTTCAAATTAGCACATGACAGTAATTAAGCAAACATGAAATATTAGTAAATTACAAATATGCTCCTCAATTTGATATTCCAACAAAGATTTAACTAAAGCTAATGTGAAATAACAATCAAATTAAACAAAAATTCACCTCTTAACCCTCATTAGCAGGTAATGTACCGTCTTTCTTTCCTTCATCTCAAGAACAAATATGAAAAAAAAAAATTTAAAGCTTAGAACTACATTCAAAACAAGAAAACTGACCTCAAGAAAACCAATTTCTCTTTCAAGCATTTGAACTTTGGCGAATTCGCGACGTTTTCCATATAAGTCAGGATATTGAGGTGGTGATTTTGGGCGAGGTGGTGGTAAAGATGGCACTGAAGCAGTTCTTCTTGAACCAACTCCTGCCATTTTTCTTTCTTTCACCACCAAAAAAACCAACACTGATTTTTCTACATATAATATACTAATAAAAATAAAAGGGGTTTCTCTAATTTACCAAACAAGTTGAGAGTATCTAAGAAATACAATGAACTTATTACTAAGTTGAGAGTTGCAAATGGGCAAACAACAAAGGACACCTAAAGACTTAATAATATTGAAAGAGTTTGCAGTTTTGCAGTCTTGAGTAGTACTATAGTTGTTATAATGTCTTTTTGCTGACACAAATAACATACATTAAAGTTTTTTCCTTTCTTTATTTTTCACAAATAAATTCCCACAATTGACGTCCAGTACGCAGATTTTATACTTGTTTTGGGCAGTGGAAAGAGATAAAATGTTATTTCCGTTAAACCCTCGGCGGAAAAAAATAGTGACAACAAATAATAACACAAACAAAATATTAAGAAAATCGAAGTAAAAGATAGCAATTATAACCATAAAATGGGGTCTTTGAGTAAAAACATAAAAGAATGGGGGGAGTGAAATTAAGGAAGAAGGTGAAGAGAGAAGAGAAATTATTATTACTACAGACTATAGTTACTACTACTGATGCTTGGGATAATTAGGAGGGGTAGGGGTAGGGTGGGTGGGGTCCAAAGAAAGAGGCAGAAAACAGGACCCCAAAACTAATGAGAAACTACAACAACCAAGAAAGAGCAGCTGCTACCAGTAGTGACAGAAGTATCAGTACAACAATCCATTCATTCACACATAAACATCACATTAGTAACTGTAGTAATAATTATAATAAAAGGATAGTTTGGTACATAAAATATTTCGTATTCACCTATAATTTCGGTACGGTCACATTCTAAAGGAAATGATATTTTACTGCTTAAACACGTGATATATAAGTCATACAAAAATAACTTAACTTAGTTCTACAATTTCCGTTGAGTAGTAATTTATTACTAGTAATGAAGAAAATGTATATATAAGGAGGGTAAAAATGGGATAAATGCTGTTTCGATTAAATTTCATTTATATATCCTCATGCAAAAATTCAAGTTTTCATTTAATGATATTAAAAACAGACTCCTAAGATTCTACTACTATTTTCTTTTTTCAAGATTTCTTAGATATTTTGCTTTAAGTGAAGAGTAAATAGAAGAGCTAAAAAGGGTGTAATAATTACTACTACAGTGATGAGTCTGTGAAGACAAATCCTCTTTTCTGGACAATGATAATTAAGAAAAAGATGTACACAGAGTCTATGATGATGCTACTAGTAAAAAAAGGCTGCAATTTGTGTTGGTTTGAAGGACATCTTGATGTTGAAGTAAGAGCCTTTTTTATTGTACTAGTAGTAATTTCTTCTTTATTTGGGAGCTTTTGATCAACAATAAAATTATATTAGTACGATTTATAGGTTACAAGGACGGGTGATAATTTAAGCCCAAATCCATCTAGCTCGCCCAATTAGCCCAGAGATTAATGGGTTGGGCTACAACCATTTTAGCTTATGGGTTAATTTGGGTTTTTATAGCCCATTCTGACCCATTTAACAGCCCAAATATAACCCATGAAACTCACCTAAAACAAAGTATCTCAACCTAACTTATTTAGAAATTTACTTAGTTGCTCCAATTTTATTTTTTGTATTTTTAATTTTCTATTCTGTTGTTTTTCTACGCCACTCACTCACCCACCCCACCACATCCCACC
Source organism: Nicotiana noctiflora (assembly GCA_032618575.1). Taxonomy (NCBI): domain Eukaryota; kingdom Viridiplantae; phylum Streptophyta; class Magnoliopsida; order Solanales; family Solanaceae; genus Nicotiana; species Nicotiana noctiflora. Next base: position 405,193 of record JASVEL010005750.1, read on the forward strand.
CAACCCCTACACCCACACCCCGCACAAAACCCCTAAAAGATAATTTTTTTGTTGTATTTTTAATTTTTAATTATTTTATTACATCACCCATCCTACCCATACCCTCCCCAATACCCCTACCCCCAACCTACCCCTGTGCAAACCCTAAAAAAATTTTATTTTTTATTTTTATTTTTAGATTTCTATTTTTTCTTTTTCAGTTTTTCTGCCACCACACTCCACCCCACCACCATACCCCTCATCTACCCCCCCACCACAGCGCGAACACCCTAAAAAAAATTTATTTTTTATTTTTATTTTTAAATTTCTATTTTTTGTTTTTCAGTTATTCTATCACCTCACCCCATCCTATCAATACCCCCTGACACCCCACGGTGCCAAACCCCTAAAAACAATTTATTTTTTATTTTTATTTTTAAATTTCTATTTTTTGTTTTTTAATTTTTCTACCACCCCACCATACCCCCTATCCCCTATCCCCTACCCCTACCCCTCCCCCGCCACGCAAAATCCCTAAAAATTTATTTTTTTGTTGTATTTTTAATTTTCTATTATTTTATTTTTCTACAACTTCTACCCCTATCCCTCCATGCCCCCTCCCATCACCCCCACCCCGGACGCAAACCCCCCAAAAAAATTGTATGCAAGATGAGCATGATTTTAAAATATGGGTCATATTAGGCGGGTTGGGTTATGACCCATTGTTTAGCCCATCTTGACCCAGTCCATCTTAACCCAAATTTACTTTGGGCTGGGTTGGGCAATGACCCATTTATTTACTAATCCATCTTGACCCGCCCAAATTCAGCTCAACCCGCCCATTTGCCACCTCTAGTTACAAGTCTGAATTATAAAAGTAGCTAATAATGTCTTTACTAGGATATACATTTTATCCCCTCTGGTTTAAAATAAATAATTGATTTTATTATTTTCACACATATTAAAAATATTACTTTTTAATATTAATTAACAATAAAATTGATCTTATTAATCTTTACCATCTCTTCACATAAACACTCATAATATATAATTTAATATTATTTACTCCAAGGTTAATGTCGGAAAAAAAATAATTAATTTATTTCTGAAATCTGAAAAAATTACTTATTTTGGACCACAAGAAAAAAGCTAAATAATTACTTATTTTGAACCAGAGCGAGTACATTACATTTTTTTATCTGTGGCCTTCCCAAAAACCTGCATAAATACGAAATGCTTTGTGCACCAGGATATCCTGCTTTTTACTGTAGTATTTATTTGACAAGAATTCGAATCGTGAAATCAGTTAATAATATTTGAGTTGGAATAGATGGCTTCAGTGGTAGAATCAAAATTTTAATTATATGGGTCCTGAATTTTAGTTTGACAACTTCATAATATATAGGTCCTAAATTAAATATTTTTATTTTTTTATATTTAATAAATTTCTTTATTATTGTTTGAGCAAAAGCTATCGAATTTTTAATTGCGCTTTTGGAGAGCAACTTAATTTTTTTTATAATTTTACATAAACGTGGAAAATAGCCTCTTGCATTAACAGTCTCTTGCAGAAATATTGAGTAAGACTGCATACAGTAAAATATAAACTCTTGTTGTCCGGACTTTCTTTGACTCCCGAGTATAACAAGAGCTTTGTGCATCAAGCTTATATATAAATTGAAGAATATTTCATGCACCAAACTATTTTTTTATATATGTATATAATACTTCCTCAAGTCTAAAATAAGTAGTACTACTACTTATTTTTCTGTGGTGTGTATGGGTGCAGTAGTTGCAGAGATGAGCAGAGAGTGGGACTGTAGGTTGTGTTGGGAGGGCCGAAAAGCTCAACGTTAATGGGTTCAGTCCGCACGTGACGGTCGCGTAGGATAGAGAAAAAAATAGACACAGTAAAAAAGAGAGTAGCAGAGTATTAAGGAGGATTTGACTGTGCTGTTTTACTGTGTACGGTCATATCCTAGTTTTCTCAGTAAATTGGGAAAATCTTAGGAAACTCCTCTTTGCCCTTTCATCTTCTGTCAAAATTGACACAACTAATTCTAATAATTTTGACTTTATAACGAATTAAATTATTATTACTCCATTTTAATTTACGAGACGCAGTTTGACCCTCCACATAAAATGAAATAGTACAACAATAACAAATAATAATAAATTTAGTTGGAATCATACGGTGCAGTGTTAAAATATGTATATATATATATATATATATATATTATGTATTGACACCTCATAACTTCTTGGTGAGTTTATTTCTTAATATTTTAACCTTTTTTTTTATGAAAATTCTAGCTACGCTACTTGATTTGGGGCAAGGCCGACTTGAGCCTAAGCCCACTAAGGCAATGGCCTTAGAACCTCAAAATACTTGGGGCCCCAAAATTTATATATAATTTAATAATTATGCACTATTTGATAGAATCTTTAAATTATTTGGTTAAAATAGCTATACTAAAAGTTTTAAACATCTTGAATTGTAGCTATTACTTGTTTCCTGTCTTTAGTTTGTCCTAACGTAAATCCATTGTCTTAATATATTAGTTTAGAATGATTTTCTTAATTCTTTGAGTGCTGTAGATATTTTTTTACTTGAATAAGTAACTATTAAAATTTATCCTTGTTGAATGACTCTTGAAATATAGTACTTACTACTATATTATTTCTTTGAACTTATATTTTAGAATCAAAGTGCTAAGAGAAACTATATAAGTAGAAGGATACTTTAACCGGAAAACCCAACAAGGTAAAAAATGTTAATTCTATTATCGTTAATAATTTCTGTATCATTTTTTATTTTTGCCTTAGGCCCCATATTATGTTGAGCTACCCTGTTCGTAGAAGGGTCAGATCATAAGGGTATATTGTACGTAGTGTTATTCTATATTTCTATAAGAACTGTTTCCACGGCTTGAACCCATAAACTCCTGGTCACATGTTAAAAACTTTACTAGTTACATAAAAGCTTTTCTACGAAGATAGAGAGATTATTTTTGAATAATGCATGAATTGTCACTACAAGAAAGTATGGAATTTGCAACAACGTTTTAGCAACAATTAAAATATTGTTGGCTAAAATGGATAAATGACAACAACCCGATAACATTGTTGCTATAGCATAGATTTTTTCGCAACACAATTTTTTTGTTGCTAAATATGTTAATTTTGTTGCCATATTCTATGGTTTAGACAATAAACTTTAAAATTTTAGAAATAACAACAACGTTCTAGCAACAACTATAATATTGTTGCCAAATTGTAATAAATGGCAACAACTAATTTTAGTTGTTGCAAAAAATAAAACTTTTAACGTAACAAACTAAAATTATAGAAAAAATTGGCAACAATAAAAGATATTTTGTTGGCAATAAAATTATTTTGGCATAGGCGTGCTTTTTATTTTCCGCCAAAACTTAAGCGGCAAAGTTTTTGTCTCTTAAATTACTTTTCCCGGTTCTTTTAGGCCCTCTCTAATAACCATCTCTGCTAGGTTTTTGTACTGCCTTGCTTGTGCGTCTCCTCCCCTGAGATTATCTGCTGTTGCGACCCTGCTGCTGCGACCCTGTTTCTTCGTTTTGCGGCTGACCGAGAGAGGAACAGGTAAGAATTTAATCTTTAATCGCAACTACAGATTTGTTTCTACGTCCTCATCTTCTACATCATATATTTGTCTGTTTAGTTGGATGTTAGTTCATGAAAAATAGGTTACCTATCTCTGCTAGGTTTTTGTACTGCCCTACTGCTGCGTCCTCCTCCCCTGCGATTCTCTGCTGTTGCGACCCTGCTGCTGCTGCGACCCTTTGCTGCTGCCGTGTCCCTGCTGCTCGGTTCTCTTTGTTTCTTCGTTTTGCGGCTGACCGAGAGAGGAACAGGTAAGAATTTAATCGTTAATCGCAATTACAGATATGTTTCTACGTCCTCATCTTCTAAATCATAGATTTGTCTGTTTAGTTGGATCTTAGTTCATGAAAAATAGGTTACCTAACTTAAATAAATTCCATGTACCATTAACAGTTTTAACAAGATTCAATTGGAGGAAAATATAATTTATCGTATACTTTGTGATATTTAACAAGATTCTTTTATCATATTCATGTGATGAATCAAATACTTCTTTATCGTATACTTTGTGATAAATCTAATTCATTAAATTCCTCTAAGTCAATAGCACACAAACATAGGCTTGTGGAATATGAGCAAGCGTAGTTTCATGGTAAAGAATTAGAAACAGAATATGGTAAAACCTATGGTTAAAGCTATTGGAGAAATTTACCCATGCCCTATCTTCTTTAGAAAAACCTTTATCGAAATATAGAGATATGAGCTTTACTAAAGTATGTAATCGCAATCCATTCTACTGGTTGGCGAAGTAAAGCTGTTGTAAAATGGCCTATTTCAGTGTTATCAACGGCGTGCTTAAGCCCTGAAGCGAGGCTCAAAACATGTTGAATGTTTCGCCTCGCTTAGTGAGCGCTTCGGTATTGTTAGCAAAGCTTTAAGGCATAATTTTCCTTGCCAATGGATGCAATCCTAAAGAAGCAACACTAAACAACTAATATTTTACTTTATCGTAAATTTTTTTCAGTTTCTTTGTCCATATATTTTGCAATCATGCTTGTAGATATTAGTTTTGAACAACACATACATATTTGTAGTTTTCTCCATTTGCGCCTTTTTTTATAACAGCCTCGATTTATTTGTGCTTTGAGCTTAAAGCTCTAACAGACCTTAGAGCTTTTTGCCTAATATTGTCCAATAATATCTAATTTTTCTCTATTGATTTGGCTTTCCAGTTCAACTCAAAGGCTTATGTTTCTAAGCCTTTCTCTATTCTAGTTTTCCAGATACAATAGATAATAAGAAATAGAGAAAAAGTTAAACATATAATTTGACATTTATATTTTATTGTAGGTAAGTACATGATGGATAAGAGTTGGATACTCATTAAGAATAGGACGTTACCTCAATACTTAAATGGTGTGGAACAGTTTTTGAACTTTGCATTTTCTAATCCTAATGTTGGTGTAAGAATCCAATGTCCGTGTGTTAAGTGTAACAATGTTCTTTGGAAAACGCGAGAAGAAGTAAAGACAGATTTACTTAGGCGAGGAATAGATTCGACATATGATAGGTGGATTTATCATGGTGAGTCAGATTCATCTTCAGATAATGGAACAAATGTTGGTACAGATTCTGATATAGGGAATGATGATGCTTCCACTTTTGAAATGTTGCATGACATTTATCGTGGTATTTCCACTAACAGTCATGAGTTTTATGAGAATAGTGAGTCTAATTGCGAAGAGCCTAATACAGAAGCTAAAATTTTCTATAAATTATTAAAAGACGCAGAGCAAAAGCTATATCCTGATTGTGAAAAGTTCTCCAAACTCTCTTTTGTAATGCGTCTTTTTCAAATGAAATGTCTGCATGGCTGGAGTAATACCTCATTTGACTCTTTATTGAAATTACTGAGTGATGTTTTACCAAAAGAAAATGTGCTCCCGAATTCTATCTATGAAGTTCAAAAAATAATTAAAGGCTTGGGTTTAGATTATGTGAAAATAGATGCATGTGTTAATAATTGCATTTTATATAGAAAGGAATATGCGGATCTTGAGCAATGCCCTAAATGTGGTGAGAAAAGATGGATGGTAAGAAAAGGAGAACATACTGATGAAGAGGTTGCTTCAGAAAATTCGAATAAGAGAAATAAAGGAATTTCTAGAAAGATTCTTAGATACTTTCCTATCATACCAAGATTACAACGATTATTTATGACAAAACGTACCGCTGAAGATATGAGATGGCATAAAAATAAGAAAGTTGATGATGGAGTTTTACGACATCCAGCTGACTCCTTGGCGTGGAAAAATTTTGATGAAAACTATCCAAGTTTTGCTTTAGATCCACGTAATGTAAGGCTTGGGCTTGCTTCAGATGGCTTTAATCCTTTTGGTTCAATGAGTAATGCTTATAGTATGTGGCCGGTAATATTGATACCATATAATCTCCCCCCATGGCTATGCATGAAACAATCAAATCTTTTGTTGTCTTTGCTTATTCCTGGACCAAAAGGCCCTGGTATGGATATTGATGTGTATCTCCAACCCTTGGTAGATGATTTGAAAACCTTATGGGAGAGTGGAATTGAGACTTATGATGCTTTTATGAAACAAAATTTTTTCTTACGTGCTTCTTTGTTGTGGACAATTAATGACTTTCCAGCTTATGGTATTTTGTCCGGTTGGAGCACTAAAGGTAAATTAGCTTGTCCGGTTTGTCATATACATACTTGTTCCATTTACTTGAAATACGGTCGCAAGCAATGCTATATGGGTCATCGTAGGTTCTTGGATATAAATCATCCCTATCGTCGAAATAAAAGTTCTTTTGATAACACAAAGGAAGAAAGACTTGCACCACAAGCTTTGAGTGGAGATGATGTGCTTGCACAACTTAATACATCCTCACAAATATTAGTTGACAGCAGCACAAGAAAAAGAAAACGAGATGCAATAAGATATGACAATTGGAAGAAAAGAAGTGTATTCTTTGAACTCCCTTATTGGAGGACTTTATTGTTGAGACATAATTTGGATGTGATGCATATAGAAAAAAACATCAGTGAAAGTGTGATAGGAACGTTATTAGATATTGAAGGAAAAACAAAGGACACGTTAAAATCTCGGTTGGACTTACAAGAGATGAAAATAAAAAAATCCCTCCATCCAATAAAAAGTGGTGATAAGTACATACTTCCTCCAGCAAGCTATACAATGTCTAAAAATGAGAAGATTCAATTTTGCCAGCTCATTAAAGAAGTCAAGTTTCCTGATGCTTATGCTTCTAACATTAGTCGTTGTGTCAATGTTAAGGAAGCAAGAATTTTCGGACTTAAAAGTCATGACCACCATGTTTTTTTTCAACGCATTTTTCCACTTATCATCAAAGGGATTTTGCCAAAAGATGCATATGATCCATTAGTTGAACTGTCATTATTCTTTACCGATTTGTGCGCTAAAGAGTTGTATGTGGAGAAGTTAGATCAACTAGATAAAAGTATACGTGTGACAATTTGTAAATTAGAACGTGTGTTTTTGCCAACGTTCTTTGATGTTATGGTTCATTTGGCAATTCATTTGGCAATGGAGGCAAAGTTGGGTGGTCCCGTTCAATTTCGATGGATGTATTACATTGAAAGGTTGGATTCTTGTTCCTCTAAACTATTCCTTTAGTTGCTCTTCTAGTTAAAATTTGTTGCAAAACTGATCTATTTTTACGTCATAGATTTTTACGCACCTTGAAAGGTTATGTACGAAATAAAGCTCGCCCAGAAGGTTCAATTGCCGAGGGATATCTTGCTGAGGAGTGCATGATATTCTGTTCTAAATATTTGACTGATATGGAGACAAAGCAAAATCGTCCGGATAGAAATTTTGATTCTTCTAATATCGAACAAAATGGCTTTTCTGTATTTAATTGTCGTGGTAAGCCTTTAGTAGGGGGTACTTGGATAAACTTGAGCACTCATGACATCAATCAAGCTCATTTTTATATCCTCCAAAATTGTGAAGAAGTCAGACCTTGGATTGAGTAAGATACCTTTCAGTTAGTTTACATCCTTTTATTTTTATGGAAATCTCAACAACAATGTTTTAATAATATTTTTTTTGATTTTATTAAATGCTCACATTATATAGGCAACACTTAGAAATATTAAGGAACGAGAATACTAGAAATGTTTTCAAGAGGCACAAGGAGGAATTTCCTTTGTGGTTTGAGAAAAAGGTAAATTATATCATTTGATGCTTGTTTATCTTTATTTAGGATTATTTGTAAATTATATTTTTTAAATAGTATTAATATTGTGACTTTGTAATTGAAATATTATAGGTGGTACAGTTAAAAGAAAATGGTGATGGCCGAATTACCAGTGGATTACTAGCTTTGGCAAGACGTCCAGATCCTCGTGTTTATTGCCATAATGGATATATTATCAATGGGTTTAGGTTTCGAACAATGAAATCTGAGCTAGGTTTGAAAACTCAAAATAGTGGTGTAGTTGTGAAAAGTGATGAACATACAGGAAATATTGATTATTATGGAAAGATAAGGAATATTTTAGAGATCCAATATTTGGATAATAATTCAGTCATATTATTCCAATGTGACTGGTTTGAAGTTCCTACTCAAGGTCGCAGTCAAAGTAGAGGTTATAAACGGGATGAATATGGATTCATATGTGTAGATGTGACACGACTCCATTATACAAATGATCCATTCATTTTAGGATCACAAGCACAATCTGTGTATTATGTTAAACACGATCAAAATGAGAATTGGCATGCTGTGGTAAGAGTAAGACCACGGAATTTGTTTGATTTACCCGAACAAGAAGATGAAACGGAACCGTATCAACTGATTGACTTGGTTGAAAGAGGAGAAGTAGATCTTCAAATAGAGTCTGACAATGATGTTATTAAAATACAAAGAGAAGACATTGAGGGAGTGAGTGTAGATGCACCTTCTCTAAGTAACGAGGAAGAAGTAGACCTAGAAGCTTTTGATGAATCTGATCATGAAAATGAAGATGACTCAAATGAAGAATATCTTTCTGATGAGTTTGATGAAAATGAGGATGATGACTGGTTGTAATTTGCTTAGTGATATTAGTTTTGTTTGAATGATTGGATGTTGATTACTACCTCAAAGGTCGTAACTTTATATGATAGTTTTATGTTGCAACCAGCTAAGCTAGTTGTAAGTAATGTCTTGGCAAATTTAATTAGTTTCATTACCATTGGATGATTTCTTACAGGAGAACTTTATTGTGTTGTAGTCTGTGAGCAGGGTTTAACTTTCACTTTGATAATTTATTTCGTTTTCGGTCTTATGTTTTCCTTTTAATTATCCGTGTTCTCGTGTCATATTCTGAGCTTGGATACATATGTTAGCTTGTGCTTCTGACCAGTGGATGATACACTATTAACTGCATTAGGATGTTGTTCACATATGCAAATGCATCTTTGGTACAAGAAACTTCAGAAACTAATAGCCACAAATAATATGGCACATTGTGAAAGAAAAGTAAGGGAATGTTAGTTCCAGCCTCCACCTTGTGCTATTCTTTTTGGCTGCAAAAGATAATGTTTATATGATAAAGGTAAACATTACATTTTTTGGCATCATTCATATAGTTATGCTTCTTGCATAAGTGGTTTCTGATTTCTCTGCCTCTAATACCTTTAAGGCAAATAAACGAGGAACTGCTTCTAGTGCTACCTTGTATTTTGCTTCTGTCACTTGTTCATTCGACTAGTCCAATAATATAATTTCTTTTAATGTGTTGCAGCATATAATGATGACGGATGTGCATGTTTCTAATGATGAAATTGTTGATGTAGTCTCAAATCCACTGCCAGGTAAGTTAATTTATTTGTTAAAATTCTGCCCTATAAAATTTCTGCTCAAAACCAGGACTGGTTGCAATTAGAGTTTGGTACGTGTTCTTGCACGCTTGGAGATCTCCTATTTCTAAGCGGTTGTTGCACGACTGCTTGCTGCTGATTCTGTTGTTAAATGAGAGACTATGCAAGTAATCTTCTATTGGAACTCTCTAACTTTGACTCGAGTTGGTCTCCAATCAAATCAAAGACAGATGAACAAATGATTCAAATATAAGTTTCTCTCCCTTCTCTCTGCCTTTTTCGTTGGACAAGTTTTCATTACTAACGCCAAGTCTCTGTCGAATTTACGAGTTGTCTACCTTCTGCCTACATCTTTCTTTAAATCTTTCATATTCAGTTCTGGATACTAGGGGTTTCAAAAATATAGATAAAGTGGTTTCACGGAGGTGTGTCCATTAAGTACAATGAAGTTTCATGCAGAAGCAGTAGTATCCAAGAGGTTATGATGCTATACTGAAACTTATGCCATACTGAAACTTCCTGAGTAAAAGCTGCTCTTAATGATGCTATTTCAGCGTCTGTTCTGTGGCCCTCTTCCCCCCAGTCCAGTAGTTTCACTGTAGAATGTTAACGAGAAACATGTTATTAAGACCACTAGTTTATGGTAGTCATTAAATCATTCCAAAATTTGTTAAAAAGTTTCAACAGGAAAAATGGACAATTTTTAGACAAGCAAATTTGTTAAGGCCCTGTAGCAGAGACAATGACAACCACATTTAATACCAAAAAGCTATTTAAAGCAAGGATATAAAAACAAAAACAAAAAAACCAAAATTAATGGGAGAGCAAAAAATGAGATCCAGAGTTGTAGGATCAGGATGGAAAGCATTAGTGCAAACTTCACATGCAAACCTATCTTACCACCAGCAGGATGCTGTTTTGGTGCAGCATCACCCTTTGTTCGCTGGTTAAAAGGATAGTTAGCATTTTCATGATACTTAGGTAAAGTTGAGTCATTTTTTCGCTACAAGTGTCTTTTCCAAGAAATGTTCCATTGGAACTGTTCCATTGCATCATTATATATGTTATGTTAACTATACATCTAAATATTTTCATATATAGCTGAAGGTAAAAAGAGAAAAGGAAGAGGGAAGACAACAGGACTTTCAATCCAAAAGAAACGCAAAGATAGTGACAATGGAAAGTTGAAGGTGATTATTCCACCAGATCGAACTGTAGCAGTAGGCCCTGGAGCTAATGATTTCATTACTGAGCTCTCTGTTAAAGTTATGCATAACGCTAGGCATGATGTCAAGAATTGGAAGGAAGTTCCTGATGTAGCAAAAGATAGGATTGTTGCTCATATGCTGGTAATTCACTCTATTCCCTTAGAATATTCTTGTTGGTTTAGTGAACATAAGCAAACTCTCAATGCAAGTATACAAATATATGAGGGTATCTTTGAAACAGTCCTCGGTTCATTGGCAGACAATCATAACTCTATTTTAGGTAAGCTCACTTAAGTTTATTCTGAATTCAGGACACCTTCCAACTTCCAGACTCACAACACAATCGAGATACTATCCTTAAAACAGCGAATAATTTATATAGATATCGTCGTAGTAGGCTCCATGATCACTTCAAAAAATATTCTACAAAGGAGGAACGCTTGCAGAACATGCCAACCGATGTTAGTGAAGCTGAATGGAAATTCTTGGTTGAATATTTCGATCTTGATACTTTTAAGGTAATTAATTAGCAATACGCCAAAATTAAATTGATTTAACCTTGTATATTATTTATTTTCTTATTTCACTTCTTATACTGGGTAGTTGTTGTTGTTGTTGTTATTCTACTTCTTATAATTCATCAGAAAATATATTTACAAATTCAAATTCAATACAGAGAATGAGTAGTCGAAACAAAACCAATAAGGCAAAACAAGAAATGAATCATATTTGCGGCAGAAAATCCTTCCAGGCAATATCTTTTGAACAGGTAACATATATCTTTATTTTGACGAATTTTGGTTATTTTTAACTGTATAGCATAATTTGATTTATTTTGGTAGAGAGATACAAGCACTGGAAAAGAGCCAAACTTGCAGAAACTTTGGGAATTAACTCACATGAAGAATGGACACTGGGTTAATGATGCATCTGTTGAGTTACATGTACGTGCGAGACTATTATCCTTATTCCTAGAATGTGAGTCCGTAGAAATAAATATTAAAAGTTAAAGCCTACATAATTTTTTGTAGGATAAGGTGAAAGAATATATTGCTGAACAAATTCAAGAAATTGAAGAAGATACTGATTTGGACCCAGTTGTTAATGCTGCATTTATGAAAGTTGTTGGAGAAACGTCAAGTTATTGCCGTGGTCAAGGTTTGGGAGTTAAATCAACAAGTAAGAGATCCATGAATGAAATTCAAGAGAAACTACAAGCACAACAAAAAGAGGCAGAAGAAGAGCGTCGTAAACGAGAGAGTGTAGAATGCCAGCTAAAGGAAGTAAAGTTTAAGCTTGAGGAAGAGCGAAAAAATCGAGAAGCCATAATGCGTGACCAAAAACTATTGAAAGAGAGCATGGTGGCACTAGCATCACATATACTAAGTAATGAGGTATTTCAGTTACTTGCTTTTGGTCCTAAAATATTTCGTTCAAACTAGACAACAATAAAAGTGGTAGCATCACTTTCTTCTTTTGTGGTATTCTTTTCATTCTCTACGGCTTGAATTGGTGGGGGTGATGGTACTGCTGATGTTTCTGCATCTTGCAATATTATTAAATGTACAAAAATATTCCTTGTAGCACCTATTAATTCATTAACTGAGGGGTTTGGACTAGACTGCTGTTACATGTTACTGCATTTTGATTTGTGTTTTCGACTGGAACTAGCTGCTTGGCAGGTGTTTCTGCACTAGGAACCAAACTTCCAGCTACTGCATTATGTCTAGCAGTAGTAGGAGAATTTCTAGGTATAAACACTGGTGCATTGCAGTTTAAATTACTCTTGGAGCATGTTATTGGTACCCTATCATGTTTTGGCTCCAAATCTTCTCCTGCACTCTCCTGCTCACCTTGTTGATCAGGTTCTTCAGATGAATATCCACCAAAACCATCACCCCAATCCTCTTCATCATCATCCTCCAGTTGACAGCAGTAGAAAGTCTTGCTAACGCTGATGTAGCAGGCACATCTCTTGACAGAGGAGGAGGGCCCTTACCACTCTTTGAACCATCGACACAAGTGTTTACATATTACCCTCCCTAGACCCCAATTTGTGGGAATATATTGGGTTGTTGTTGTTGTTATATAAATAAATACTCTGTGTGTGTGTATATAGATTGAGATAGAAGTTCTGAATGAATGGTGGGACGACACGAGCTTGCTGATTGTTTTGGATTTATATTAATGCCAGCATGAAATGTATTTGATTCTCTGGTGTTGGTTTGAAACCACCAAACTCAAGTTATGTCCATGCATATTTTTTCTAGAATCCAAGTTACTGAACTGTGTTATAGATGTAGGTGGACTGGTTGGGATAGTTTGCACTGTGTTGATACCATACCTGACCTTTTTTTTATCAGGCAAAAGTCAAATTTCATTACTTTGCATCCATTGAAACCATACCTGACCTAGTGCATCCTATCTAAATGATTGAGCAGTATAATAAACCATGACAAGATAAGGAAAATGGATGAAAGTTAAATTTTAAATAGCTGCTGAATGCAGCAGGCAGTAGGCTGGGGATCCCTGATATGAAGGGATATTAAAGTTAGTCGAATCTATAAATTACTCTCGTCGCACTATCTTTGTTTCTTCCTCGTTCCTATATCATATATTTCCAATGATTTGTACAACAAATTAAGTTATGTAATTTTATTATGTTTAGCAGAATGGAGTTCCTGCTGCAATTCTCAATATTTTTTCTAATTTAAGTGGTTCGGATGGTGCAAGTTGTTCAAGACATATGGATGACATCACGGTAAGAAAACTCTGTCTAACTCTTGTAAAGGTAAATTCTTTGGTTGATATTGTTCGCTGTCATATTTGTATTTTTCTCAATTAAAAAAGAAAAGTTGCTTGATCTTGGACCTTTGAAAGGTGATATGCTTGTTCTTAGTGTCCCCTGATTTGGACTTAGTGTCCAACTTGTCATCTGATTTGTACTTGTACCAAGATGCCCAATAGAGATAATTTATAAAGTTTATGCACCTTAAAATGGCCATGAAGTCAGGGAGCATCTATGGATACTAATAGTTTCTCTACTGGTGAGCACAGTTGTGTAATATCTGTCAAGAAAAGTTATGGCTGAAGGGTTCCTTCTTTGGCTGGAATGGATCTACCTTCTGAATTTCTATTTCACAATTGGTCATCTTTGAGCCACTTATGAACTGTATGTATGTGCTTGGATCACTATTCGCCAAGTAACTTGATACTATATCTTTTCTTGTTACTACTTGGAATGATGTATGTCTGGTCCTTGTTGTAACCGATGGAATTATCCTGCTTCTAAGCCCTATATTTGATCTTAAATAACCATCTGCCAGACAATGGATTCACTCATTCTTGCTCATTTCTCTATCTTATTCTCTCTTGTGATCCATACTTGTGTACTTTATAGTTTTTATTTATAAAAGATATAACTATATAATTTATATTCTTTTTGTAGGATGAGCATGAGTAAACCAATATAGATGGCAATCATGGATGTACAAGCTACTGGAAGAAAATCTACTTTTGGAGTTGTTATTTGATTAGAAATTATGACTCTTGAGATGTTCTTGTTCTTTTTTTTTAAGTAAACACATATGTTTTAGTGGTAGGTTTTGAAAGTATGTAAATACATTGAACTTAGTTGTAGTCACTTTTGCAAATATATATCAAATATTAATTTTTATATATACATTTGTGATGTTTTAAAAGATTTAAAATGTGAATTGTTTATGTAGCCACTACATATTTGTCGTTGTTACTTGTACAACAAAAAATGTAATATTGTTGGCAAAAAGTGATTTTATGGCCACAATAATACTTGTTGCTAAAAGTCTTATAACAGATTATTAACTACCCTCCCGCCAATTTTTTGGCCACAAGTAATATTGTTGCGAAAAAATGATTTATCGCAACAATAATTATTGTTGCTAAATATTTTCATAAGCCACTGTTGTGTGGCCAAAAAATAATTTATTGCAACAACTTTCTTTGTTGCGTTACGGTAACTTTGTGCAACAATATCTTTCGTTGTTGCAAAAACTTTTCCCATCAGCATTTATTGCAACGACATGCAACAATTTTTTTGTTGTTGCTAAAAGTATATTTTGCAACAATATTCAATATATGGCAACAAAAAAATTTGTGGCAAATTCCATACTTTCTTGTAGTCCGCTCGAAAAGCATGGAAGGAATAATTTTAATAGCTTAACAATACTATTTACATTTGAACATTGATATGAAAAAAGGCTAAGTTGTACTTGTATAACTCATATTGTCGGACTTTGGTTTTTTTTTCTTTTTGTTATTTGAAGAACTGAGGTTGAATTCACATTAAAATTCACATATTTTAAAACTATACTTTGTAAGTCATGTTGTGTCTTATATTTTCTTTTTCTTTCTTTCTTTTTTTGTTGCTTTTTTGCTTTTGAGCAGAGGGAATAATTTGATTTGGAAATTCAGTAATGGTGTAAACAAGTACACAGAAAATAGAATAATATGTAAATTTGAATGAAAAAAGAAAAAATTATATATATAAAAAAGCTTCCATCTAAAAAGAGGTGCAAAATAGTTGTCGTGTAGTTCTAAGAGAAAAAAACATAAAATTTAGTGAAGGAGGTGACAGTAAACAAAACCTAAGTATTTCTGTAAGGTGTGGTAAGCTCAAGTCACGTCATCTCGCACAATGACTCAGATAGTCAGAAACCTTTCTGTCACTTTTTTTCTTCTTTATTTATTTTGGAGATAATAATTTTATTTTTTGCTTTTGATAAATAAGAATTTGACTTTTCTTTTTGTCAAGTAAAATATGTTCTTATCAACGGAACCATTACATCTTTGGCGTTTCAATCTAGTTTAGTTTAGTCGAAACTTTGATAGAGTTTTGAGAAATAACTATGAGAAAATAGGAACCGCAGATTGAACAAAAAAAAAGCTCAGTATATTAAGTTACCGCTATGCGTGAGGTTCGAGAAAGAATCGGATTATAATGGTTTATTCTACGCAGTTTTATCTTGTATTTCTATAAGAGACTATTTTCACAGCTCGAACTCATGACCTCCTAATTACATATCACAACTTTATCAATTATGTCGAAACCGTTTGACCAATAAATATAGATCTTGGTCCAAATAATTAAATTTATGTAAACGAGGGTTAATTTTAGCTAACAATAATGTCCCTAGATAGATGTAACGACCCGACCAGTCGTTTTGCCTTCTATAACCCCGTTCCCCTAAATAAGACTTTTCGTACTTACTTTTACTGATTTAAGACTTGCGGGGATAGTTGGTTCGTGATCTGGAAGAGTTCATGTTGAAATCGAAACACTGGTTCCTTAAGGTTGGCTTAAAAGGTCAAGTTTGACTCCGATCAACATTTTAAGTAAACGGCCTCGAAATTGAGATTTGACTATTTAATAGGTTCGTATGATAATTTCGGACTAGGCGTATGTTCGGATCGGATTTTGAATGACTTGGGAGCATTCTGGCACCTAATAGTAAAAGTTGGTTCATTAAAGATTTTAGAAGTTCTTTAAATTTGGTTTGGAGCGGGTTTTGGTGGTATCGAGGTCCAAACAGAATTCTGAGACATGGAATAGTTCTGTAATGTCATTTAAGACTTGCCAAAAAATTTGGTGTCATTCCGAGTTGCTTAAGTACGTTTCAGCGCATTGGAAGTAAATTAAAGAACTTAAAGTTCTTACGTTTGATTCAATTGATTTTGGTGGTACGATTTTTAGTCTTAATATTGTTTCGGATGTTTCGAAAGTTTGAGCGAGTCCGTTTTATGATTCCAAACTTGTTGGTATATTCGGGTGGAGGCCTGGGGGCATCGGACGAGGCTCGGACCAAGTTGGAAACTTGGAGAAAGAGCTGAATCTCCAAGATCGATCATAACTTGTTGGTATATTAGGGTTTAATCATATTCTTAGATTGGAAGTAGGTTTTGAGACAAGTTAAGTCTCTTGTCTAACATTATAAGAGGAAAATCTCCCCCATAAATGAACTTAATTAAGATGTGATTTATTTGTGGGGGCTAGGTACGAGAGCTCGTACGTAGCTACTATTCTTATTTTTGGCCGGTAATTTTAGGCTCACACCATGCTATGTGGACACCGTTATTTAATTATATTTGTTAATTCTATCAATGAAATTAAGTTGAGGAATTCTAAGGATTTAAAAACTTTAAGTTGAATTGTCTTTATTTTGAAATGAATTAAGAAAGGATTATGATTTATTGATAAATTTATATTTGACCGCTTCGCATGTATGATTCGCGAGCGGGGTGATTAGATGCATCTATGGTTCAGGCCTTCGACCCCCGATAATAAACGATTTACATTTATGTTGGATCTCGTCCTCTGTGGAATTTGTGTGTGATAATAAAACTGTGAGTCCTTTTCATAACTTGTATGCATTCATTGTTTGGGAGATCACTTATTTAAATGAAGGAAGTGTTTTGAGTTCTTAAATATGATGAGAGAATTGTTCAGCTAGTTCTTGTTATGAGTTTTATTGTTATCTCTATATATCATGCTTAATTAATTTCATGTTATTATATTATTGGCCCTTAGTAAGTATCGGAGTCGACCCCTCGGGTCTTGGCACACACTAGTAGACTTATGATTTTGGTTTTATTTATATGATTATGGAGACGTCTGTATTTATCTTCGAGAGGTTATAGGGCATTGGGAAAACACTCATTATTCATCTCCTATCGTGAAGTTGATGGTATACCAAGTTCCTTTCTCTTATTCTCTCATAGATGGTGAGAACGCGCGCAACAAACGTTCCGGACCCAAGAGAAGATGCTCCCCCCATTGCTAGAGGCCGAGGTAGATGCCGGAGGAGGACACATGCTCGAGGTAGGGGGAGCGGACATCCTAAAGTTGCCCCAGTTTCACCTCCAGCAGATCCAGTAGAGGATCTCATCATTTAGAAGTAAAGCGAGGTGCCCGCAGTAGAGCCAGCCCCAGTTGATTTCATGTCAGCGCCGGGCTTTCAGGAGATCATGGGACGTATGCTGCGGTTCACGAATTTTATGACACAAAATGGTTTATTTCCAGAAAACCCAGCCATATCTCAGGTGAGAGGGGAGCACATACCCCTACTACTCAGGCTCTTAGGCATGCAACTACAGTATATCAGACTCAAGGTACACTACCCATGGGCGGAGCCCAGCCTGTTGCAGCGGCTGTACCTGAGCCTAGACTAGCTGCATCCGGCGACCCGCAGAAGCTCTTGGACAGGTTGACTAGGCTACACCCTCATGTCTCTCTCCTATCTTTGGAGGAGAGCGGCATGAGGATCCCCGGGAATTTATTGATAGGTGCAGGGATAGACTGCATAACATAAGGATATTAGAGTCGCATAGGGTGGATTTCACTACCTTCTAGATGGAGGGCAGGGCTCGCAGATGGTGGCAGTCTTATCTTCTTGATATGCTAGTGGGTTCTCCTCTCCTGACTTAGGACCAGTGTACACGTCTTTTCTTGGGTAGGTATATTTCACCCTTCTAGAGGGAAGAGTTGCGGTGTTAGTTTGAGCAGCTCGTGCAAGGTCAGACGCTATTGAACGATTATGAGGTGAGATTTTCTGAGTTGTCTCGCCATTCACATATGATACTTCCTACGGACGCAGAGTGAGCGCATAGATTTTTTGTGGGGATGCACCCTAGTAGTCGGGATAGTATGGCCTGTGAGCTTGAGATGGGTATTGATTATCGGCTAGTGGATAAGATTGCTCAGAGGATTGAGGGCAACCACCAGAGTGATAGAGAGAAAATGCAACAGGACAAGAGGAATCGATTCTTTGGAAAGTTTAGAGGTGCCCTGACTAGGGGCGGAGGTTTGTTTGGGAGGGGTTAGCCTAGCAGGCCCACATATCCAGCACCACCACCTCCTCAAGGTGTTCCAGCACGACCCTATTTTAGTGCTATTCCATATAGTTCTTATCTCCCACTAGCTCATTAGGGTGCTTCCAGTGCCATGCTAGAGAGTTCATACCACCCACCAGCCATTCAGGGTCCTTCTAGTGGATATTCAGACCATGAGGGTCAGACTTCGGGGCAACAGTCTATGATACCAAAAGGTTGTTACGAGTGTGAAGATTCGGGTCATATGAAGAGAACCTGTCCCGGACTTTGGGGCAAGGCAGTACGACAAGTTTATTAGCCCAAGATTGCAGCACCAGTCATTTAACCACCTATAGGGGGGAGGTAGGTTGGTAGGGGTCGTCCTAGAGGTGCAGGCCATGCAGGGGGAGGTCAGCCAACTATATTTCAGTCAGGTGGAGGCCAGCAAGTCGATGCTCCAACTAGATTTAGTGCTTCTTTAGCCAGACCAGATTCAGTGGCCTCAAATGCAGTGATCACAAGTATTTTTTCTATCTACGGTATGGACACTTCAATTTTATCAAATCCAAGATCTACCTATTCATATGTATCATCTCTATTTGCTCATTGCCTGGATATTCCTCATGAGTCCTTCGGTACTTCTATTTATGTGTCCACTCTTGTGGGCGATTCTGTGGTTGTGGATCGGATCTTTCGGTCGTGTGTGATCACATTCTATGGTTACAAGACTAGAGAGAACCTTCATTTACTTGATATGACCGACTTTGAGGTCATCCTGGGCATGGAATAGTTATCCCTATATTATGCCTTCCTTGATTATCATGTCAAGACTGTTACTTTGGTGATGCCAGAGTTACCGAGATTGGAGTAGACAAGTTCCTTTGTTAGTATAGCTAATTGAGTCATCTCTTTTCTGAAGGCTTGACATTTGGTCGAGAAGGGTTGTTTGGCTTATCTAGCCTATGTTTGGGATACCACCGTAGAGTCTCCAACGATTGATTTAGTGCCAGTAGTACCGAAGTTCGCCGATGTGTTTCCTTCTTACCTCCCAAGTATGCCACCAAATTGTGATATTAATTTCTGTATTGACTTGGCTTCGGGCACTCAACCTGTATCTATCCACCATATAGTATGACTCCGAAAGAATTGAAAGAGTTGAAGGAATAACTTGATGAGTTGCTAGCAAAGGGGTTCGTCAAGCAAACGTATCACTTTGGGGTGCACCATTGCTATTCATGAAGAAGAAAGATGGGACTATGCAGACGTACATTGATAACCTCCAGTTGAACAAGGTTACCATCAAGAACAAGTACCCGTTATCGTGTATTGATGATTTGTTTGACTAATTGCAGGGTGCTAGGGTATTTTCTAAGATAGACTTGAGATCGAGGTACCATTAGTTGAAGATTCGGGACACAGATATTTTGAAGACTGCCTTCCATACTAGATATAGCCATTATGACTTTCTAGTGACATCCTTCGGCTTGACTAATTCCCCAACGACGTTTATGGATTTGATGAATTGGGTGTTCAGGCCTTATATTGATTCGTTCGTTATTGACTTCATTGATGACATCCTGATTTACTCACATATTCTGGGGGACAAAAAGCAATATTTGAGAGTGGTGCTTCAGAAATTGCAAGAACATAAGTTGTATGCTAATTTCTCCAAGTGTGAGTTTTGGCTAGAGTCTGTGGCATTCTTAGGGCATATTGTACCAGGAAAGGGTATTAAGGTGGATCCCAAGAAGATTGAGGTAGTTCAGAGTTGGCCTCGTCGTACTTCATGATTGAGATCGGGAGTTTCTTGGGGTTAGCAGGTTATTATCGCTGGTTTGTGTAGGGTATTTCATCCATTGCAGCACTTCTTACTATATTGATAAAGGGTACTCCATTTTGTTGGTACGATGATCGTGAGAGGAGCTTTCAGAAACTCAAGATAGCTTTGACTACAACACGGGTTCTAGTGTTGCCTACCAGTTCAGGGATGGATACGGTGTATTGCGATGCTTCACATGTTGACTTGGGTTGTGCATTGATCCAGGAGGGGAGAGTTATTGCATATGCTTCACATCAGTTGAAGATCAATGAGAAGAATTACCATGTGCACGATCTAGAGTTTGTCGCAATTATTCATGCTCTTAAGATTTGGAGGCATTATATTTATGGGGTGTCATGTGAGGTTTACACCGATCATTGCAGCTTACAACATTCGTTCAAGCGAAGGGATCTATATTTGAGGTACATATAGCTTGAGTTTTTGAAGGATTATGACATCACTATTCTTTACTATCCGGGCAAGGCAAATGTAGTCACAGATATCTTGAGCAGAAAGGTAGAGAGTATGGGTTGCTTGGCATTCATTTTAGTAGAGGAGAAGCCACTAGCCTTGGACATTCAGTCCTTGGCTAACAGATTTGTGAGGTTGGACATTCCAGAGCCCAGCAATGTTCTCGCATGTGTTGTTGCTCGATCTTCACTATTGAAGTAGATCAAGGCTCGACAATTTGATGATCTGAACTTGGAAGTTCTTAGAGAGACAGTAATATATGGTAGTGCCAAGGAGGTTTCTATCGGCGAGAATGGCATTTTGTGACTCCAGGGTCTTCTATGTGTTCCCAATGTCGATGGCTTGAGAGGGAAGATCCTAGAGGAGGCACGAAGTTCTTGATATTCCATTTATCCAGATGTTACGAAGATGTATCATGACCTAAGACAACATTATTGGTGGTGACGGATGAAAAAAGACATAATTGAGTATGTAGCTAGGTGCCTAAATTTCCAGTAAGTTAAGTATGAGCACTAGAGTCCAGGTGGCCTACTCCACCGGATGACTATACCATAATGGTAATGGGAGCGCATTACTATGGATATCGTAGTTGGGTTTCCGTAAACCTTGCGGAAGTTTGATGTAGTTTGGGTCATTGTCGATAGGTTGACCAAGTCGGCACACTTCATTCTAGCTGCAACTACTTATACTTCAGAGAGATTGGTCCAGATTTATATTCGGTATATAGTTCGGTTGCACGGGGTGCCTCTTTCTATCATATCAGATAGATGCCCTCATTTCACTTTGCATTTCTAGAGAAGCGTATAGAGGGATTTGGGTACCCATGTAGAGCTCAGCACTGCATGTCACCCATAGACTGACGGGCAGACAGAGCGGACAATTTAGATATTAGAGGAGGACATGCTCAGACCATGTGTGATTCACTTTAGAGGACAGTGGGATCAGCTCTTACCTGTGGCCGAGTTTGCTTACAACAACAATTATCAATCCATCATTAATGTGACTCCATTTGAGGCTTTATATGGTTGGCGATGCCGTTCTCCTATCGAGTGGTTTGATCACGGTGAGGCTAAGTTATATTGAATTAATTTAGTAAAGGATTCCTTGGTAAAGTTAAAGTTGATTCAGGAATGACTTTGCACAGCACAATACATATAGAAGTGTTATGCGGATCACAAGGCACGTGATATGTCATTTATGGTAGGCGAGAAGGTTCTATAGAAACTCTCGCCGATAAAGGGATCATGAAGTTCGAAAAGAAGGGCAAGTTGAGTAAAGGTTTATAGGCCCATTTGAGGTGTTGATGTGAGTTGGGGAGGTTGCTTATAAGCTTGCTTTACCTCCTATCCTATCAGGGTTCATTTGGTTTTTCACGTGTCTATGCTTCAGAGGTATCCTACCGACTTGTCACATGTGTTAGACTTCAGCACTATTTATCTAGATGAGAGCTCGGGTTATGAGGAGAAGCCAATTTCCTTTGTTGTTAGACAGGATCGCAGTTTAGATCCAAGAGGATTTTCGCGGTGAAGCTCTATTGGAGAGGCCAACTAGTCGAGGAGACGACCTGGGTGTCCAAGGAAGACATGCGAAACAGATATCCAAACTTATTCAATACTTCATGTATGAATATAAACCCGTTCAAGGACGACCATTTTTTTAAGAGGTAGATAATGTAACGACGCGACCAGTCATTTTTCCTTCTAGAACCCTGTTCCCCTAAATAATATTCGGGTTGATATTAGAATACTTGGTTCCTTAAGGTTGGCTTAAAAGGCCAAGTTTGAATTCGGTCAACATTTTGAGTATACGACCTCGGAATTGGGATTTGAGGATTTCAATAGGTTCGTGTGATGATTTCAAACTTGGGTGTATGTTTGGATCGGGTTTGGATGATCCAGGAGCGTTTTGATACCTAATAGTGAAAGTTGGATCTTTGAAGATTTTAGAAGTTCTTTAAATTTGGTTTGGAGCAGGTTTTAGTGATATCGAGGTCCAAACAGAACTTTGAGATAATGAATAGTTTCGTAATGTCATTCTGAATAGTTTAAGTACGTTTCAGCGCTTTGGACGTAAATTGAAGTTCTTAAATTTGATTCAAATGGTTTTGGGGTACGATTATTAGTTTTAATGTTGTTTCGGGCGTTCCTAGAGTTCGAGCAAGTCCGTTTTATGATTTCAATTTTGTCGGTTGTGAGCACGTGATTTTTGCCATAAGTAATGAAATTCCAAAATTAAAATAAATAATATTTTTGTTTGCAATTACATATTTGATTGAAATAAAGTGTATTTGTGTGATTGAACAATTAAAAATGAAAATTAGAAAATTTAAAAAATAGGTTAAGTATAAAATGTGACGACCCAAAGGGTCATCACCTATTTTCCTCACTTGTTCTGCACTTCCGAGGCCTTGAACACCTCATTTTATATTGCCTCGATTTACGTGCATGATCCGGTCATGTTGCCAAAAAGCTTTTGTGATGGAATATGTGAAATCTATGAGAAATTTGAAGAAAAATGATATTAATATTGATATAGTTGACTTCGGTCAACGTTTTTGGTAAACGGACTCGGACCCGAGATCGGACGATCCCGAAAGGTCCGTAGGAAAATATGGGACTCGGGCATGTGTCCGGAGTCGAATTTTGAGGCCTAGAGCCTAAGATATGAATTTTTATGTTAAATTGTTTTTGCTGAAATTATTAAAGGAAAATGAATTAAATGACCTTGGCATCGGGCTCGTATTTTGGTTCCGATGCCCGGTACAAGTCTTAATTGTTATATATGTGCTTTCTGCAAAGTTTGGTGACATTTGGATGTCGTTTGATGTGTTTTGAACCTTGAATTCCAAATTTGAAAGTTATGAAACTAAAAGAAAGATAATCATGAACTTGAGGCTTGATTTGATGAAAACGATGTTATATTGGCGATGTGATCGCACGAGCAAGTTTGTAATATGTTTTTAATGTTGTGTGCATGTTTGGGTTGGAGCCCGGGGGGCTCGGGTAAAGATTTGATAGGCCGTTGTAGCAAATTCTGAAAAATATCACAGCTGGTTTTTCACCTAGCTGGTATCTTCGCAAATGCGAAGATTTTATAGCAAATGCGAAGAAGACCCAGACTAGCCTTGGTTCGCAAATTCGAACCAATCTTCGCAAATGCGAAGATAAGAGACCAAGTCAGTGTTCGCAAATGCGAACAATTGATCGCAAATGCGATGGTGTCCAGGAACACTTGAGTTCGCAAATGCGAACTATTGATCGCAAATGCGAGGCTGTCAGTGAAGGCACAGGTTCGCAAATGCGAACCTTTTCTCGCAAATGCGAGAGCCACAGACCAAAACATGTTGTGTTCGCAATTGCGAACAAATGTTCGCAATTGCGATATCCGCAGCTGTGCAAATTTATACTTAAACGAATTTTTGACCTCTTTTCTTCATTCTTTCAAAACCCAACACACCACACACGAACCCCCAAGAGCAAAATCACTCCAAAGCACTTGTAAGTCACTTTTTACTTAATTCTTTCAATTCCTAACATCATTAAACATGTTTTTCAAGAGAAATCAAAGGTTTTCATGGTAGAAATTCTTGTTTTTGGGTAGAACATAGGATTTTCATGAATTGGGGAATTGGACCTCGAATTGAGGTCCGATTTTAAAACAAATCATATATTTTAACTCGTGGGGGAATGGGTAACCGGATTTTAGTCCGAACCCCGAGTTTCGACCACGTGGGGCCAGAGGCGTTTTGGGAAATCTTGGGGTAAACTTTGAGAAAACCATTTTTAAGCATCCAAACTATGTTATATAGTATTTATTAATGTAATGGAATCAATTGTGATTAGATTCGAGCAAGTTGAAAGCGGAAATTCGAGGTAAAGCTATAGTTGAAGGATAAGTTGGACTTCAAGGCTAGAGGTAAGTGTTTGATCTATCCTAGCTTGAGGGAATATGATTTATGTGCAATTCGCTATGTGATCGAGTGCGGTGTATGGGTTGTGGTGACGAGCATCCATACACCGGCGTCTAGCATGACCGTTAGTCGTTGTTGATATTTATTGTGGGATGTTTTAAAGATGAAATCTTGAACCCTTGCCGGGTTGTAAAATTGAACATTGTTTTCCATTGCCGGGACTTGTTGTAAAGTGGATTATTGCTTTTCCTTGCCGGGACTTTGTTGTGATGATTGTTGTGTCCCTTGCTGGGACGGTTCATGATTATTGTTTTTATTCGTTTGCCCTTAACTATGATTGTTATTTGGGTGAGGAAGAGTGGTAATGCACGAAGGGTGATGCCGTGCATTGTTTTACTGATTATGCATGAAGGATCATGACGTGCCGTGTTTTACTGATTATGCACGAAAGATCATGCCGTGCCTTGTTTTACTGATTATGCACAAAGGATCATGCAGTGCCTTATTTACTGATTATGCATGAAGGATCATACCGTGCCATTTTTACTGATTATGCACGAAGGAACATTCCGTGTCATAGTTATTTAAACCATGCATGAAGGATCATGCGGTGCCATGGATATGAGGATGAGAGTAAAAGCACGAAGGGTGATGCCGTGCACTTTTATTTGATTATTTGGTGAGGATGAGAGTAAAAGCAAGAAGGGTGATGCCGTGAAACCATTTAAATTTCTTGTTTTGGTGATAGCTGTTTTTATTACACTCTGATTCTATTTACTGATTTATTATATGTTGCTGATTGTGTTTCCCCAGCATGATACCTCTTTTGTTAGTTGTATTAATCGATAATTCTGTTATTTTGTGGAATATACATTATATAGAACTGCACAGGTTTATGTGAGTGTCTGGTCCTAGGCTTGTCACTACTTCGCCGGGATAGGCCAGGCACTTACCAGCACATGGGGTCGGATTATGGTGATATTGCACTTCTGTGTGTTTTTGCACGGGTCCAGGTTCCAAGCAGGAGCAGCACCAGCAGTAGAGTACTTGTGGGATTTCCGTGCTTCCGAGACCGAGGTAGCTTGCAGGCGTCCGCAGGCCCGGCGTATCTTCTATTTATTTTGTTTATTGCTGTGGTCTCATTGTTACGAGACAAACACTTATTATTTATTTATTTCAGACCATTATGTGTAGTTATTACTTAGTAGTTCGTGAGTTGGTGACTCCACATCTTGGGTAGAGGATTTATGTCAGTTACTTAACACTACTATTCATATTTTATTCGAAAGACTTCCACATTTAAAGATATGAGTATTATTCTTGCTATTAAATATGAGAACAAAAATGATGGTATGAACAGAAAAATGTTGAATGAGTTGGCTTGCCTAGCTACCACGAGTAGGCGCTATCACGATCCCGATGGTGGGGGAAATCCGGGTCATGACAATAAAATGTTACAAATAAAGGAATTAAAAGAAAATTAGCAAAAATACAAATATATGCCGGAAATTAAAGAAAAATAGCAAATAAAAATGTCAAAAATATCAGAAAAATCAGAGAAAATAGGAAATTAAAAGAAATTGAATAATTGAAAAAGAATATAAAAAGAGAAAATAAAATACAACAAGAAAATACACAAAAAATAATAAAAATACATAAAATACACAAAAATACAAACTGGGCCAAATGTTACAAGCCCAAAACACATCAGCCCAGAAGATTAGTGATTCGGTCCAATTATGATATAATAATCAATCTTGACCGTCCATGCACTTAATCTAACGGTTCAATTTGAATCTTTGAATTTAAGTGAAACGGCGCAGCTTCATCGAATTAATATGGGTCGTCCATCTATCAGGATCTTACAGAGACCAATTAGTCTCCACTTAACTCCAAACAGCACCGTTCTTAAACTATAGATCCTGGACGTTGATCAAAGATGGTCCAAAGGCTAGGATCAATTGATGAGTTGTGGGTATATAAGGCTGGTCTCTATAGAGACCAGCCATTTCTCTTTATAAATGAACCCTAGCCGCCTCATTGTCTTCTTCTTCACTCTTCTCCTGTTCACCGGCCGTGGAGACTGGCCGACTTCCATGGCCATCTCCAGCCATTCTCAGCCCCCAAACCTTTCATTTCCTCCTTCTCTACACCAAACCACCCTGAAACCCCAAAGAAGCCTTAAGAAAACTCCTATTCTTGAAATTCCGGCCACCGGATTTCTTCTCCGGTGACCACAACCCATGGGACAGTCGTCCAAACTTACACCAATGAACCACCTTGCAAAGATCTTTAACCCCATAAACCTGTTTTCCCTCGAATCTCACTCAAATCTCTTGAATCTTCGAGATTAAATTGCCGGAACCCTAACTCCGGCAAACTTTACAACACCCACCCTAAAGATACACCCATCTCTACCCAAAAACCCAATAAAACCATATGGTTCAAAAATAAAGACTTCAAACTTTGATGTCCGAAGTCTGGAAAAAAAGAAAGAAAAATAAAAGAACAAGAAAATAAAAAAAAATAGGGAAAGCTCAGGAGACAAATCCTACGAGCGAAGTTCCCTCTCCCTCTCTTTGTTTCTGTTTTGGTTGATTAAGCATGCTTTCTGTGAATTAATTCTGTTTTCTTTAATTAGTTGTAATTAGTTGCATGATTAGTTTAGCTTCTTTCTTTTGATATGTTTCCTGTTATAATCCTGTTTCTATTAGCCTATCTTTTAATATTTCCTAATATTCTTTTAATAACATGCTTCACTAGTCTGTTGATAATCCATGTTTATTACACTTGACTAGTATACTCGAGCCTCTTTAGGGTTTTTGTGAGTTTAAGCATGAATGTGTTATGAATGTGTATCTTTATGTTTAATTTGTTATACTATGCCTGAATCTGAATTGTGAGTTGTTTAATTGAAATTCAACCATATTCAAATTTCTCTCCGAGTTTTGATTAGATGATAAATGATTTCTGATTTGTGGCTAAGTGTGCAAATTGATATAAGAAGGCTATATTTGTGATAAATTCCTGTTTTAGACTACAATTAGTCTTATTATGCTTTAGGGATATTGGTTATAGCTGTGATAGATAGGTAATTAGATAATTGGCTAATGTTTAAGTATGTTAATTGGTTAAAAATGAAAATGACATAAAAATGGTTACAATTTAAATAGTATAAAGAGTGGTTAGTTCCGAAACTGGCCAACTCTGTAATTCCTTAGGCTTAAATCTGAAACTGGCTAAGCTCTGTAAGTCTGAATCTAATCTAAGTAGCCAATGAATAAGAAAAGTGACTAATTCTGCAAAGCCAAGTTTAAACACTGGACTGGCTAACTCTGAAAAGGTTTAATTCTTAACAAATAAGTAGGCTAGTCCTGCAATTCAATTAAAATAGACAGTAATGAAAGATACCTCTTAAAAGAGGTCAAAATTGAAAGAAAATTAAAGTTCAAATCTGGCTAAGTCTTAAATGACTCATAATAACTGGCCAGTAGTTAATAAGGCATAAATGCTGTACACCCAGACCTTAGATAGGTCGGGTAAATACTAATTAATAACAGAGGCATAAAAGGAATAAAAAATGGCATAATTGTAGATTTAATAGAGCCTATAGGGACAAATCAGACATTTAGGCTTAGTATTTCTGCAATAATGCACAAAACAAAGGGTATAATAGACCCAACAAAAAGGCTTAATGGTTAATAACCTTAGCAAGTGAGGGCACTATAGTAATAGGCCCCAAATAGAAGCCAATAGAACCCCCTAGAACCTTCCAGCAAAGGTTGGAAGGCAGTTTTGAATCTGAAATAAGTACCACAGTGTAATAAATAAAAGAATTAAGGGGAGAAAATTGGGAATAAAATTTTCAAATTTTCCCCTCAAAATTTCACCATTCACATCTATAAATAGGCTTTAATTAAGCCTGAATAAGGGCTGGATTTTTAGAATTCAGAGAAATACTTCTGAAATTAAGAAAACTATCAAATTCTAAGAGTAATTTCTGGGTATTTGTCGAGCACTATTCTGAAAATCAACTAGGAATCCTCTATTATCTCCCGTTTGCTAGGTTTCTACTGGTTTTCTTCAAGTTCTGTTATCTGAATTGCTATTTGCTGAGCTTGGAATTCATGTTCGACTACTTGATTCAACTGTGCTTGTTGTGTTGATTCATTTCTGCTGCTGTTGCTTTGCTGTTGTGATCTACTGATTATTCATTTCACTTGCTTCCCTTAGACTCATAGAGTGCTTTTGCTGAATCTGGTACACAACTACTACTCGAGCAATGTAATTGAAGTTGATTTGAAGGAATGAAAAACATGATTTGATTTGAAGGCCTATTCAGTTATTTGTTTCTTATTTTTCAATGTATAAGTAGATATTATGTAATTCAATAGGAAATGAATGTATAAGTAATAAATATGAAGTATGAAATGATGCTGAAAGACAATGTAATAGAGTAGTATGTAGATTAGAGTAGTAATAGTAATCATAATCACCTAGACTTAGCTAAAATAGGTTAATAACTGAATTAACTCACCTAATTTTGAAAACAGGTTCATAATAGATATATAATCATAACTACACTCTGAATTAGCATGTGATAGTCAGTCTAGTTTGATATCAATTTGTTCACTTTAAACAATTTAATAGCAATTGAAAAAATGACATAAAACTAGTAGTCAAACACGAAGCTAATAATCATGTGATTAATTAAATTCGTTACACAATAAGCCTATTGTTTAAATATAATTAGTCTCCGATAATAAGAAAAGTATGAGTTGTAATTAGTGAATTGTTAAACAATAAATCTGATTCAAAAAGTTAAGTAATATTCTATCACTTTGAGTCAATAATTAATCTGTTTTTAGTAGTTTAAAAATTAGTTGATAAAATATAAATACAAAAGTAGTCTGTTAGTCAAATTCAATTTGTATTAGATGGTTGTGATTCGAAACTGGTACTGTTAATTTTGTACTACTTCTTCTCTTCATAAATAAATACATTTTAATTTTATTGTCTCTAAATTCCTTTGTATATAATGAATTTCCGTTTCTGTTTCTCTCTTTCAATTTGGTTTGATCTGGGCCTAACGAATAACATAGACCTGGACGAAATTAGATTAATTGGGCTTCTGATAAATAACTTCAGTGTGTTCTGGGTTTATGAAACCCAGATACATAAATCAGCCTGCTGAATACGAGCCCAAATGTCCAGGCCCAGTAACATATTATGATAAAGCCTGGACTTATATTCTGAAATTATAATATAATTAAAATTATTAGGGAAAAACCAATGGTAGGAAAGTATAGTTATTTACTAGGATAGGAGTATAAAAATTGAGTGGGACGAGCCTCGTATGAAAACAAATAAACGGGGCCCCATATAAACGAATAACAACATGATAGACCCGGGAAGGTCGTTAGCGAATTCCATGACATTTCCAAAAGAATAACAAGCCGTTAGACGATATATGTGCGATTTTAAAATATACTTTCCCTAATACGAGTGCACATCTAATGTGACTCAAATCATAAATCTCGGCGAAGTCGAAACGTGTTAAAAGTCACAGGTGTACTGATTGCGGTGTGACTCGAAATACGTTTTTGCAACGTCGCAATTCATAAAATATTTAAAGTGAAACACGTACACATTGCTTAAAAGCATATAGTGAAATCAATTAAAATCAAGAATGACAGTTGAGCAACCGTGCTGAAACCACAGAATCCGGGAGTGCCTAACACCTTCTCCCAGATTAACATAATTCCTTATCCGGATTTCTTGTTGCGCGGACTGTTAAACAGAGTCAACTTCCTCGGATTCGGGATTAACCGGTGACTTGGGACACCATTATTTTCCCAAGTGGCGACTCCGAAAATTTTAATAAAATCCCGAACCGATTGTCCTTAAATTGGAAAACTCCTTCCTCGGTGTTATTATATCCTTCCCTGGGGTATTTATAATTATCGAGGTATACCTTATTCTCCTATTCGGGAAAATCAGAAAGGTAGTAAAAAGGGAGGTGTGACATCTCTGGCGACTCTGCTGGGGACAAGCAACCCGGAATTTCGGTTCAGGGTTTAAGAATTCGAGCTAGTTGGAATTGCCGTTCTTGATATTATTTGACTTCATTATATGCTTTGATCAACGTGCTACGTGTTTTTATCGCTTTGATATTACATGGATTATATAGAATTGTGCCGAAAAAACCCTTCTCTTTTTTACCTCCGGGATGTGCTTACTAGTTGAGACTCCCCTTTCTGTTAAGTTATACCCAAAATAAGAAATAGAGGCCGGATAAGTTACAAAGCTGAACGACCCCGCGGGTCCTCGGTACGTAGCCCCCTCCACAATCCGAGTTGTCCACTCGGGTACACGGTCTAGCACCATATGAAACAATAAGATATTGAACATAGGTCTAGGACGATTATTTGCATCATAACTGACTTAGGGGACTCAACACAGGGGTTGGGTCTGTCTAGGACAGGTGATCCAGAATATTAAAGATCGAGAATATTATATGTTGCATTTTAATTGTCTTGGATCATTATGCGGACCGGCAAAATTCTCGAAAAGCAAAAGAAAGAGAAATTTCTAAAAAAAAGAGTATTGAAATATTAGCGAAATGTTGTTGGAAAATTTGAAAAGAAAAATCTGAAAAATAGGAGGAACAATGTTGTTGAAATAATTGGTCACATAATCTGACCGAACTACGCAGGTTTGATTCTCGCCATTAGGTGGGATACGTAGGCAACCCTTGACGGGTCCAACCACCCTTTTAGAAAATGACCAAAAAATATTGAGTTTTAGTTTCAAATAATCGAAGTGATTGCTATTTTTAGAAATAGCCGAATGTTCCGAAAGGACGCCGGAAGGCTGTTTTGGCAAAAATGGCCACTTCAAAATCATGTCTTTTTCTTTCAAAATAAATAGCTCGAAAAGGTTAAAAAAATGAAAATTATCTTTGAAAAAATATTTTTCCTTTTCTGAATAAAACCGACTTTAATAAATGTGCAGGATGAGCACAGTACAAAATGAACCCTTCACCTTAATGAATAAAATCCCTTTGGAGTTGAGACTATGGTGGAATGATATGGGCCAAGAAGGACAAGCTTGGGTCAAACGCTATCTAAAGGACCTTACGGGGTTGATGGACATAATTCCCCGTAGTGAGATTATTCGGGCACTTATCACATGTTGGGATTCTGCACATAATGTTCTACACTTCTCGGACTTCGAACTCACTCCTACCTTAGAGGAAATTTCTTACTATATCGGGAAAGATGAGGTTCCCCTGAAAGAAAAATACCCGGTGGCTCCGAGGGCGATAACAGTACACAGATTCCTCGATTCCTTGAAAATTTCCAGGAACGTTCATAATGAAGACTTGGCTCATGGGTTTTGTACTTTGAGTTTCATCTACCGTAGATACGGTCATATCGGGGGATTTAACGACACTACGAACAAGCTCTGCAGTAAATCTAACCGAGTTAAGTAGGAAGAGCATATGCGATTTGCCTTTATAGTGGCGTTCCTTGGATTAGTCATATTCCCGAGGAAAGATGGAAACATTGATACAAGGGTCGC
This sequence comes from Nicotiana noctiflora, assembly GCA_032618575.1. Taxonomy (NCBI): domain Eukaryota; kingdom Viridiplantae; phylum Streptophyta; class Magnoliopsida; order Solanales; family Solanaceae; genus Nicotiana; species Nicotiana noctiflora. The sequence continues at coordinate 437,458 of JASVEL010005750.1, forward strand.
CGGGGTGGCCAGTACTCTTCTTGTGCAAGATAATAGCACACTGGCGCCAATGATTATAGCTGATATCTTCCGTGCCCTAACATCCTGTAAAGCGGGGCATGACTTCTTTGAGGGTTGCAATTTGATTCTCCAGATTTGGTTGATAGAACATTTGTGTCAAATGCTATCTAAAGGACCTTACGGGGTTGATGGACATAATTTCCCGTAGTGATAATATTCGGGCACTTGTCACTTGTTGGAATCCCACACATAATGTTCTACACTTCTCAGACTTCGAACTCACTCCTGCCTTAGAGGAAATTGCTTATTATATCAGGAAAGATGAGGTTCCCCTGAAGGAAATATACCTGGTGGCTCCGAGGGCGATAACAGTGCACAGATTCCTTGATTCTCTGAACATTGCCAGGAATGTCCATAACGAAGACTTGGCTAATGGATTTTGTTTTTCAAGTTTTATCTACAGTAGATACGGCCATATCGGGGGATTCAACGACCTTACGAACAAGCTCTACAGTAAATCTAACCAAATCAAGTGGGAAGAACATAGGCGATTTGCCTTTATAGTGGCGTTCCTCGGATTAGTCATATTCTCGAGGAAAGATGGAAACATTGATACAAGGGTCGCCGGGGTGGCCAATACTCTTCTTGTGCAAGATAATAGCACACTGGCACCAATGATTATAGTTGATATCTTCCGTGCCCTGACATCCTGTAAAGCGGGGCATGACTTCTTTGAGGGTTGCAATTTGATTCTCTAGATTTGGTTGATAGAACATTTGTATCGCCGTCCTCTGCTCTCGAGTTATGGGTCATCTGAGAAGACATGCATTGAAGAGTTTTATATGAGAACAAAAGAAGTTATGCTGCCGGAAGGAGCAAAAGGTTGGATTTCATACTTGCGATCGTTGATTGCCAGCCAAATTAATTGGGCATACGGATGGTTGCCCCTCGATGAGGTGATATACATGCCAACGGAAGGGTCGCATTTCTTGATCATGGGTCTTAAAAGCATTCTGCCTTATGCACCATACAGGGTACTACGACAGCTTGGGAGATATCAGGTTATACCAAAAGACGGGGACCTCAGCTTACAAGCAGTAGAAATTAGTCCGGACGGACAATTCCCGAAAGCAAAGATTAGATTTGGAATAAATGACAATGCTTGAAGTTAGACACTTGTGTGGGAAACCGAGCTCAAGAAGAAGTAGCACCAGGGTATGCTGCATGGTATCGTCGGGATGTCGAGCATGATAGACCAATGAAAAGGCCTCACATTCAAGAATTGGCTGAGCAGTCTAAGGAGCACAAAGATTGGGTGGCCAGAGAAAATGAGTACGGAGCCAAGAGCAGCTTGCTAGAGAAACAGTTCCAAGACCTCAAATTCGAGAGCGACTTACAAGCGTCATCTGACGAGGGAGAAAAGAAGCAACTGAGAAAAGAGAATGAAATCTTAAAGGCTCAAATTGCAAAGATGAAAATTGCAGTCGAAACCCCAGTTCGCCTAGCCGAAGATGAGAAATTAATTGAAAATCTTCGGCGCAAAGTGAATGACTACAACTTCGATCTTGATAAAGTAGAAAAGGAGTTAGTCGGGGTTCGGAGACAACTGGCCAGAAATGCTGAGGAAAGAGCTAGAATGGTTCAGCAATTACAAGATGAACACAAGGTTGAGGTAGCTCGATTGAGAAAGAAAGTCATTCCAGCCAAAGTCAAAATTAGCAAGCTAACTAAAGAGTTTGAAGTAGAGAGAGAACATTTTTACATGGCTATGGCTCGATTAGAATTTGAGTTACCACAAACTACAAAAGGAGAACCAACAAATCTTAGATGCTCTCACCAAATAGATTAGCAGGTTGCTTTAGGAAAAAGGGGTCATCCGAGAAAGAATCGTCAACATTGCTCGGTACATCACAAGGAAATGCCAATTGTGTGAGGATATGTCCCAGGCAACATTCACATCAGCAGTAAAGTTCTTTGTAAAGCAAGTAATGTCTGACCTAGATAAACTCCAAAGTGGATTAGCATATAGGCCCGCGGCAAGATCGAACGACGTCTCGCGGGCACTAGGAGCATTAATGTATTCGTAGGGCATGCATTTTGTATTTGTATTTCTTCTGCATTTGTAGTACAACATCATTTGTAATCAATGTTTTTGAGTATCAATGAAAAATTCAAAAGAAGTTGTTATCATTCTCTTTCCGTTTTATACAAATTGTCTGGGTTGTAGGCAAACATGTAGGAACGGAAAACAAAAACGAAAATGAAAATACGAACAAAAAAAGAAAAAAAGATAGAAAAACAATAAAAAACAGAGGTGAGAAAATGGTGATTCAAGGAGGAATAAATGCCGGAATGATGCATAATGATCAAGGCAAAAGTTGTGATTTTAATCATTACATTTTACCCCTTATGAGCTAACTATTAACGAGTTTTGTTGTTGATGAGAATTAGATTTTCAGCTGGCAACTGGCATTCTGGCACATCACAATTATAATATACGTTCAAAAGTTATGTCTAAGGCAGTAACTCAGGAGATTGAACCTAACATCATGGACCTGGTACAGGAAGAAGAGGTTGTAGATATTGCAGGTATGAAAGAGGAGATGTATAAGCTAAGGCAGCAAATGTCGGAAATGTACCAAGCCTGGTCTAGGGGTCAACCTTTGCCTACCTATCCAGCCAATCCAGCATACGTCCCTCCCACAAATCCAAATCCTGAACTACCTGCCATGAACTCATCCTCTACATACCCAAATTACCAACACTACTATGCCACGACTTCACAAGCACCACCACTACTATCCAAACAAGTTCCAGCACAACCACCTCAGGTCGCCCCGGTATATACGGCACCACCACCTGCTGCTCTGCATAAGTCGTCTAGTAAACCAGTGTTCCATGTTCAAGACACTCATTATTATCCACCGGAGCCAACGTTCAGGCAACATGACTCCTACACACTACTTATAGATATGACTGAAGAAAAGCCTGTCAAAAACTTGGAACAAGAAGAGATGGCACGGAAGATGAGAAGTCTAGAACAATCTTTCCGTAACATACAAGGGCTAGGAGGCCAAGTGAGCGTCGCATATAAAGATTTATGTTTGTTTCCGGAAGTGCAGCTCCCGACCGGATTTAAGCTACCTAAGTTTGATATGTATGACAGACATGGGGATCCGGTAGCCCATCTAAGGGGTTACTGTAGCAAGATGCGTGGAGCATGGGGAAGAGACGAGTTGTTGATGACTTATTTTAGCCAGAGTTTGAGCGGTTCTGCACTGGAGTGGTATACCCGTCAGGATCACACCAGATGGTTCATCTGGGATGATCTAGCTCAGTCATTTCCCAACCACTTCCAGTACAATTTGGAGATAATTCCAGACAGACTGTCGCTAACAAAAATGGAGAAGAAACCCGGGGAAAGTTTCCGGGAGTACGGGTTTAGATGGAGGGAACAAGCTGCACGGGTAGACCCTTCCGTGAAGGAAACAGAAATGGTGGACTGCTTTTTACAGGCTTTAAAGCCTATTTATTATGGTCATCTGGTATCCACAATCGGGAAAACTTTTAATGAGGTGGTGAAAATGGGAAGCTTCGTAGAAGAGGGATTGAAAACCAATAAGATCATGAGTTTTTCGGCTATTACACTCCAGCAGTACATAATGAGTTGCAAAACCAGTTGTGAGCACGTGATTTTTGCCTCACACGAATTACTCCTAAAAGATTCAAAAATAAAAGAGTTTTGCGTTGTTTGCAATATTTGTGATTTCGTGTTATTATTTTCTTATTATTCGTATCTGTGTGTGCATGCATATTTGATTAAATTAATGAAAAATAAAAAAGAAATAATATATATATATATATATATATGTAATAGATATATATATATATATATATATATATATATATATATATATATATATATATGTAATAGCGTTTGGAACTTATTTTTAAAATTTTGAGTTAACTAGTAAATGGAAAAATCACAAAATAATAAGGGTGTATTTTATTTTGTTGTCATTATATGATTTTATTTTCTTTGTTAATCATGTGTCAATTGTTGTTAAATATTAATATCCGTATGGTTTTATTTTTAATGATGACAAATTAATTAGAATTTTGGTTTTGTTATAAAAAAGGGGAAGAAAAAAGGGTTGAAAATTAAGTTTGGGGCTTCTAAATCCGGAGCCCAAACGATACAGGCAGCCCAAGCCATGCATTAGCCCAGTCCGTCTCCAGATACGCCCAAACGACGCCGTAATTGGCCAGGTTATCCAAGCCATTCATTCATGTTGATCCAACGGTCGAGATCCCATCCCCCAACCCGTTACGCAACCCGACCCAATCAACCCACAGACAACCCGACTCCAATAAACGACCAAACGGTATCGTTTGGATAAATGAAATGATCCAGGCCGTTGATCTCATCAGATCAAACGGCCAGGATTTATTTCCCGCATTGGTATATAAATCCAAAGCTTACCCCAGCCCCCCGATCCACATACCCCATCATCGTCTCTATCAGAGACGAGGCAAATAAGCTCCACCGCCCTCCGCCGTGCACCACCGCCGGGAATCGCCTTACGGCGGTGGTCAGCCACCAAAGCCCCCCATTTTTACACCATAAGACCATCTCGACTCCCCCATTCCATATCCACGAATCAGTCGTTAGGCTCGAATATGGCCTGAACGCTTCGAATATTCGTTTGAAACTCGCCGGAATTTGAACATCCACGCCAAACAACTCCAAACTCACCCCAAGCCCTCCCATGACCTCCCTCATACCCCTACTAGCCCTGGTTTGGCTCGAATCTTGCCAGAACTGGTCGAGCCCCAAAATGGCCGCATAAACCCTAAAAATCGAACTTTGGGTTTTTGTTCAAATTCAAAAAGAAATTGAGGTCTAATAGACCTTAATTGGGATATTTTTATTTGAAAAATTTCTCAATTAAGGTCCGTTAGATCCCAAAGTTCAAATCCAAGTCCAAACGGCCCAGTTCAAATTTGATTCTGGTTAGAGGTATTCCATTTCTTCCTTTTCTCTCTTTATTTTTGTACTTGTTGTTTGTTTAAATTGATTTGATCATTTCTTTTCGCTTTGTCCGTTTATTGCGATTTTTCTCTCCTCTTCTCAAATGACCTTTTATTTGGTTAATTCTTTCTATTTACTGTTAACCGCGGGTATTATAGACTACTAATCAATTCAAAATATCGTCGAGTAGTTTAAATCCCTTATTCTGTTTATAGGTCATTAAGCTTGCTTTTAACCCGTGTGGTATGTGTTTAATTGCTTTGTGGAATCGATTGTTTAAATACCGTCATTTAAGTTTTTGTAGGATTGTTATTTAAAATACCGGACAGTTATTAGCATTGATTGAATAGTCGTTAGGAGTTAAATTGGTTGGTTGATTGATTGGTCATTATGAAATAGGAACTGAATTGGTTGATTGTTTGAATTAAAAAGGAAAGTAGGACAGTGGATCGCATTCCTGGTATTGTTCTGCAAAGCATTAAGCTGATGAGCCTGTTGTGAACTAAGTAAAATAATAGCTTAATGAGGACAGATGACTGTGTAAAACACTGGCAGTTGAGTAAGAATCACATGGGTACCATATCACTAAGGGAAGGCACGCCTGAATGTTAATTTCATGACTGCCAGTGCACTGATTGATTAAATAATGGTATAAGACACTTGTTAGTGGGCTGCTCTAAGTAATTAATGAAAAATACAATTTTCTAATAATTTGAGTGGTAAAACAGAGCAGGGTATGGGCTGGCCAGAGGGAAAAAACAATCCTGGAGATAGGCTGGCCAGTTGGGAATTTGAATATATAGAGGGGGAAAACATACAATGAGGGAGGGACACTGAGAGTAGAGGGCATTCTGAAAACATTTAAATAGAGATACAGACACAGACCTTGGGGGGATAACACTGGTCGAAAAAATATACACAGGATAGAGAGCATTGGAGAAGGATTCTGGGAAATACAGTGATAGAGAGATTGAAAATAACTACTGTTCCATTGAACTTAGTTCTTCCTTTGGATTTCTGATATTTTACAAGTCTATCTTTGAAGTTTTCTGTGGATTCAATCTGATATTCAAAAGGGTATACATATAGGGGAGTTGAGGGAACTTACAGGGAGAGTTTTAAAACATTAAAGAGGGCATAGATCTTAGACAGAGAAGAGGCATACACTTCTTTGAGAAAAAAAAACAGAGTGAGAGTGTTAAGTATTTAAGTTCAAACACGTTGGCATATCAGAAAGGCTAGTGTTTCTCTTACACCTGTGTTCGATTTGGTTTACTGGGATTTCAATTGATCTTGCTTGGTTTGCCATTAGATTCCTGGTTGTTGTCTCGTTGGTTTCTTGTCTGGAGTTTACACGGATTTCTCGCATCTATTTCTGGGTCAACTGTTCTGCTGGTCGTGGGTTTTTCTTTACTGTTCGTCGCTGGTTGTTGCTGTTTTGGTTTGCTGTTGTTGTTGCTGTCTGCTAGCTGCCAATTGCTAGAAGTTATCACTGACTCACCTCCATATTTTTTGATTTTTCAAACTCCAGGTATGTGTTTTCGAGACTGGCTTGGTGTAACTTCAAATTGAAATGCTGAATTGAAAAATGTTCAACCGTTGGCCTGTTGAAGGGCATGTTCAAATATGATATTAGAATATACATTAGGAGATGTGTACATGTCTATTCTTACCTCGTATTTGTACTTACATTATGTTAGAAATTGGACTGTTTTTTGGAATACTAAACCAAGTAGATAGCTTACGAATGTTATATCTAGAAGTGTTGATCTAAAAATGCAAAGCTATGTTGCTAATGTTGGCTCAAGCCAGTGAAGTAGGAGATATGCATAAACTAGAAACCAATCTAGGTTCCTTTCAAGATAAAATTAGAAGCAAAGTTGAAGCATGTTAATATAAATCATACATTATCCGGAATGGCTTGAAACTTAGGAATTGGAAAGGGTTAGTTTATTCAACAATAAGTATTTAGGCCTCTCATTCATATTAAATCATGTTTTCTTCGAATGTTAACTTCGACAACTCGAATTACGTGGCGTAAGCATAAGTCACTTAGAAGACGATTAGCTTATGATTATGTTGTTCAAATCATGCTTCTTGATTAGCAATTAAATAAAAAATGAAGAGGACTTTAAACTTGAACGCGAATAATCAATACGAGTAAGTGAATGCGGGTTTTTCTTTGCTAATAAGGTTGTTCACGGATTAATCAATTAGGACCTTTCTCTTTATTCTATTTTTTTTTCTTTCTTTTCTTAGAGACAAGAATCAAATAGAAAAAATCATAGCCATGTTAGGATCAGCCCTTAATAAATAATAATGAGATGAGCCTCGCCAAACAAAACTACCCAAATTGCGGGGCCCTCAAATAATTGTCATGAGAACTTAGACTCGGAAGGACTGTTTAGTGAATTTCACGGTCTTTTCCCAAAGTTAAACAGACGATAGACTCTTTAGGCACTATTTGAAATAAAATTACTTTCCTAAATACGGGTGTGCATTTATGTGACCCAAATCTTATTCTCGGCGAAACCGAAATACATTAAAGTCGCAGGCGTACTGGTTGCGGTGCGGCTCGAAATGTGTTTTCGTGACGTCGCAATTCTTCTAAGAATTAAAGCGGAATATAAGAGCACACAAATAAAAATATATAAAGAAATCAGATAGAAACAAAAATTGCAGTTGAGCGACCGTGTTAAAACCACGGAATCCGGGAGTGCCTAACACCTTCTCCCGGGTTAACAGAATTCCTTATCCAGGTTTCTAGTTTCGCGGACTATATTATAGAGTCATAAATTTCCTCGGTTCGGGATTAAATCGGTGACTTGGGACACCATTATTTTTCCAAGTGGCGACTCTGAAATGAATAAGTTGATCCCGTTTCGATTGTCCTTTAATTGGAAAAACTCCCTCGCGCCCTCGCGGGTGCGGAAAAAGGAGGTGTGACAGCTTCGGCGACTCTGCTGGGGACAATTAACCCAGAACTTCGGTTCAGGGTTTAAGAATTCGAGCTCAGTTAAATTATTGTTTTTGTCTATATCTGATTTTATTATATGTTTAATTAATGTGCTACATGTCTACCGCTTTGATACTAGTTGCACTCTATATACAAACTGCTATATGTTTACCGCTTTGATATTGCGTGAACTGTATATAAAACTGTGCACACCTCCTTTTTACGCACCCGCGTGAGCGCGAGGGAGTTTTTCCAATTAAAGGACAATCGAAACGAGATCAATTTATTTAATTCAGAGTCGCCACTTGGGAAAATAATGGTGTCCCAAGTCACCGGTTTGATCCCGAACCGAGGAAATTTATGACTCTATAATATAGTCTGCGAAACTAGAAACCTGGATAAGGAATTTTGTTAACCCGGGAGAAGGTGTTAGGCACTCCCGGATTCCGTGGTTTTAGCACGGTCGCTCAACTGCAATTTTTGTTTCTATCTGATTTCTTTATATATTTTTATTTGTGTGCTCTTATATTCCGCTTTAGTTCTTAGAAGAATTGCGACGTCACGAAAACACATTTCGAGCCGCACCGCAACCAGTACGCCTGCGACTTTAATGTATTTCAGTTTCGCCGAGATTAAGATTTGGGTCACATAAATGCACACCCGTATTTAGGAAAGTAATTTTATTTCAAATCGTGCCTAAAGAGTCTATCGTCTGTTTAACTTTGGGAAAAGACCGTGAAATTCACTAAACAGTCCTTCCGAGTCTAAGTTCTCATGACAATTATTTGAGGGCCCCGCAATTTGGGTAGTTTTGTTTGGCGAGGCTCATCTCATTATTATTTATTAAGGGCTGATCCTAACATGGCTATGATTTTCTATTTGATTCTTGTCTCTAAGAAAAGAAAGAAAAAAAATAGAATAAAGAGAAAGGTCCTAATTGATTAATCCGTGAACAACCTTATTAGCAAAGAAAAACCCGCATTCACTTACTCGTATTGATTATTCGCGTTCAAGTTTAAAGTCCTCTTCATTTTTTATTTAATTGCTAATCAAGAAGCATGATTTGAACAACATAATCATAAGCTAATCGTCTTCTAAGTGACTTATGCTTACGCCACGTAATTCGAGTTGTCGAAGTTAACATTCGAAGAAAACATGATTTAATATGAATGAGAGGCCTAAATACTTATTGTTGAATAAACTAACCCTTTCCAATTCCTAAGTTTCAAGCCATTCCGGATAATGTATGATTTATATTAACATGCTTCAACTTTGCTTCTAATTTTATCTTGAAAGGAACCTAGATTGGTTTCTAGTTTATGCATATCTCCTACTTCACTGGCTTGAGCCAACATTAGCAACATAGCTTTGCATTTTTAGATCAACACTTCTAGATATAACATTCGTAAGCTATCTACTTGGTTTAGTATTCCCAAAAAAACAGTCCAATTTCTAACATAATGTAAGTACAAATACGAGGTAAGAATAGACATGTACACATCTCCTAATGTATATTCTAATATCATATTTGAACATGCCCTTCAACAGGCCAACGGTTGAACATTTTTCAATTCAGCATTTCAATTTGAAGTTACACCAAGCCAGTCTCGAAAACACATACCTGGAGTTTGAAAAATCAAAAAATATGGAGGTGAGTCAGTGATAACTTCTAGCAATTGGCAGCTAGCAGACAACAACAACAGCAAACCAAAACAGCAACAACCAGCGACGAACAGTAAAGAAAAACCCACGACCAGCAGAACAGTTGACCCAGAAATAGATGCGAGAAATCCGTGTAAACTCCAGACAAGAAACCAACGAGACAACAACCAGGAATCTAATGGCAAACCAAGCAAGATCAATTGAAATCCCAGTAAACCAAATCGAACACAGGTGTAAGAGAAACACTAGCCTTTCTGATATGCCAACGTGTTTGAACTTAAATACTTAACACTCTCACTCTGTTTTTTTTTCTCAAAGAAGTGTATGCCTCTTCTCTGTCTAAGATCTATGCCCTCTTTAATGTTTTAAAACTCTCCCTGTAAGTTCCCTCAACTCCCCTATATGTATACCCTTTTGAATATCAGATTGAATCCACAGAAAACTTCAAAGATAGACTTGTAAAATATCAGAAATCCAAAGGAAGAACTAAGTTCAATGGAACAGTAGTTATTTTCAATCTCTCTATCACTGTATTTCCCAGAATCCTTCTCCAATGCTCTCTATCCTGTGTATATTTTTTCGACCAGTGTTATCCCCCCAAGGTCTGTGTCTGTATCTCTATTTAAATGTTTTCAGAATGCCCTCTACTCTCAGTGTCTCCCCCTCATTGTATGTTTTCCCCCTCTATATATTCAAATTCCCAACTGGCCAGCCTATCTCCAGGATTGTTTTTTCCCTCTGGCCAGCCCATACCCTGCTCTGTTTTACCACTCAAATTATTAGAAAATTGTATTTTTCATTAATTACTTAGAGCAGCCCACTAACAAGTGTCTTATACCATTATTTAATCAATCAGTGCACTGGCAGTCATGAAATTAACATTCAGGCGTGCCTTCCCTTAGTGATATGGTACCCATGTGATTCTTACTCAACTGCCAGTGTTTTACACAGTCATCTGTCCTCATTAAGCTATTATTTTACTTAGTTCACAACAGGCTCATCAGCTTAATGCTTTGCAGAACAATACCAGGAATGCGATCCACTGACCTACTTTCCTTTTTAATTCAAACAATCAAACCAATTCAGTTCCTATTTCATAATGACCAATCAATCAACCAACCAATTTAACTCCTAACGGCTATTCAATCAATGCTAATAACTGTCCGGTATTTTAAATAACAATCCTACAAAAACTTAAATGACGGTATTTAAACAATCGATTCCACAAAGCAATTAAACACATACCACACGGGTTAAAAGCAAGCTTAATGACCTATAAACAGAATAAGGGATTTAAACTACTCGACGATATTTTGAATTGATTAGTAGTCTATAATACCCGCGGTTAACAGTAAATAGAAAGAATTAACCAAATAAAAGGTCATTTGAGAAGAGGAGAGAAAAATCGCAATAAACGGACAAAGCGAAAAGAAATGATCAAATCAATTTAAACAAACAACAAGTACAAAAATAAAGAGAGAAAAGGAAGAAATGGAATACCTCTAACCAGAATCAAATTTGAACTGGGCCGTTTGGACTTGGATTTGAACTTTGGGATCTAACGGACCTTAATTGAGAAATTTTTCAAATAAAAATATCCCAATTAAGGTCTATTAGACCTCAATTTCTTTTTGAATTTGAACAAAAACCCAAAGTTCGATTTTTAGGGTTTATGCGGCCATTTTGGGGCTCGACCAGTTCTAGCATGATTCGAGCCAAATCAGGGCTAGTAGGGGTATGAGGGAGGTCATGGGAGGGCTTGGGGTGAGTTTGGAGTGGTTTGGCGTTAGTTCGAGTTTGACTCGAATCTTCAAATGAAGATTCGAGGAGTTCCGGAGTGATTCGAGGTAAATGGTTCGTGGATATGGAATGGGGGAGTCGAGATGGTCTTATGGTGTAAAAATGGGGGCTTTGGTGGCTAACCACCGCCGTAAGGCGATTCCCGGCGGTGATGCACGGCGGAGGGCGGTGGAGCTTATTTGCCTCGTCTCTGATAGAGACGACCATGGGGTATGTGGATCGGGGGGGCTGGGGTAAGCTTTGGATTTATATACCAATGCGGGAAATAAATCCTGGCCGTTTGATCTGATGAGATCAACGACCTGGATCATTTCATTTATCCAAACGATACCGTTTGGTCGTTTATTGGAGCCGGGTTGTCTGTGGGTTGATTGGGTCGGGTTGCGTAACGGGTTGGGGGATGGGATCTCGACCGTTGGATCAACATGAATGAATGGCTTGGATAACCTGGCCAATTACGGCGTCGTTTGGGCGTATCTGGAGACGGACTGGGCTAATGCATGGCTTGGGCTGCCTGTATCGTTTGGGCTCCGGATTTAGAAGCCCCAAACTTAATTTTCAACCCTTTTTTCTTCCCCTTTTTTATAACAAAACCAAAATTCTAATTAATTTGTCATCATTAAAAATAAAACCATACGGATATTAATATTTAACAACAATTGACACATGATTAACAAAGAAAATAAAATCATATAATGACAACAAAATAAAATACACCCTTATTATTTTGTGATTTTTCCATTTACTAGTTAACTCAAAATTTTAAAAATAAGTTCCAAACGCTATTACATATATATATATATATATAAAAATAAGTTCCAAACGCTATTACATATATATATATATATATATATTATTTCTTTTTTATTTTTCATTAATTTAATCAAATATGCATGCACACACAGATACGAATAATAAGAAAATAATAACACGAAATCACAAATATTGCAAACAACGCAAAACTCTTTTATTTTTGAATCTTTTAGGAGTAATTCGTGTGAGGCAAAAATCACGTGCTCACAGCTCTGCCCCTCTTTGCGCGGAAACATGAAGAGCTTTCGTGCAAAGATAGTGAGCAAATACGAGCGATTTTTGCCCGTTTGAGCACTCCGTGTGAAGCATTTTGGAAAAGTTTGACCGAACCTTGCTTCAAAAGATCTCCTACATATCCCTGGCTAAAAGGGAATCAGGTCAATGTAGTTCGGGAAATTTTTGTAGCTGGGACTACCATGACTGCTGTGATCTTGCTGTTACTGCTGTTGTTGCTGTTGCCACTGCTTAACCGATCTCCTTATTACACCGTACTAAACAAAAAATAAGAAGCTAGACTAAGTTACAGTATTGCAAATTCTTATCTATCTTTTCAACTTGATCTTGCCATGTTCCTTGCCATCCTGCTGGCCTTGATGTTTCTTCACATACTTCTTCTCTTCTAACAATTGTTATTTCGGCCTATCTTGATTGCCGAACTCCGACCGTTGGTCCCTTCCTTTGTAATCTTCGAACTATTCTCCTTCGAAGTTTGTACCTATCTTTCTGATCCTTGTTGCCTTCCTTTCGATTATGAACTTGGATTCACGCCGGGGATTTCCGTTATACTCTACCGCTTTCCTCAACCAACTTCAAAAATAAATCGCCACTCCATTCTTCAGGCGGGCTCCCTGACTTCAATTACAACTTCAAAATGAATCGCCACTCCATTCTTCAGGCGGGCTCCCTGACTTCAACTATAACTTCAAAATAAAATCGCCACTCCATTCTTCGGGCGGGCTCCCCGACTTCAACTACAACTTCAAAATAAATCGCCACTCCATTCTTCAGGCGGGCTCCCTGACTTCAACTACAACTTCAAAATAAAATCGCCACTCCATTCTTCAGAGGCGGGCTCCCCGACTTCAACTACAACTTCAAAATTAAATCGCCACTCCATTCTCCAGGCGGGCTCCCTAACTTCAATTACAACTTCAAAATAAAATCGCCACTCCATTCTCCAGGCGGGCTCCCTAACTTTAACTACAACTTCAAAACTAAATCGCCACTCCATTCTTCAGGCGGGCTCCCTAACTTCAACTACAACTTCAAAATAGATCGCCACTCCATTCTTCAGGCGGGCCCCCCTGACTTCAACTACAACTTCAAAATAAATCGCCACTGCATTCTTCAGGCGGGCTCCCTGACTTCAACTACAACTTCAAAATTAAATCGCCACTCCATTCTTCAGGCAGTCTCCCTGACTTCAACTACAACTTCAAAATAAATCGCAACTCCATTCTTCAAGCGGGCTCCCCAACTTCAACTACAACTTCAAAATAAATCGCCACTCCATTCTTCAGGCGGGCTCCCTGACTTCAACTGCAACTTCAAAATAAAATCGCCACTCCATTCTCCAGGCGGGCTCCCCGACTTCAACTACAACTCACTAATTTCATCCTATCCTGATCACCTTCCTTTGCTTTTTGTACCATTTTCTTCTTCCTGCATTGCCTCTTGGGCCACTTTTCTTCTGAATTACCTCGTCTTGGAATTGCTTTCCCCCTGGGTCGTGTTACTTTTACTTTGGCTGCTGGAGATATCTTCGGAATTGTTTACTCACCTGCTGGAGATGATGCTGCTGGGGAAGCATTCTTTATTTCCTCTTTTTCTATTTCCTCCACCCTTCATTCTCTCTCGGGCTCGCTGGGGATTGAAATGTCGCTAACTGAGGATTACCTTGGCGGGGAACCCCTTTTTCTTTTTTTCCTTTTTCCCAGACCTCCTCTAGGACTCACGCTTTGGCCTCCTTGAAAAACCTATGGGATATAATGCTGCTGGGGGAATCTCAAAGTTAGTGTTTCATTTTCCAACGACTGCTGGGGATGATACCAGGCTCAAAGATCACCCCTCGTGTTGTCCGGCCTCTCTCGACACTATTCTGCTCGGAACGGGCATTTTCCGAAATCTCGTGTTGTTTTCTATCCTTATCCACTGGGTGTTTTGCTTTCAAGAAAATTTTCGCAATCGGAGAAAATTTTCTGCCCCAGTTTGATGACCTTCCACGCGGCATGCTTTGCTGCCGACGAACCCTATTTTCCCGCTTTAAATCAAAGAAAAATTGTTAGTTTCAAAACGCAGTGAGTGGTCGTGCCACTCTTGTTGGGGGCCATTTTCCTTTTCTCTTTCAGCTGCTTGGCCTCCCTCGAACTTTTGGGGGCGCCGTTGACACTTGCTCGGGATGATGCTCTTTCCACAGATGGTCTCTCATTTCTCCTTTTATTTCAACCTTCGGTTTGGTCCGACCCTTTTCAGCCGGTGATTTGTTGTGAGAAATCATCTTCCGGACGTGCTATATGTGTCCATCATACTCCATAATTCCCGTGAACCTTCCAATCAACCTGTCGTTCCAATCTTAATATCGGAACGCCTTTTGCCTTATTGCCTCGTTCCACGCCTATTCATTTTCATTGTACCGCTTTGGGAGACTTGGTAGTAAGCTTTGAAAAATCAATTTTCGAAAACGAAAGAAAAGAAAAAGAATGCTGACCGCAAATGACAAAAGAAAGGGAAAACTTTTCCGAACTCAAAAATAGGAAAAACTTATCTGAAGGTGTGACTGATCCAATGGTTATGCCGCGCCTTTGAGATTAATCTACCCAGTCTATTCATGTCAATCACTTTCTGATGGCCGCGCTTTGCTAGAAGTAAACGAATGTCCAAACCTTGTCTCATGCAGACACCTTGTAACCATCTCGCCTTGTCACCTCATAGTGCCCTTCAAAGGGTTTTCGCTAATGAGATTCTCTCATTTCTCTCTATCTCCCGTCGCCTTAGGGTGCCCGTAAAGGTTTTCACCGTAAGACTCTCTCATTTTATTTCTCTCAACTTTCTTCACCTTAAGGTGCCCGCGAGGGTTTTCACCGTTAAGACTCTCTCATTTCGCTTTCTTTCCCTGCGGTGGGCTGGGGTATTATCCATAGAATTTCCTCTAAAGGGGCCATCCCTTTTCAGCTTGTAAGTCCTAGATTCAGTCGAGGATTGAAGTGTCATTCGTAGTTTCACTCGCATGACTTGGCATTTCTCAAATACTGATCGAGAGGTCTTTTTGGTTCTTAATGTGGTTTCTGCGCGTGAGGCTAAAGAAAAGGGGTTTAACCTCAACGGTTAGCTCATTACAACTTTCGGAATCCACACTATCTTTCAAACGAAACAATGACTTCTGCCCCAGTTTTGTTGCTTGGGGAATCTTTGATTTTTATTTTATTATGACCGAGTCGTGTGGCGCCTACGTATCCTTCTTGAGGAATCAGGTCGAACGTAGTTCACTTTTTCTTGTATCCTTTCTTTGTTTCTTTTTCTATTTTTGTTACACATTTTCCTTGATGATTCCGAAAGAGGGTATATGAAAAATAATTAAGGCTCAAAGGGGAAAACAAGGGTTAAAGTGTTTGGGTAGTAGAAAAATTGCCTCTGTCATTTCATTCTCCGAAAAATGCCAAGTACAAACGAACGAAACCAAGCGTTGACAAATGCATTAGAGAATTACACATAATATCTCTTGACTGCATCGGAATTGATAGCCATATCGGTGCATCTTCCTTCGATATCAGTTAGACATAGCGCGCCGTTGGATAATACCCTAGTCACAACAAACGGTCCCCGCCAATTTGGAGCGAACTTGCCTTTCGCTTCGGCCTGATGCGGTAGAACTCTCTTCAACACATGTTGTCCCACTTCAAATTTCCTGGGACGTACCTTCTTGTTATATGCTCTTGCCATTCTCTTTTGATACAATTGGCCATGACATACCGCTGTCAATCTCTTTTCATCGATCAAACTCAATTGCTCCAATCGGGTTTTGACCCACTCATCGTCGTCAATCTCAGCTTTGGCGACAATTCGGAGGGATGGGATTTCAACTTCTGCTGGTATTACTGCTTCAGTTCCGTACACCAACAAATAAGGAGTTGCACCTACCGAAGTTCGGACGGTAGTGCGATAACCCAACAGTGCGAATGGTAACTTTTCATGCCATTGCCTAGACCCTTCTACCATCTTCCTCAATATCTTCTTTATATTCTTGTTTGTCGCCTCAACCACACCATTTGCTTTGGGACGGTATGGTGTGGAATTTCGGTGTGTAATCTTGAACTGTTGACATACCTCCTTCATCAATCCGCTGTTAAGATTGGCACCGTTATCTGTGATGATTATCTTTGGGATTCCAAACCTGCAGATGATGTGGGAATGTACGAAGTCCACCACCGCCTTCTTGGTCACGGATTTGAAGGTTTTGGCCTCCACCCACTTGGTAAAGTAATCGATCGTCACCAGAATGAACCTATGACCATTGGAAGCCGCAGGTTCTATAGGTCCAATAACATCCATACCCCATGCGACAAACGGCCATGGTGCTGACATTGTATGCAATTCAGTCGGTGGAGAATGAATCAAATCTCCGTGTATCTGACACTGATGGCATCTTCGCACGAAACTTATACAATCACGCTCCATAGTGAGCCAGTAATATCCCGCTCGAAGAATCTTCTTTGCCAATACATACCCGCTCATGTGTGGTCCACAAACTCCGGAGTGTATATCTGTCATCACTGTTGTGGCTTGACTCGCATCTATACATCTTAACAATCCCAAATCTGGGGTTCTTTTGTACAGTACCCCTCCACTAAGGAAAAATCCGTTCGCCAACCGCCGAATAGCTCTCTTTTGATCTCCAGTTGCCTGCTCTGGGTATATTCCTAACCCTGAGGTACTCTTTGACATCATGAAACCATGGCTCACCATCCATCTCTTCTTCTATCATATTACAATAAGCATGTTGATTCCGGACCTGGATATGCAACGGGTCGACACGGACCTTGTCCGGGTGATGTAGCATTGACGCCAAAGTAGCTAGAGCGTCGGCAACCTCATTATGCATCCTTGGGATGTGCCTGAATTCTACTGATCGAAAGCGCTTGGTCAGATCATGCAAACAGTGACGATACGGGATAAGCTTTAAATCCCCGGTTTCCCATTCTCCCTGAATCTGATGTACCAGAAGGTCCGAGTCCCCCAAGACCAAGACGTCCTGTACATCCATATCCACCGCTAATCGCAACCCTAAGATGCATGCCTCGTACTCAGCCATATTGTTGGTACAATGAAAACGCAGTTGAGCAGTAACAGGATAATGATGTCCTGTTTCAGAGATAAGCACGACCCCTACTCCGACTCCTTTTGCGTTCGTCGCTCCGTCGAAGAAAAGCTTCCACCCTGGATCCTCGGTTAATTCTAACCCATCAATTTGCAATACTTCTTTGTTTGGAAAATACGTCCTCAAAGGTTCGTATCCGTCATCGACAGGATTCTCACCTAAGTGATCGGCTAGGGCTTGAGCTTTCATAGCCGTCCTCGTCACATATATGATGTCGAACTCTGTAAGTAATATTTGCCATTTTGCTAATCTCCCCGTAGGCATAGGTTTCTGGAAAATATACTTCAACGGATCCAAACGTGAAATGAGGTAAGTGGTGTAAGAAGACAAATAATGTTTCAACTTTTGGGCTACCCAAGTCAAGGCACAACATGTCTTTTCCAAATGAGTGTACTTAACCTCGTGGACCGTGAATTTCTTACTGAGGTAGTAAATGGCCCGTTCCTTTCTGCCAGTAAGATCATGCTGCCCCAGCACGCAGCCGAACGAATTCTCCAAGACCGTTAGATAAAGAATCATGGGTCTACCCGGTTCGGGCGGAACTAGTACGGGTGGGTTTGACAGATACCCTTTGATTTGGTCAAACGCTTCCTGACATTCTGTCGTCCATTCTATCGCAGCGTCTTTCTTCAACGGACGGAATATGGGCTCACAGGTTGCTGTAAGCTGAGCAATAAACCTACTGATGTAATTTAACCTTCCCAACAGACTCATTACCTCTGTTTTATTCTTTGGCGGGGGTAGCTCTTGAATGGACTTGATTTTGGACGGGTCCAACTCAATGCCCCGTCGGTTGACGATGAATCCTAGCAACTTTCCTGATGGAACTCCGAATGCGCATTTGGCCGGATTGAGCTTGATGTCGTATCTTCGAAGTCTTTGAAAGAACTTCCCGAGGTCGGCAACGTGGTCTTCTCGACGTCTAGATTTTATGATCACATCATCCACGTACACTTCAATTTCCTTGTGTATCATGTCATGGAATACCGTAGTCATTGCCCTCATGTATGTTGCCCCCGCATTCTTCAAACCGAACGGCATCACCCGGTAGCAATAAGTCCCCCAGGGTGTGATGAAAGCTGTCTTTTCTGCGTCCTCTTCATCCATCAAGATCTGATGATATCCCGCGTAGCAGTCCACAAAGGATCCGATTTCACGTCCGGCGCAATTATCAATCGGGATATGGATATTGGGAAGCGGGAAATTATCCTTAGGACTCGCCTTGTTGAGATTGCGGTAGTCCACGCATACTCTGATCTTTCCGTCCTTCTTTGGCACCGGTACTACGTTAGCCAACCATTCAGGGTATCGAGTGACACGAATGACTTTCGCCTGCAACTGCTTGGTTACTTCCTCCTTGATCTTTACACTCATCTCCGTCTTGAATTTCCGCAGTTTTTGCTTGACGGGAGGACATGTCGGATCAGTGGGTAATTTATGAACCACGAGATCAGTGCTGAGTCCTGGCATGTCGTCGTACGACCATGCGAAAATGTCTTTAAACTCCATGAGTGTTTTGATCAATTCCTCCCTCAGGTCGGGTTCAATATGGATACTTATTCTGGTTTCTTTGACGTCATCTGTGTTCCCCAGATTAACAGCCTCAGTATCATTTAAATTTGGTTTGGGTTTTTCCTCGAAGTGACTTAATTCTTCACCGATTTCTTCTACGGCTTCATCATCGCCGTATTCTGATTCACTCTCGTCACTTCTTATTTCATGCGTTATTATTTCCAAACCCGATTGACTTTCTAGACTGGGTTGATTAATCTTTAAGCACGCCATATCATTAAGATCAGTTGAAAGAAAGCTGTTCAGAAAAGTAAAAAAGAAGGAAAATAAACAAAATTAGACACGAAGGGAACAAAATTTCATTAATGGGAACGGTATAAGGAGAAACAAACTTGCAAACTCAAATCAAAATGAACTAAAACAAACGGATTTTACTCCGGGGACAACCCCAACACAAAATTTCGAAAGAAAACAATCCAAAACAAACTACCAAGACTCCTTCCGGACAGGGAGATGAGTAGCCTTCCAATTATTCAATTTTGCTTTTGATCCCACAAACTGTATCTCGGCATGGCTGGATCCTTCACCATCCTCGAGCATGCATACATCTGCGAATAGGTCCTCGAACTTTCTTAAGAACTCTTCGTCTGGCCTAACCATATGACTGGGAACCTTTGTCGTCGGATGTCCTCTTACTCCGGACCTGACAAAAGATCGGGAAAGGCGTGGAACAGGCTTCGGGAGCACCCATGTCTTCTGCTTATTCTTCTTGGCTCGCTGGATGTCCTCTGATGTTGGCTTGAATCCCAAGCCGAAGGTTCCCACGTTTTCGACCACAAATACCGGTTGTATGATTCCTTGCAGAGATGCACCTAGACCTTTGCCGGGTATGAAACCATGTCTCAACATTTCATGAGCCACCATGACGTCCGCAGTAATTATTCCGTCATTGGGAATGCATTCCCCTTCTGGAACTCGGTTGGCGGATACCACATCGCAGATATGGTATACCCATGGCCCGACATCTTCTTCTGTCTCAACAAAGGGGACGATGGTGCCTGGTTGTAGATCATTCTCTCCATGGACGACGATCTCCTGTTGGTCCCACTCAAACTTGACGAGTTGGTGTAGGCTGGATGGAACTGCTCTTGTGGCATGGATCCACGGTCGCCCTATCAGAAGGTTATATGACACTACCATGTCCAGCACCTGGAATTCCATGGTGAACTCCACTGGCCCAATTGTCAAGATTAACACTATGTCCCCGACCGACGCCTTGCCTCCTCCATCAAACCCTCGAACACATATGTTGTTCTTGCGTATCCTGCCGATGTCCACTTTCAACTTGTCCAGTGTAGAGAGGGGACAAATGTTAGCACTGGACCCATTATCGACAAGGACTTTGGTAACCACCGACTCCTCACACTTTACCGTAAGATATAAAGCCTTGTTGTGCTCGGTGCCATCCTCAGGCAATTCATCATCGGTGAAAGTGATCTGATTCGCTTCGAAGATCCTATTGGTGATCTTCTCCAAATGACTCACCGAGATTTTATCGAGTACGTGGGCCTCATTCAGAACTTTTATCAAAGTTTGCCGATGTTCTTCAGAATGTATTAGCAAGGACAGCAATGAGATTTGTGCAGGAGTCTTCTTCAGCTGCTCTAAGACAGAATAGTCATGCAGCTTCATCTTTTTCAGGAATTCTTCTGCCTCTTCGTCGGTTACCGGCTTTTTCAATGTTGCCGGAGTGATCTTCCTCAATTCCGCAGGGGCAAAACATCTCCCCGAGCGGGTCAAACCTTGCGCTTCGCAAACTTCCTCTTTCACTTCCTTTCCTTTGTAGGTTGTCGTGATCCGATCATAATTCCATGGAATAGCTCTGCTATCAGTTATTGGCAACTGTATTGCTGGCTTGATGATGAAAGGATCCATTCGAACACCTGCTACCGTCAAGACGGGTTTGGTTGCTACCCCCGGTACAACTATTTTTGCTTCCCCCGGCCTCACCGGTACTTCGTTCACACTTCCTTTTTCTGCTTCAAACCCCCTTTGTACATCCTTCTTGCAAATGGGTGACTCATCAAGGCCCGGCCCCTTTCTCATTCCTACCCCGCTAGACTTGATCATCATTACAGTCTAAGAGGTTTTCTCCTTTCCTTCTTCTACCCGTACCAACTCGATCATGTTAGTCTCGTGATGAGTTGGAAGTGGATTTTGGTTGATGTTGGGCTCTGTTGGAGTCCTGGACCTCAATCCTGCGAGTGTCGATGAGCTCCTGGATGGTTGTTTTCAACCTCCAACACTTTTCCGTGTCGTGTCCCGGACATCCTGAGCAGTATGCACAATTTACTGAATGGTCCAGATTCTTTGGAAGAGGGTTTGGTAGCTTAGCCTCAACCGGATTTAGCAACCCTACTTGCTTCAACCGGTGGAACAAACTGGTGTAAGACTCTCCCAAGGGAGTGAAAGTCTTTGGCCTCGGCGCCCTGTCGCCCTTGAATGCTTGGTTCGGGCGAAAACTCGCGCCCGAGGGGTTTCTGTAAGCTCTTGGGGGTGGATAATTGTTTTGCGGGTTTGGTGCACGCCATGGTGCCTGGACGGGAGGTGCGGAATATGATTGAGCGTGATGGACAGTAAAATGGGGATCAGGTGCCGGATAGTAATGTTGCGGGTGGTTATATGGATTGTGGAAGTAATTTTGGTGGTGAGGTTGTGGCGGGTTATACTGGGGTGCGGGGCCTCTGTTTCTGAACCATGTTCCAGACTCGACTGCCGTGACTTCTTCCTTCCTCTTTTTCCCAAGCACTCCTCCGGTACCACTTTGAATAGCTTGGGTGGTGGCTTTCAATGCTGAATAGCTCATGATCTTATTGGCTTTCAAGCCTTCCTCGATCATAGCCCCCATCTTTATCACCTCAGTGAATGACTTGCCCACGGACGTCACCAGATGTCCAAAATAGGTTGGCTCCAGTATCTGCAAGAAGTAATCCACCATCTCGTTCTCTCTCATAGGCGGATCTACCCTTGCCGCCTGTTCCCTCCAGCGGAAACCAAATTCTCTGAAACTTTCGGCGGGTTTCTTTTCTAACTTTAGCAATGATAAGCGGTCTGGGACTATTTCAAGATTGTACTGGAACTGGCCAATGAATGCTTGAGCCAAATCATCCCACGTAAACCATCTGCTGGGATCCTGCCTAGTGTACCACTCCAGTGCAGATCCCCCCAAACTCTGACCGAAGTAAGCTATCAGAATCTCGTCCCGTCCTTCGGCTCCTCGCATTTTACTACAAAACCCTCGAAGATGGGCTACTGGATCGTCGTGCCCCTCGTATAGGTCGAACTTGGGCATTTTAAACCCGGCCGACAACTGGACATCTGGGAATGGACACAGGTCCTTGTAAGCGACGCTGACCTGGTTGCCCAAACCGTGCATATTCCTGAGAGACTGCTCCAGGCTTTTAACTTTTCGAATAACTTCCTCGTGCTCCAAACTTTGGAGGTGCTTTTCCGGTTCTGCCGGGTTATCCCAATGAGGGGTGTGTGGATGTGGTTCAGGAGCCCTAAAGGTAGGCTCGGTAGGATAGTAAGAATTGTCATGGATTTGCACATGAGGCTCACCGGACGGCTTTTGTAGAGTAGCAGGTGGGGGTGCCACAAAAACAGGGGTGACTGGAGGAGGATTTTGTTTGGCTGGTGGAATTTGGGTGACATAAGGGTTTTCCCCTTGGTAGTATGGATAGATTGGGGCGCTTGTCGAAGGATCGAGGGGTGGATGTTCTGGAGCGGATGCGATAGTAGGGCGGTTTGGTGAAGACTGTCCCCTGGCCCAGGCCAGGTGCATCTCTGTTATCTGTTGTTTCAACCGGTCTACCTCTTCTTTCATGATTTGTATCTCCGATTTCTCTTCCTCGAGACTTTTACCGGAACTGGACATACTTGCTGTAATTGGCCCTTTAGATCTAGTACGGTAATGGTGGCTGGCCAGTATATTCTGTCAAACCAACTGCTAAACTTTTCTGGAAATGCAACAAACTTGTTAGTTTACCGAGTTTAACAGATATGTTATAGCACGTTGGATGCAATGCACCTAACCAAATACCCTTTCTACATGTACTCATCACATGCGTCATTCCAGCTTCTCTCTTTTTCTCTTTTTCTTTTTTTTTTTTTTCAACTATCGTTGAAAGCCTTATTGTTATTAACCTTTGTATTCTTTTCCTTTCTTTTTAGTGGTGGTCGAATCTTATGTGGATTACCTACGTATCACGTCCCTGCGTGAATCAGACCGAGCGTAGTTCTAAAAACAAGATTGTGGCAAAATTCAGTAACTTTTATATCAAATAAAACCTTAAAATTACAAAACATGTCTTACAATAATCAACAAAATAAGAGAAATGCTTGACTCGAAAAAGGAAAATGAAATGCCAAACAGCTTGACCCAATATTTCAAAATACATTTTTAATCAAAAGTCTAATGCTCTAAAATTCCTGGGGGCCCGCGAGGCATCATTCGGCCTTGCCGCGGGCCTTGGTGTGAGGTCCTTGTGTAGTCCCCTCAATTCTCTCATGATCTGATGAACATAGCCCATAACCGAAGCAAAAAGGTCGGTGCGGGGCATTTGTTCACAAGCTAAGCACTTCATGGTGACATAATGCCCGATTTCTCCAATTTTGTCCTTGATCATGTTCCTTTCTCTGAGTAGCTGTTCTATCTGCTGGTTTTTCGCCCCCAATCTTTGAGCATTGTTGGTGACTTGGTCTAGGAGCCTATCCACTTGTTCTTGTAGTCGGGCCATCAAATCGTGGCAACGGTCGAGGTCTGCTCTAGCATCTCGGGCTTGCTTGAAAACCCGCTCCCCGAGGATAACATTTGCTTCCCTTAGACTAGTGATGATCTCAGTGTAATCTTCTTCTATCCGTTGCAGGTGAAGTGCATGTTGATGTGCCTCCTTTCTCCAACTAGCACGGATCCTCATTGTTTGGGCCTTCGACTCTTCCAATTCTCTTTGGACATCGGCAACTTGGCTTCTCAAACCCTTTATCAATTTTTCGTCTGCTCGACTCCTCAACTGTCTGTCAGCATCCCTTTTCATTTGCTGGATTTGAGCTCTCAAAAAGTCATTTTCTTGTGCCAACTTCTTTTTATCTCCTTCGTTGGCGGTGGCTTGCACATCCATTTCAAATTGGAGCTCTTGGGTCCGTTGCTCTATCCTGCTGATCTTTGTTCTATAAGCTTCTTCTCTGGCCAACCAGTCCCATTGTTCTTGTGACGCTCCAGCAAACTCCCTGAGGTGGGGCCTTTTTGTGGGCCTTTGATGCTCCAGGTCTCTGCTATACCATGCGGGGTATTCCGACGATACTTCACCCCGGGCTCGATCTCGCACCCGAGTGTCTATCTTTAATGTTTGACATTCACTCCAAATCTTTCGGACCAACGCTTCAGGGAACTGTCCTCCCGGTCCAATTTCAACCACATGTGGGCTGAGGTCTTCTTCTTTTAGGATTATTTGGCATCGTCCCAACTGTCTCAATACTTGACCTGGTGCGTAGGGCTGGATGCTGTTGAGGCCCATTAGCAACAAATATGATTCCGTGGCCGATGCATATATGACTTCTTCCACGGGTAGCCAGCCAAATGCCCATTCTATCTTGCTGGCTGGAATCAAACGCAAAAGTCGTATCCATCCGCTAATCCCCTCTAGCAAATCATGTCCCTCGACCCTCGTAGGGAATTCTTCTATACAGGTTTTCTCCGATAAACTATACCTCATAAACCGCGGGCGACGACATAAGTGATCGATCATCCACATTTGGAGCAGTACATTGCAAGCTTCAAAGAAGACCCCTCCAGCTTTGCAGATAGTGAGTGCACGAGAGATATCTGATATTATCATGGGGGCCAAAGTACTATTGTTTTGTTTCATCAAAGTGCTGACGACCCCTGCCACATGTATGTTGATATTCCCGTCCTTTCTGGGAAATATTAATGAACCCAGGAAAGCTACCATGAAGGCGATGCGCCTATGTTCTTCCCATTTTAACTGGTTTTCTCCACTGCAGATTTTGCTTTTGTGTTTGTTGAAACCCCCGTAATGACCATATTTGTCATATAGAAATGCTAAAGTGCAGAACCCTTCTGATAAGTCTGGGTTGTGTACAGTTCTGCGGATTTTCACAGTATCCAAAAACCTATGTACTGTCACTACCCTTGGCGCAATGAGATATTGTTCCCTCATAGGGACTTTTGGTCTTCCGATATATCCGGCCAATTCTTCCAATGTTGGTGTGAGTTCAAAGTCTGAAAAGTGGAACACATTGTGTGCCGGATCCCAGAATGAGATCAAGGCTCGTATGATGTCTCCTCTCGGGGGAATATTTAGTAGCCCCACTAGATCTCCTAGGTACAGCTTAACTGCGTCTTGTCCTTGCTCGCCCAAGTCGCTCCACCACCTATGCAAACTTAAGGGGACCTTGTTTATGATAGCTTCGATTGTATTCTGACTCGTGCTCATTCTGCACATTTATTAAGGTAGTTTTTATATAAAAGAAAAATCTTTATTTGACCCCAACAAAACTATCTTTTTCTTTTTTTTCAAAAAAAAACGAAGCGGGCCACAGGAATTGACTGGTCAAAATATTAAGACTGATGTTGAGGCGAAGTTAAACATCCTGGCATTCCGTCATTATTTCTTCTTTTAAAAACTTATTTTGAAACATAGGGAAGTTGGACCCGTTAAAGGATGCCTACGTATCTCACACCCGGTGAGGATCAAACCCGCGTAGTTCGGTCCGTCAAAACAACTATTTTTTCTTTTATTGACTGACAAAGAAAACACATTTTGTCAAGAAAACCATTTTGTTGGCAAAGTCAACCTTCTGTCGTCTTTTATCGGCAAACTAAATTTATTGACTTGTTGGTAAAACACATTTTTGTATTTTCTGAAAAATATTTATTTCCCCATACTATTTCCTTTTGTTTTTTCGTTTTTCTTCAGTATTTAAAAGCCGGTCAGCATGCCAGTCTAAATAAATGCTTACAACAAATATGATATAGCAAGATGGTCTTTTCATTTCGGGTTGCTTGTCCTAGACGGACCCAACCCCTGTGTTGAGTCCCCTAAGTCAGATATGATGCAAATAAACGTCCTAAATCTAGGCTCAATATCCCGATGTTTTCAATGGTACTAGACCGTGTACCCGAGCGGACAACTCGGATCGAGGAGGGGGCTACGTACCGGTGACCCGCGGAGTCAATCGGCTTTGTAACTTATCCGGCCTCTTTTCTTATTTTTGGTATTGACACTAACAGAAAGGGGAGTCTCAACCAGTAAGCACATCCCCGGGGGTAAGAAGAGACGGGTTTTCGGCACAGTTTTATATACAGTTCACGCAATATCAAAGCGGTAAACATATAGCAGTTTGTATATACAGTGCAACTAGTATCAAAGCGGTAGACATGTAGCACATTAATTAAACATGTAATAAAATCAGATATAGGCAAAAACAACAATTTAACTGAGCTCGAATTCTTAAACCCTGAACCGAAGTTCTGGGTTAAATTTCTTCCCCAGCAGAGTCGCCAGAGCTGTCACACCTCTTTTTTTACCGCGCCCGCGAGGGCACGAGGGAGTTTTTCCAATTAAAGGACAATCGAAACGGGATCAATTTATTTAATTCAGAGTCGCCACTTGGCAGATTTAAGGTGTCCCAAGTCACCGGTTGAATCCCGAATCGAGGAAAAGAATGACTCGTTTAACAGTCCACGAACCAGAAATCCGGATAAGGAATTCTGTTAAAGGAGAAGGTGTTAGGCATTCCTGAATTCCGTGGTTCTAGCACGGTCGCTCAACTGTCATATTCGGCTTTTTTATCTTATTTATACCATGTTTTAACTTATGTGCAAATTTTAACTTTTAACCGCTTTTAATATTATTGTTATTTTTATAAAGAATTGCAACATCGCGAAAACATATTTCTAACCGCGTCACAATCAATGTACCCGTGGTTATTGATACATTTCAACTCCGTTGAGATTTGGATTTGAGTCACATAAATGTGCACTCGAATTTAAGAATGTAATATTATTAAAAACGTGCCTAAAGAGTCTAACGCATTATTGTTTTGGAGAGGACCGTAAAATTCACTAAACGACCCATCCCGAGACCTAAATATTTTTTTAATA
Source organism: Nicotiana noctiflora (assembly GCA_032618575.1). NCBI lineage: Eukaryota > Viridiplantae > Streptophyta > Magnoliopsida > Solanales > Solanaceae > Nicotiana > Nicotiana noctiflora. The sequence continues at coordinate 464,792 of JASVEL010005750.1, forward strand.
TATACATTCATGAGGGCCCCGCAGCTTGTGCGTTTTATTTGGCGAGGCTCGTCTCATTTTTATTAAAGGGCAAACCTAAAGTAAACTACAGTTCTCTACTTTATTCGTCTCTAAAAAAAATCCAAATTTACTCACTAAGATTATCTAGAGTCGTTATAATCGGGTTACATGAAATGCACCCCCAAATTTTATAAATTAAGCATCACAACTACGTCACGAGAATCGTACCCGTAATCACAATGATGTATTAATTAAGACTTTGCCTAAATATGACAATTACAACCACTGACTCCTCCAACAATAAATGGCAACATTGAATCATTTGACTGTAATTACAAATTCGGTAAAAATATTAATGACGAATAAAAACTAAAGTACACGTGCATGATCTTAATTTTTAACCTATCATGAATTGCTTTCAGAATCACTAACTTTTCTCCAACATTATATATTACTACATGTTTCGCTCATTCTTATTACCTAACAAACATCACAAACTTGTTCATTAATAATGGAGAATCAGTTATGTGAAAGCTTAAATTATTCCTAGTAGAGAATTAGAAACACAGTATACCCCATCATGGAAGAGAGATAAACAAACTAAATCACACTTCCATTTTGATATCTTCTTACCATGACTATCATCATGTATTATTTAAATACAATATTAATACGTTTAAAGCACTGTCGCATATGAAACATATTCAAATTAGATGTCACAAATATGCCAATCGCATGGAGCTTAGCAAGGAATTTCAAACTTACATGTATACAACCATGGAATAATATATGCTCAGCTTCATTCCGGATCAGAAAACACGACGGCAACGAAAACCCCGAACCTCGAACAGTAGTTGTGCTCTTTAGCTCCAAACGGAGCTCACCCGAAATACAGTTTGGAAACCAGAGAATTGACTCGAACAAATACCTCAAACCGATCTCGCTTAAGAGTGGAGTTGGTGCTGTGACTGGTGTTACGGCTTGTGTCACGACTGGTAGTGGTCTGGCTAGGGTGATGGTTGTCAACGGGGAGGGACGACGTGAGGGTGGTGACGAATGGTTGGGCGGAGGCAGTTGGTTGTTCCGGCGTTGCTGGTTTCTTTTTTCCGGTATGGACTAGGAATTTTGCTCTTGGTTATTTTTTTCTTATGAAGAAGATGATTGTCCTAGCCCCCCCTCCTTCACCGTTCAGTTCCTCCTTTAAGTAGAAGAACATGAAGATGGCCTTCATGTGCCAGCCCCTGTGTCTGACATGGGTGTCTGTAGATGTGTATTGCATGTATTGTTTTTTTTTCTTTTTCAAATTGTATCCTCCCTCAACAGTAGTATACCCCTTCTTTTAACGTTTTGTTTCTTTGAAATGATAGTATTGTTTTTTTTTGTTTAAAAAAAATGTTAGTGCCCTTTCTTGTTTTATTCTCATTGTGTATGTCTTTTTCTTTTTGTCTTCTTCCTCTTTTCATTTTTCAATTGTTCTTCTTCTCTTTACAGATTTGTATCTTTGTTTTTTTTTTCTATTCTTTTTTTTTTAATTGTTTTCCCATTCCTCTTCATGTGATGCCCATATTCTTTTGTCGTGCTTGCATGTATTTGTATGGGTTGTTTTTGTCCGTCTTCCCCGTGTGGTAGACTCGAATTATTATGGGCTAAGTCCAAAAAATATAAAATCGGGTAGTTTAAACCCGAATATTATTCTTCGCCCGTAACCGAGAATGAGAGCATGGTGTTATTTAATTAATTCTAGGTAATCAAAATAACTATAAAACTAATAATTAAAACAAAATTATTTTTTTATATTCTTTTTTTAAAATTAAAGTAACCCCAAAATGTTAATGAAACTATTTATTTATTTATTTCATAATTTTCGTTTTTTTAAATAAGCTAAAAATATAAAGTACTATTTTTGTATTTTTCAAGTTTAAAATGACTACGAAACATTAATAAAACTATATTTTTGTTATTTTTCATTTTAAGGTAAAAGTAAAGTAAAAGAGTCAAAATTAGCTAAGATATCTATATTAGGCCTAAACTAAATATTTTACGCTAAAAATCTCGGGTAGGGGCAAAATCACGCATCTACAGCTGCCCCTCTTTGACTGAAAACCAGCACCCTACAACCCACCTCCACCATATTATCCTCCCACCACTCCACATTTTTCCGTCCCACATGCTCATCATTACCCACCGCCTCCATATGTATGGCGAGCCCAAACTCCACAAAACGTCTACCACGCACAAAACACTTACCTACCTTCCACAGCATACAAAAATCCAAATAGACCCAACTTTCGTCCAAATCTGGAAGTAAGAGGAAATAGTGCCCAAACAAAGAAAACATTCACTCCATTAGAGGAGTCATACACCAGTCTTTATCACTGCCTGAGGGAGATAGGAATGCTAAGCCCCATTGAGCCAAAACTTCCAAACCCACCACCCAGAAACCTTGACCAATCAGTCCGATGTGAATATTGTTCCGGGGCGCCGGGACATGATACTGAAAAGTGTTGGCACTTGAAGTTCGCCATACAGGAGCTTATTGATACCAAGAGGATCGAGGTGCAAGCTCCAGAAACTCCCAATATCATATAGAACCCATTGCCAGCCCATCATGAGACGCATATGATAGAGTTGGAACAAGGAGAGCGCAGTAAGAAACCTTCTCAATTAGTGATGATGATAAAGGCCAACAGAATAGTGGGAGGAGAGGTTGAGAAAGGGAAAGTATCAGCTGAATTGCCAATAAAGAAGCCATCAGTGGTCGAGACCATGAAGGTAGTAGTGCCGGGAGCCAAACCTTTGTTGACGGTGAAGGGAGCCTATGTAGAACCTGTGGTTATCAAACCGATGGTGCAAATGCCAATTGTAAACACATAGCGTGGAACTATAACAAAGTTATAATGATATACAAGGGGAAGGAGGTTACAGGAGAAGTCAATGAAACATATGGCCTAACTCGCTCCGGGCGATGCTTTGCCCCGGAAGAGTTGAGGAAAACAAAAGTGGTAAAGGAGAATCCGAATCATGTGAAGAAGGCATTTACTGAAGAAGAAGCGGAAGAGTTCTTGAAAAAGATGAAAGCTCAAGACTATTCAATAGTAGAGCAGTTGAGAAAAACGCCTGCGCAGATTTCATTGTTATCATTGCTAATCCATTATGAAGAGCACAGGAAGGCGTTGATGAAATTTCTTAACGAAGCACATGTGCTCGAGAAAATTTCAGTATGCCATCTTGAGAAAATCACGAATAAGATCTTTGAGACAAACAAGATAACATTTTTATTGCCACTTGAAGCAACGGAGCATAATAAAACATTATATCTCACAGTCAAGTGCGAAGAATCTGTGGTTACCCGTGTTCTGGTAGACAACGGGTCAAGTGCCAACATTTGCCCACTCTCAACCTTGGAAAAGTTGAAGGTCAATCCTAATAGAATTCGTCGAAACAGTGTGTGTACGAGGCTTTGATGGAGGAGGTAAGAATACTGTAGGGGACATTATGTTGGAAGTTACTATCGGGTCGGTGGACTTCACTATGGAGTTTCAAGTGCTAGATGTTGCTGTTTCTTACAATCTGTTATTGGGACGTCCGTGGATCCACGCGGCGAAAGATGTACCATCTTCTCTACATCAAATGGTAAAATTTGAATGGGAACAAAGGAGATCATAGTGCATGGAGATGATGATTTCTGTAACACCATAACGCCGTTCGAAGAAACTGAAGGGGACAAGGGCCCGTGGGTATATCAAGTCATGGATGCTGTGATAGTTAATAAAATATCCGAAGGGGAGAACATGCATTCCTACAGTGGCTCCTACAGCAGTAATGGTAGATAAAGAAATGATCAGAAATGGGTTTGCACCGGGGAAAGGTTTGGGGATAACTCTACAAGGGATAACACAACTAGTCCACTTGCCAGGAAATAACGACACTTTTGGCCTGGGTTTTAAGCCTACTGTTGTCGATATCCAAAGAGCCAAGAAAATGAAGAAGAAAAGTTGTTCCCTCCCAAAACCTCTTCCAAAATTATCCGATTCCTTTACTAGGCCTGGTACACGAAGACATTTGGCGACTGGTATGCCAAGTTATGCTGAAGTAAGGCCAGATGCGGAGCTCCTAGCAAGGTTCGAGATGTTGTTTGAGGATGTAAATATGTTGGAGATGGGTGAGGGAACGAGTAGAATGGATGTTCAGTTCGTGGGACCCAGCACTGCACTTAAAAATAGGGAAGCTACTCCTCTTCGGATCAGGAAGGAGTTGTGGTAGTTAGCCTCAAATATTTCATTTCCCCAAAGATGTTTTGTTTTGTAATCCCACACCCCATAAAAAACAAATGTATCCAATGTCTGCTATCTTTTTGAAAAATCAATGAAATGCAATTTCTTTCTTTCTTCCATTTTTGCTTTATTTTATTTTTCTTCTTTTGTACAGTTCAATATTTGCTGATTCTAATGATATGTCATGCATGAAGATTCCCGAACCAGTCTTGATAATCGAATAGTTATACAGGACATTGAAAGTGAACATGAAGTAGAATATGAGGATGAGGAAATACTGGAGGAAATTAGTAAAGATTTGAATCAATATGAGGAAAAACCCAAACCGAACTTAAATGAAACAAAATCTATTAATCTGGGGAGTGAGGATAATGTCCGGGAAACAAAGATCAGTGTACATTTAGCGGCCTCCCTCAGAGAAGATTTAATCAAATTATTACATGAATACAAGGACATATTTGCTTGGTCCTATGATGACATGCCCGGACTCAACACTGATCTGGTGGTACATAAATTGCCCATTTATCCGGAATGCCGTCCGGTAAAATAGAAGCTAAGAAAGTTTAAAACGGACATCAGTGTGAAAATAAAAGAAGAAGTTAACAAGCAATTCGAGGCGAAGGTCATACGGGTCACTAAATATCCCACCTGGTTAGCTAATGTTGTGCCAGTTCCGAAGAAGGATGGAAAAACCAGGGTGTGTGTTGACTACAGAGACCTCAATAAGGCCAGTCCAAAGGATGATTTTCCATTGCCAAATATCCATATACTGATTGACAATTGCGCCAAGCATGAAATTGGCTCTTTTGTGGATTGTTATGCGAGTTATCACCAGATCCTATTGGACGAAGAAGATGCAGAAAAGACAGCCTTTATCACGCCTTGGGGAACATATTATTACAGGGTGATGCCGTTTCGGTTGAAAAATGCCGGGGCTACATATATGAGGGAAATGACCACCATGTTTCATGATATGATGCACCGAGAGATAGAAGTATATATGGATGATGTCATCATTAAGACCAAAAAGCAATGTGACCATGTCAATGATTTGAGGAAGTTTTTCTAGAGGATCCGAAGATATAATCTCAAGCTCAATCCAGCAAAGTGTGCTTTTGGGGTGCCTTCAGGAAAGTTACTAGGGTTTATAGTAAGCCGGCGTGGTATTGAATTGGATCCGTCGAAGATAAAAGCAATCCAAAATTTGCCTCCGCCGAAGAATAAGAAAGAAGTGATGAGTTTATTGGGCAGGTTGAATTATATCGGTAGGTTCATTGCTCAGCTGACATCAACATGTGAACCTATTTTCAAACTGTTGAAGAAAGATGCTGCGATAAATTGGACCGATGAATGCCAAGAGGCCTTTGACAAGATTAAAGAATATTTGGCCAATCCTCCAGTGTTAGTTCCTCCGGAACTAGGAAGACCTCTGATCTTGTATTTGACGGTGTTAGACAACTCTTTTGGCTGTGTACTGGGGCAGCATGATGAGACTGGAAAGAAAGAGCAGGCGATATATTACCTCGGTAAAAAGTTCACATCTTATGAGGTAAAATACACTCAGTTGGAAAGAACGTGTGGTGCATTAACCTGGGTTGCTCAGAAACTGAAACACTACTTGTCAGCTTATACCACATATCTGATATCACGGTTAGATCCATTGAGGTATATATTTCAAAAGCCTATGCCTACAGGAAGACTTGCTAAATGGCAGATTTTGGTCACGGAATTTGACATCATCTATGTAACACGTACGGCAATGAAGGCGCAAGCAGTTGCAGATCATCTAGCAGAGAACCTAGTGGATGATGAATATGAGCCGCTAAAAACATATTTTCCGGATGAGGAGGCAATGAATGTTGAAGAAGTAGAGCAAGATGACATGCCAGGTTGGAGAATGTACTTCGACGGAGCTGTCAACAGTAAAGGAGTTGGAGTTGGAGCAGTACTTACTTTAGAAACGGGTCAGATTATCCCGTTACCGCGCAACTTTGATTTTTCTACACCAACAATATGGCTGAATATGAAGCGTGTATATTGGGATTGAGGATGGCAATAGATATGGGTGTTCAAGAGATTTTGGTCATGGGTGACTAGGATCTTTTGATACATCAGATTCACGGAGAATGGGAGACAAGAGATTTAAAGTTGATACCTTATCAGCAATGTCTACATGAACTGTCCCGGAGATTTCAATCTATAGAGTTCAAACACATCCCAAGAATGCACAATGAAGTAGCAGATGCTTTAGCTACATTATCCTCCATGTTGCATCATCCAAATAAAGCTTATGTAGATCCACTACAGATGCAGGTGCGTGATCAAAATGCTTATTATTTTGCTGTGGAAGAAGAACATGATGGAGAGCCGTGGTATCATGATATCAAAGAATACTTGAACACAGGAAAGTACCCAGAACAAGCCACTGGAGATCAGAAGAGCGCTATAAGACGATTGGCAAATGGATTTTTCCTCATTGGCGGGATTATATATAAAAGAACACCAGATTTGGGATTATTGAGATGTGTGGATGCGCAACAAGCTAACACAATTATGACTGAGGTACATGCGGGAGCTTGCGGACCTCATATGAGCGGATATATTCTAGCAAAGAAAATATTGAGAGCAGGATATTATTGGCTCACCATGGAGCGGGATTGCATTAGATATGTGAGAAAATGCCATCAATGTCAAATACATGGAGATTTGATTCACTCTCCACCCTATGAATTGCATACAATGTCCGCACCTTGGCCATTCGTTGCCTGGGGCATGGATGTCATCGGACCAATAGAGCCTACAGCCTCTAATGGACACAGATTTATCTTGGTCACGATTGACTATTTTACCAAATGGATGGAGGCAAAGAAATATAAGGCAGTGATGAAGAAGGCGGTGGTGGATTTCGTGCATGAAAATATCATATGCCGCTTTGGAATTCCTAAAGTAATTCTTATAGACAATGGTACAAATCTGAATAGTCATCTCATGGCAGAAGCATGTCAAAGATTCAAAATCCCGCATCGTAAATCTATACCTTACAGGCCCAAAGCATATGGAGCAGTAGAAGCTGCGAATAAGAATATAAAGAAGATTCTCAGAAAAATGGTGGAATAATCAAGGCAATGGCATGAGAAGTTACCTTTCGCTCTTATGGGTTATCGCACAACCGTATGTACTTCGATTGGTGCCACACCCTACTCATTAGTGTATGGAACAAAGGCTGTTACACCCACAGAAATCGAGATACCATCCCTTCAAATCATAACTGAAGTTGAGATCGATAATGATGAATGGGTAAAAGCCCGATTGGAACAATTGAATCTGATTTACGAAAATAGATTAGTAGCGGTTTATCATGGGCAATTATATCAGCAGAGAATGGCTAGAGCATATAATAAGAAGGTACGTCCTCGGAAATTTGAAGTGGGACAATTGGTATTGAGGCGTATTCTGCCGCATTGGGTTGAAGCAAAAGGTAAATTTGCACCAAATTGGCAAGGACCGTTCATGGTATCACGGGTGTTGTCCAATGGAGCCCTATATCTAACAAATGTTGAAGGAAAATGCGTATAGACTGCTATCAATTCAGATGCAGTCAAGAGATATTATGTAAGATTCCTTTTCATTTGTATAATTGTATTTGTTGTGATTTTGGAATTGAAATGATGAAGGCATTTTATTCTCTATCCAAACACTTTATCTATTGACATCCCCGTTGAGCCTTATTTGATTTATTCTTTCATACCCCTCTCTCAGAATTTTTCATGATGCATGAGAAAAAGTAGAAAAATGAAAAGAAATGGAAAAACGATGAAAAAAAAAGAGAAAAAGAAAATGCAAACAAAAGCAAATGCAAACAAAAGGAAAATGCATACAAAAAGACAAAAGAAAATCGGGAAAAAGTCAAAATGCAACAATGAATATAGACGTAGTTTGAACTACGTTTGAGATGATCCCGAAAGGGTACGTAGGTAGCCTCACAAAGGTTCAGTCACAATAAAGGAAAAATCCAAAAATCCCCCACATATTGAAACAGGGGTAGATGTTATGTTTTATAATTCTGAGAGTTGTAAATATTTTGAACCCTCGTAAATTTTGAGCCTTTATATCCTTCTTTCTGAACCCATCCAAAAGCCATATTACGGTCCAAAGAAAGACCTTCTAATGAATTTCAAGAAAATGACAATACAATGAGAATAAAGAAAAACAGGGCATGGACAGTACTGGTGGTTCAGAAAACAAAAAGAAAAAAAAGAAAAAAAATGAGAGAGTCTTATCAGTGAAAAACTTAACCGGCACAGTAAGGTGATTGTGAGGCTGAGAGAATAAAATGATAGAGTTTTATCGGTGAAAACCTTAACCGGCACTGTAAGGCAACGGTGAGTTTTTAGAGAAATAAATGAGAGTCTTATCGGTGAAAACCTTAAACGGCAACGTAAGGCAGCTGTGAGTTTTGAGAGAAATAAATGAGAGAGTCTTATTGGTGATAACCTTAACCGGAATCGTAGGGCGACTGTGAGAACTATTTTGAAGAAAAGAAAAACAACAAAAAACAAGATTGGTTTGGGTTGAAAGAAAGTTGGAGTTGAGATAATGATAATTCGATTGGACAGACTGGGTCGGAGTTTAAATATATGGCATGGTCAGAGGAATCAACCATCGATACCCAGATAAGTTCTGTCTTTACCCCAAATCACCCTTACTCCTTTTTGAAATTCATTTGTTTCTGCATTTCATTAATTGAAAAAAAAATAATTTGCCCATTGAAGGCTAACTACCAGCTTCTCATGATAAAGGCGAAATAACGCTGGGTCGAAAAAAAAAGAAAAAAAAGAAAAAGAGAGAAAATAAAGAAGGACGACAATCAAAGCCAAAGAAAACAAAAAAAAGAGAGGAAATACAAAAGGAGGTTATGGAGAAAATCTAGCGAAAGGCTGCATAGCAGAGTAAAGCAAAAAGAGGAAGGCAATGGAAGCAAAATCAGCAAAATGCCAGTTGCCACCATTTTATAACTAATAAGATTGTTCTCTGATTTAGACAGGAACAACAAGATTCAAATTTTCACAAATCATTTTAAAGTGAATGTGACCAATGTGGAAAAAGAAAAACACAAAAAGAAGTACAACAATAAAAGGAGGAATCCGTAGTGGAGGATTCACTCAATCAAGCAAGAAAATTACCAAAAACAGCAAGAAGGTATCATCTTTCCAAAAACACATACCCCAGTTATCAAATTGAGGGAATATTTTTCTGCATTTCATTTTCATGCATCAGGCGCCCACCTGAATAACAAGGGAATATTTTTCCGCATTTCATTTTCATGCATCAGGCGGCCACCTGGATAACAAGGGAATATTTTTCTGCATTTTATTTTCATGCATCAGGCGCCCACCTGAATAACAAGGGAATATTTTTCTGCATTTCATTTTTCATGCATCAGGCGGCCACCTGGATAACAAGGGAATATTTTTCTGCATTTCATTTTCATGCATGAGGCGCCCACCTAGATAACAAGGGAATATTTTTCTGCATTTTATTTTTCATGCATCAGGCGCCCACCTGGATAACAAGGGAATATTTTTCTGCATTTCATTTTCATGCATTAGGCGCCCACATGTATAACAAGGGAATATTTTTCTGCATTTCATTTTCATGCATCAGGCGCCCACCTGGATAACAAGGGAATATTTTTCTGCTATTTTAATTTCTGTTCAGGCGCCCACCTGTATAACAAAGGAATACATTTTCTGCAATTTTTAATTTCTGTTCAGGCGCCCACCTGTATAACAAGGGAATACATTTATGCAATTTTTAATTTCTGTTTAGGCACCCACCTGTATAACAAAAGAATACATTTATGCAATTTTAATCTCTGCAAAGTTTAATTTTTTTTATCTAACATGAGTAACACCGTAACATGAGATAAGCCCACAATGGGGCAAAGGAAAAGTTTTGTTGTTTTGTTTTATTTTAAGCTGGTATCAACTTGAAAGCAAGGAATACAATTGGAAGCCACAGTGAACGAAAAGAAGCAATATATCAGAGGCAAGAGAAACAATTAAAAATAAAAATCAACAAAAAAAGGAAGAATGGTAGCATAAGAGATTGAAAATCAAGGAAAAACAAGGAAGAATAAGAAGACAAGAAGTAGATAGGAATCATTGTAATTCATAGGATCATAGCTTAGAATAGCTTCTTCATTTTAAATTTTATCCCTGGTGTAATAAGGAGTAAGTCAGTGGTCATAGCAATAGCAATGCAGCAGCAAAGTCTTGGTAGTTTCAAACAACCAGATCTTCCCGAACTACACTGACCTGATTCCTATTTAGCCCAGGATATGTAGGCAACCTCTGAGGCAGGGTGCGGTCAAAAGGTTTTCAAAATGCTTCTCATGGAATATGCTAATGGGCAAAAATCTCTCATTACTGCTCACTTGTCTTTGCACTGAAACTCTTCGTGTTTCCGAGCAAAGAGGGGCAGCTGTGAGCACGTGATTTTTGCCCTAAGCAATAAAATTTCAAAATTAAAATAAATAATATTTTTGTTTGCAATTACATGTTTGATTGAAATAAAGTGTATTTGTGTGATTGAACAATTAAAAATAAAAATTAGAAAATAAAAAATATAGGTTAAGTATAAAATGTCACAAATAAAGGAATTAAAATAAAATTAGCAAAAATACAAGCATATGCTGGAAATTAAAGAAAAATAGCAACAAATCTCAAAAAAGTATCACAAAAAATAGAGAAAATAGGAAATTAAAAGAAATTGAATAATTGAAAAAGAATATAAAAAGAGAAAATAAAATACAACAAGAAAATATACAAAAAATAATAAAAATACATAAAATACACAAAAATACAGAACTGGGCCAAATGTTACAAGCCCAAACACATCAGCCTAGAAGATCAGTGATCTTGTCCAATTATGATATAATAATCAATCTTGACCGTCCATGTACTTAATATAACGGTTCAGTTTGAATCTCTGAATTTAAGTGAAACGATGCAGCTTCATCGAATTAATCCGGGCCGTCCATCTATCAGGATCTAACGGAGACCAATTAGTCTCCACTTAACTCCAAACGGCACCGTTCTTAAACTTTGGATCCTGGTCGTTGATCAAAGATGATCCAAAGGCCAGGATCAATTGATGAGCTGTGGGTATATAAGGCTGGTCTCTATAGAGACCAGCCATTTCTCTTTACAAACGAACCCTAACCGCCTCATTGTCTTCTTTTTCACTCTTCTCCTCTTCACCGGCCATGGAGACTGGCTGACTTCCATGGCCGTCTCCGGCCATTCTCAGCTCCTAAACCTTTCATTTCCTCATTCTCTATACCAAACCACCCTGAAACCCCGAAGAAGCCCCAAGAAAACTCCTGTTCTTGAAATTCTGGCCACGGGTTTCTTCTGCGGTAACCACAACCCATGAGACAGTCGTCCAAACTTACACCAATGAACCACCTTGCAAAGATCTTTAACCCCATAAACCTATTTTCCCTCGAATCTCACTCAAACTTCCCGAATCTTCGAGATTAAATCGCCGGAACCCAAACTCCGAAAACTTTACAACACCCATCCTAAAGATACACCCATCTCTACCCAAAAACCCAATAAAACCATCTGGTTCAAAAATAAAGACTCCAAACTTTGAAGTTTGAAGTCTGAAGTCTGGAAAAAGAAGAAAGAAAAAGAAAAGAACAAGAAAATAAAAGAAAAATAGGGAAAGCTCATGAGACAAATCCTGCGAGCTAAGTTCCCCCTCCCTCTCTTTGTTTCTATTTTATATGATTAAGCATGCTTTCTGTGAATTAATTATGTTGTCTTTAATTTGTTGTAATTAGTTGCATGATTAGTTTAGCTTCTTTCTTTTGATATGTTTCCTGTTATAATGCTGTTTCTATTAGCCTATCTTCTAATATTTCCTAATATTCTTTTAATAACATGCTTCATTAGTCTATTGATAATCCATGTTTATTACACTTGACTAGTATACTCGAGCCTTTTTAGGGTTTTTGTGAGTTTAAGCATGAATGTGTTATGAATGTGTCTTTTTATGTTTAATTTGTTATACTATGCCTGAATCTGAGTTGTGAGTTGTTTAATTGAACTTCAACCATATTCAAATTTCTCTCTGAGTTTTCATTAGATAATAAATGATTTATCCTATGAGGAGGAGTCGGTGGCCATTCTAGACCGGTGTGTAACGACCCGGCCGGTCGTTTTAGAAAATTACGCCCCAATCCCCAATTTAACTGTTCCCCTAAGTTCATTTCTTCTATTGTGGTTTGTCGGGAGAGTCGGTTCTGAAATTTGGAGCATTTTGGGACACTTAGTCCCTAAATGAGAGCTTTAAGGTTAGAAAATGGTCCGTAACCGGAACAGTGTTAAGACGATCTCGGAACGGAAATCCGAAGGTTCCATTAGCTCCGTTAGGTGATTTCGGGGTTGGGAGCGCGTACGGAATGTATTTTGGAGGCCCGTAGCTCAATTAGGCTTGAAATGCCGAAGGTTGAAATTTTGGCGAATCCGAACGATAGGTGAGATTTTGATCCGGGGGTCGGAATGGAATTCCGACAATTTCTATAGCTTCGTTATGTGATTTTGGATATGTCCGCAAATTTTCAGGTCATTCGGACGTCGTTTGGTCGGGTTTTAGATCGAATGTGCAACTCGGAAAGTTTTAAGAAATTTAGGCTTGAATTCGATGTGAATTATGGGTTTTGATGTTGTTAGACGTGTTTTGATGATTAGAATAAGTTCGTATCATGTTTTGGAATAGGTTGGTGGTTTTTGTTGGGATCCCGGGGGTCTCGGGATGAATCCGGGGGTCCAATCGGGCTAATTCATGCATTTTGGAAATGCTGTTAACTGCTGGTGTGTGCTGCAGACGAATGCTCTATGCGATCGCAATGGGCTAATGCGATCGCATAGAACGTTTTGGAGAGGCCAAGTATTTGTTCTATGCGATCGCGGGCATGGATATGCGATCGCATAGTTCTGGAAAGTTGTGCTCTGCGATCGCGTACGGTCCTATGCGATCGCATAGTGTATAGAGAAGAGGGGTCCCTGAAAAATTCACCCCTAGTGTCACGCCCCAAATCGAGGAACATGACCGGCGCCTGACCGGGTTGCCCCAGTCAAGCGGACCTGGGTGCCTTTCATTCCCACGCGTTACCCCTGTGATGACCGTTTCTCATTAACCAAATATATTACTAATCATAATTGATTTCACATTAAACAAATAAAACGATACGAGTGATTCATTAACAAGATTTCAATTTTTACAACGCCCGACATAACACAATATATATACATAAGACAGAGTCCCACAGTTTACATGTCTACAGAGCCTCTAGGATACAAAAGGGAAATACAATACTTGCCGGTAACAAGGCTCCGGCTATACCTTACAAAACCAAAATGAAATCCAAACCGAGTGGCATGAACCACACAAGGCCCCGAGGAAGAAAGGGGCTCACCAAGACGGGCAGTGGAAGGAGAAGAATACTACCGCCGACGAGCTGAAGTGCCTGCTACTGATCCACCTACAATCATGACACGAATGTAGCGCCCCCGGCAAAAGGGACGTCAGTACACTTAAATTGTACTGGTATGTATGGACAAACTTTGTCCCAAGTAAACTCAAGCCATTAAATTACATCAACAATCAATTAAGCCAACCAACCATGTTTCCACATTTTCCTCATTTCAAATAATTCTCACACAAAGCACTTTCCACGATCAACCAATTTAACAATAACCAATCAATCACGTAAAACACAAGTAGTCAAACAAAGGGGCAATCAGTGCCCCACAGGTTGCAAACTCTCCTGCTGTCTCCTTTCACAATTTCACATTATTGATTTATGTATCAATTTTCAATAGCGATTTCGATCGCTTTCCATCCTTATTGCCCCTGACCACCCTTATTACCTCGGCCACCCTTATCACCCCAACCCAAACCTTATTTCACCACGTTGCGGCGCGCAACACGACCCCGCCTTACAGCTGAAAACACAACAATTTCAAACAGCAGATAAGGTACTACACACAATTTCAACAAGTTCAAATAGCAACTTACACATTGGTTCATGTTCTCAATTACTTCTCAAGCCAATATCAAAAACAAGTTACAAGTATTCCAAAATCAAAAATGCCCACATAATCATGTTCAACAATTTACCACAATTAAGGTGTTTCAAATTCCTTCCACAATAAGCCAAATATGCCATCACAGCAATTTTCCTCAGTTCCGTACCAATTTCAATTCCTTTGTCATCTTTCAATTCGTATTTCAAACCATACCAATTGTAGTTCAATCATCAATTGTATACCCAACAATGATATCGAAAAATCACATAAAATCTCTCAAATTAACACATGCCAAACAATTTCACACATATGGGCGATTTTACAAGAATCAAAATTAGCCATACATACCCGGTGATGATGTTTTTCCTCCTACTTTATGCTTACCCAAGATATCCTACTCTTGCCAACCTTGTTCTTGAAGACTCTTACTTCTACCCACTTCTTTTTACTAGAAATCAAGTTCAATAATCATGCATGAGTGTAAAAATTCTATTTTTAAAAGCTATTATATGCAAACCTCTCTTTACCCAATTAAAACTGAAAATCAAAGAAAATAGTTAGGGTTTTTACCTTGAAAATATTGGGGAAGTTGAATCCTTGCCCTAGAATCCCTTGGAATTAAGTAGTTGGAACAATCTTTGAAGATGAAGAACTTCTCTCTCTAAAAACCCTCTCTTCTCTCTCTAATTTTGGTGAGATGATATGATAAAATGAAGAAGAAAGGTGTTATATTAAAGAAGAGATCGGGTCAAAATGTTACAAAAATCTGGGTCGGGGTCAAATATGCGGTCACTATGCGACCGCAGAATCAACATGCGGTCCGCATAGTGGCCGCAGAATGGCTCAAAAATTACGCAGGCTCTGGAACGATTTGCGGTCACTATGCGGACCGCATGTTGATTCCGCGGTCGCAAAAGTGCACCGCAGATTGACATGCGATCGCATATCGACCGCACATTGGACACAATTTTGGGCAACTCTCTGGAACGATTTGCGGTCACTATGCGGACCGCATGTTGATTCTGCGGTCGCAAAAGTGCACCGCAGATTGACATTTTTCTGGAAAAATTTTATTCTACATTTTGAAACTTAAATCACTACCAAGGGTCCGAACCGCGGCTCGCAAGCTCGCCGCGAAGAATTCTACGCATTCCTAACACATCATTCGGACCATGACACCACATCTACTAGGTTTTATGCACAAAAATTTCACGGGGCCTTACATCCTCCCCCCTAAGATCATTCGTCCTCGAATGAGGATTTTGAAATAAATGAGTTTTGAAAGACATGATATGCAAGCTATCAAAATTTTGACTAACTCTTATATTTTGGAAAAATTTCGCCAGAGTTTCCTTTGTATTATGGACATATCCACCTGTCAGAGGGCCCCCGAAACACATGACCAAACAACAATATACAACAACAACACTATTCACAACTGGTATACACCTTCTTACCTCAACGAATGCACATATTCTATCACATTGTTACAATTGCACATAAACTAGTCACTTCAATGAATTCTTACCTTATTTAACCATTTTAACACACCATGTACACTTAACAAACCATTATCAATCTACACTTACTATTAGTTGTTTATTAAACACGTAAATCTTTATAAGGCTTTCATTTATCAAGAACGGTTCAAGTGACCCAAGGTAACAACACATCTAACTCATTACAAATAAAGGAGACTTACTAATACTAAGAGGGAAACAACTTAGGCAAGATGACAGCTACTAGGAGTAGGAGGGTCACCTAATTTCTTCTAGGCTTGATCAAACAAATGGGGGTACTTTTCTTTCATCTCTTTTTCTGCTTCCCATGTGGCCTCCTCAACTTGTTGACTTCGCCACAATACTTTAACAGAGGCAACTTCCTTATTTCTCAACTTACGGACTTGCCTATCAAGAATGGCAACTGGAACTTCTTCATATGACAAATCTTCATTAACCTCTATAGCTTCGACCGGCATGATGGTGGATGGATCTCCAATCACTTTCTTCAACATGGACACATGGAATACCGGATGCACTGATGACATCTCAGGAGGCAACTCTAGCCTATAAGCAACTTGACCAATCCTTTGAACGATCCGATATGGCCCGACATACCTAGGACTCAATTTTCCTTTCTTCCCGAATCGCATGACTCCCTTCATAGGAGATACCCTCAAGAATACCCAATCATCGACTTGAAACTCCAAATCCCTTCGACGAACGTCCGCATAGGACTTTTGACGACTCTGTGCTGTTTTCATTCTCTCCTGAATAACTTTGACCTTTTCCATAGCTTCGTACACCATATCTGGCCCTAGCAATTCCGCTTCACCTACCTCAAACCACCCGATTGGCGATCTACATCTTCTCCCGTACAATGCCTCAAACGGGGACATTTGAATGCTAGCATGATAGCTATTATTGTAAGCAAATTCTATCAGTGGCAAGTGTTCATCCCAATTACCTTTAAAATCTAAGACACAAGCCCGCAACATATCTTCAAGCGTCTGAATGGTCCGCTCGGCCTGTCCATCGGTCTGTGGATGGAAAGCTGTGCTGAGATTCACCCGAGTTCCCAAACCTTGCTGAAACTTCTTCCAAAAGTTAGCGGTGAACTGAGCCCCGCGATCTGAGATGATAGAAAGTGGAGTGCCATGAAGCCTTACTATCTCTTTGATGTACAATCTTGCATATTGTTCCGCAGTATCAGTGGACTTGACAGGCAGGAAGTGAGCTGATTTGGTGAGTCGATCTACTATCACCCATATTGAATCGAACTTACGCTGAGTGCGAGGTAACCCCACCACGAAATCCATATTGATCATCTCCCATTTCCACCTTGGTATTTCTATAAGCTGAGTTAATCCACCAGGCCGTTGATGCTCGGCCTTCACTTGTTGACAGCTCGGACATTTAGCTACAAAGCCTGCCACATCCCTTTTCATACCATTCCACCAATAAATCTCCTTGAGATCGTGATACATTTTCGTTGAACCAGGGTGCACAGAATACCTGGAAGTATGAGCCTCTCTGCCATCACTCTTTCCCGAAGCTCGTCTACATCCGGAACACATAGCCTATCTTGACACCGCAATACACCATCTTCGCTGCTGAGTACAAATGCTGAGGTCTTGTCATTCATGACTGCTTCCTTCACCCGAACCAATGCTGGATCCATGAACTGTTTTTCCTTGATTTCCGCGACCAATGATGATTCTGCTCCATTATGCACCAAGATATCCCCCTCGTCTGACGCCGAAATACGAACCCCCAAGCCGGCTAATTGGTAGACCTCTCGAGCCAGGGGTCTCTGATCCACACCCAAATGAGCCAAACTACCCATGGATTTCCGACTAAGAGCGTCGGCTACCACATTTGCCTTCCCTGGATGGTACAATATGTCCATATCATAGTCCTTGAGTAGTTCTAACCATCGCCGCTGTCTCAGATTCAGCTCTTTCTGCTTGAACAAATACTGGAGGCTCTTGTGGTCTGAAAACACATCTACATGAACCCCATAAAGATAGTGTCGCCATATTTTCAAGGCAAACACAACAGCTGCAAGTTCCAAATCATGCGTCGGATAATTCTTCTCATGATTCTTGAGTTGCCTGGAAGCATAAGCTATAACCTTTCCGTGCTGCATCAATACACATCCCAAACCGACTTCTGGAGGCATCACAATAGACTACAAATCCCTCTGTGCCTTCTGGCAAGGCCAATACCGGTGCCGAGGTCAATCTTGACTTCAATTCTTGGAAACTTTTCTCACATGCTTCGGACCACTGGAACTTAACTGCTTTCTGCGTCAATTTAGTCAATGGGGAGGCGAGGGTTGAGAATCCCTCTACAAACCTCCGATAGTACCCTGCCAAACCCAAGAAGCTACGAATCTCTGTCGGGGTCGTGGGTCTAGGCCAATCTTTCACTGCCGCAATCTTCTGAGGATCCACCATAATTCCCTCACTGGAAATAACATGCCCTAGAAAAGCTACGGACTCCAACCAAAACTCACATTTTGAGAACTTGGCATACAATTGATGCTGAAGAAGGGTCTGCAATGCTGCTCTGAGGTGAACGGCATGATCTTCCCCGCTCCGAGAGTAGATGAGAATATCGTCAATGAATACAATCACAAAGGAATCTAGGAATGGCTTGAAAACCCGATTCATAAGGTCCATGAAAGCTGCTGCTGGGGCATTGGTTAGCCCAAAAGACATGACCAAAAACTCAAAGTGACCATAACGAGTTCTGAAGGCGGTCTTAGGAACATCCTGCTCCCTGATTTTCAACTGGTGGTACCCAGACCGTAAATCAATCTTTGAGAAGAACCTCGCTCCCTGCAATTGGTCAAACAGATCATCCACTCGAGGCAAAGGATATTTATTCTTGATGGTGACTTTGTTGAGCTGCCGATAATCAATACACATTCGAAGTGACCCATCCTTCTTTCTGACAAAGAGAACCGGAGCACCCCACGGCGACACACTCGGTCGTATGAACCCTTTCTCTAATAAATCCCTCAGCTGCTCCTTTAACTCCCTTAACTCTGCTGGCGCCATTCCGTATGGTGGAATGGATATTCGCTGAGTATCTGGCATTACATCGATCCCGAAATCAATCTCCCTATCCGGCGGGATGCCTGGAAGCTCATCTGGAAACACTTCAGAAAATTCATTCACAATTGGCACGGACTCGAGGATAGGCACATCTGAGGTGGTGTCCGCTACCCGAACCAGGTGATAGATACACCCCTTCTTAATCATCTTCGAAGCCTTAAGGTAGGAAATAAACCTACCCCTTGGCACTACACCATTTCCTCTCCATTCAATGATTGGCTCGTTAGGGAACTCGAGCCTCATAACTCTCGTTCGACAGCTCAAGTTTGGCAAAGCACGAATAGAGCCAATCCATCCCCATAATTACATCAAAATCTACCATCCCAAGCTCAATAAGATCGGCTGTGGTATCACGACCACCCACCGTAACAACACAATTCCTATAGACTCGTGAGGCTGTAATAGAATCACCAATAGGTGTCGACACAGAGAACGGCTCATGAAGCCGTTCGGGTTCTATCCCAAAACTTGAAGCAATGAATGGAGTAACATAAGACAAGGAGGACCCCGGATCAATAAGGGCATAGCAATCAATAGTCCGAACAGACATGATACCTGTAACAACATCCGGAGAAGCCTCGGCATTTTGGCGACCACTCAATGCATAGAATCGGCTAGGTCCACCCCTACCCCGAGCTCCACCCCTAGCCGCACCACGCCCCGCTGCTGCTGGAGTACGCGCCGATGACGTAGCAACCGAAGAACCGGATGACCGAGCGGATCCCCTACCTATACCCCCGACGGGGTGCACGACAGGTCTCGCCGAATGTGACCTCTCACCCCGCACCCGAAACACACCGGAAGGTCGAGGTAGCAAGTCTCTCGTATGAAATCTTCCACACTTGGGGCACGTAGGTCTCCCCTCGCCGCCGGGATCTCACCCCGAGATGACCGGACCGACGAGACCTCCTACCGTCCGAACCAGGTCTCGAGTAACTGCCTGCTGATGACCGTGCACGGATGGCGGTGCACTCGCGGAGGACCGAGCATATGACCGGGATGGCCCCGATGACCCCTTCCCCGGAAGTGATCTCCCCGAACGACCCATTGACCGGCCCCGTCGCTACTTTCTCTTCTCGCACGAATCTTCACTTCCCGGCCTCCGTGGCCCGAGCAAACCCCACAATCCTCCCATAGTTCATGTCCGAGTGCAAAGCTGCCGTGGCGGCCTCATTTACTACCAAAGGGCTAAGGCCCCGAACAAACCGTCGAACCCGGCATCCATGGTCGATACTAAATGAGGAGCGTACTTGGACAACCTTACGAACTCCATGTGATACTCCCAAACACTCATACCGCCCCTGTTTGAGAACCTCGAACTCGGTGGCACGGGCTGCCATTGCCTCCGCAGGTAAGAAGTGGTCCATAAATGCATCCACGAACTCATCCCATCTGGCCGGAGGGCCTCCTTCCTCACGGGAATCCTCCCACATTTCGAACCATGAACGTGCCGCTCCCTTCAGCCTGTAAGAGGCCAACTCTACCCCCTCTATATCTGTAGCCTTCATCACTCTGAGGGTCTTGTATATCTCATCAAGGAATTCCTGTGGGTCAGCCTCCGGATCGGTGCCTGAAAATTCTGGAGGGGCCAATCGCAAGAATTGATGGACTCTGGAGCCAAAGGAATCTCCCTGTCCGCTGGAGGATGCAGGGGCATCATGGGATCTCTGGGCCTGGGCGGCCACTAACCGTGTTAACATATGGATGGCTCCCCTAAGTTCTTCATTAGAGATACCAGAGCCCGAAGCGGGAACTGTATCTGAGTCAAGAACACCGGCAGGAGGAATGGTGGCATCCTCTGCCGCGGCTGGAATAGGGACACTTGGGTTTTGAACAGATGGGCCAGGCAAATTCGGGACTGGTGGGTCATTCTCTCCCACGGCATCGGGTACATGATTAACAGCTGCACTTGGGTCGGCATTGGCCCTAAGGCCGAGTCTAGCCTTCTTCTTAGGTGCCATATTCTGAAAATTTGGGAACAAGGCACGAATTAGACACAGATATTTCCACATTACACTTTACCGCACGATATAGATTATCAAAGAAGTAGGTAAATTCCTAAATGCCC
This sequence comes from Nicotiana noctiflora, assembly GCA_032618575.1. Lineage (NCBI taxonomy): Eukaryota > Viridiplantae > Streptophyta > Magnoliopsida > Solanales > Solanaceae > Nicotiana > Nicotiana noctiflora. The sequence continues at coordinate 485,855 of JASVEL010005750.1, forward strand.
GTGTAGCCCCCTACTTATATGATGTGGTCGACAACACACCTATAAGAAGGGCACTACTAGACACGACTCCGAGACATCCTAGGACACTTTAAAACCTTAAGCTCTGATACCAAGTTTGTCACGCCCCAAATCGAGGGACATGACCGGCGCCTGACCGGGTTGCCCCAGTCAAGCGGACCTGGGTGCCTTTCATTCCCACGCGTTAACCCTGTGTTGATTGTTTCTCATTAACCAAATATTTTACCAATAATAACTGATTTCACATTAAACAAATAAAATGATACGAGTGATTCATTAACAAGATTTCAACTTTTACAACGCCCGACATAACACCTTATATATATAAGACTGGAGTCCCACAGTTTACATGTCTACAGAGCCTCTAGGATACAAAAGGGAAATACAATACTTGCCGGTAACAAGGCTCCGGCTATACCTTACAAAACCAAAATGAAATCCAAACCGAGTGGCATGAACCACACAAGGCCCCGAGGAAGAAAGGGGCTCACCAAGACGGGCAGTGGAAGGAGAAGAATACTACTGCCGACGAGCTGAAGTGCCTGCTACCGATCCACCTACAATCATGACACGAATGTAGCGCCCCCGGCAAAAGGGACGTCAGTACACTTAAATTGTACTGGTATGTATGGACAAACTTTGTCCCAAGTAAACTCAAGCCATTAAATTACATCAACAATCAATTAAGCCACCCAACCATGTTTCCACATTTTCCTCATTTCAAATAATTCTCACACAAAGCACTTTCCACGATCAACCAATTTAACAATAACCAATCAATCACGTAAAACACAAGTAGTCAAACAAAGGGGCAATCAGTGCCCCACAGGTTGCAAACTCTCCTGCTGTCTCCTTTCACAATTTCACATTATTGATTTATGTATCAATTTTCAATAGCGATTTCGATCGCTTTCCATCCTTATTGCCCCTGACCACCCTTATTACCTCGGCCACCCTTATCACCCCAACCCAAACCTTATTTCACCACGTCGCGGCGCGTGACACGACCCCGCCTTACAGTTGAAAACACAACAATTTCAAACAGCAGATAAGGTACTACACACAATTTCAACAAGTTCAAATAGCAACTTACACATTGGTTCATGTTCTCAATTACTTCTCAAGCCAATATCAAAAACAAGTTACAAGTATTCCAAAATCAAAAATGCCCACATAATCATGTTCAACAATTTACCACAATTAAGGTGTTTCAAATTCCTTCCACAATAAGCCAAATATGCCATCACAGCAATTTTCCTCAGTTCCGTACCAATTTCAATTCCTTTGTCATCTTTCAATTCGTATTTCAAACCATACCAATTGTAGTTCAATCATCAATTGTATACCCAACAATGATATCGAAAAATCACATAAAATCTCTCAAATTAACACATGCCAAACAATTTCACACATATGGGCGATTTTACAAGAATCAAAATTAGCCATACATACCTGGTGATGATGTTTTTCCTCCTACTTTATGCTTACCCAAGATATCCTACTCTTGCCAACCTTGTTCTTGAAGACTCTTACTTCTACCCACTTCTTTTTACTAGAAATCAAGTTCAATAATAATGCATGAGTGTAAAAATTCTATTTTTAAAAGCTATTATATGCAAACCTCTCTTTACCCAATTAAAACTGAAAATCAAAGAAAATAGTTAGGGTTTTTACCTTGAAAATATTGGGGAAGTTGAATCCTTGCCCTAGAATCCCTTGGAATTAAGTAGTTGGAACAATCTTTGAAGATGAAGAACTTCTCTCTCTAAAAACCCTCTCTTCTCTCTCTAATTTTGGTGAGATGATATGATAAAATGAAGAAGAAAGGTGTTATATTAAAGAAGAGATCGGGTCAAAATGTTACAAAAATCGGGGCCGGGGTCAATTATGCGGTGCACTATGCGACCGCAGAATCAACATGCGGTCCGCATAGTGGCCGCAGAATGGCTCAAAAAATTACGCAGGCTCTGGAACGATTTGCGGTCACTATGCGGACCGCATGTTGATTCCGCGGTCGCAAAAGTGCACCGCAGATTGACATGCGATCGCATATCGACCGCACATTGGACACAATTTTGGGCAACTCTCTGGAACGATTTGCGGTCACTATGCGGACCGCATGTTGATTCTGCGGTCGCAAAAGTGCACCGCAGATTGACATTTTTCTGGAAAAATTTTATTCTACATTTTGAAACTTAAATCACTACCAAGGGTCCGAACCGCGGCGAGCAAGCTCGCCGCGAAGAATTCTACGCATTCCTAACACATCATTCGGACCATGACACCACATCTACTAGGTTTTATGCACAAAAATTTCACGGGGCCTTACAAGTCTCAAAAATGATTTTGGGTGAGCATTGCGATCGCATTAAGGGCTATGCGATCGCATAGAGTAGTTTGGCGAGGGTCAAAATTTGTTCTATGCGATCGCAACGGGGATCATGCGATCGCATAGAGTAAAAATGTCTGGCAGTGACTTAAGTCCAGAAACATTTCAGTCGCGGCCTAACACACCAAAACCGCCATTGTTGAGCTCCAAGAGAGGATTTTGAAGGGGAAACGCTGGGATATTATCGGGAAATCATCGGGGGTAAGTTTCTTGACCTTAATTCGTTGGTTTATCATGAAATCCATGATTATTTCACCGAAATTGGAAGATTAAAGGTGGGTTTGAGCCCTAGGCCTAAATGTTAGAAAATCTTTGATTTGAATGGGCAAATGGAGTCCGATTTCGATAAATTTTATATGCACGGACTCGTATTGAGATAAGGAACCCGAATATATAATTTTCGTTATTTTTCGATAAGCGTACCAGAAGTCGGGTTTTGGCAACTTGTGGGTTTTGGTGTATTTTGAGCTAATTTGATTGGGTAATGCCCAATTGACCTATTTTGATGTGATCCTATTGATTTTTATCAGATTCTACACCTGTGGAGGCCGACATTCGCGGCAAGAGAGTTGTTTCATAGCGGTTTTGTACCGGAGTCAAGGTAAGTGGCTTGTCTAACCTCGTGTGGGGGAATTTTCACCCCTAGGATATTATGTGATAATTTAAATGCCTTGTACGCGAGGTGACGGGCGTGTACATGCGCTGGTTGTTGAACACATACTTTATTTAAAATGTTCGATGAGTGATATTCCTGTCTTTAGCTGTTAATTTGATATTTTACCGGTAGTAGTTAGAAAAGCATGATTAGGTAGTACCTAACTATTTAGTTGCCTAATTGCCTTATTTTTGATAATTATTGGCACTATTTTTCGGTGAAGTTATAGTTAAGCATAATTTATTCTCTCTGTGTATTCCTTTATTTGCTGTGCTTGTGGACTGCGGGTTCGATTCCCGGAGACCCAGGGTTGTGGGTTCGATTCCCAGAGACCCGGAGTATGGAAAATCAACCTGGAGTTGACTATTTAGTTAGAGCACTCGGAATCGAATTCTGATGATTTGGCTAGTTCCGAAAGGTGATTTATGACTTAGGAGAGTGATCAGAATTGAATTTGGATGTCTGGTGTAGAAATAGGCTTGTGAGCACATGATTTTTGCACCAGGCAAATAATTCCAAAATTAAAATAAATAGGTTTTTGAGTGCAATTACTTGCTTTGCTTGAAATTAGTTATAATTTTGTGTGTTTGAATAAGTAAAAATTAGAAAAATCAAAAAAAAAATAGTAGTAATTAATTTGTTAGTTTAGTTAATTAGAAAATTAGTAAAATAGCCTAAGTAGTAAAAATTAGGAAAAAATAGCAGAAAATTACCAAAAAATACTAGGAAATTAGAGTAGGTAGTAAATTAGGATTTATAATTTTTCATAAAAGAAAAGGAAAAAAAAGTATAAAAAGAAAATACATAAAAATTGATTAACATAAAAAATACAAAAATACATAAGTTTAATTGAATCTGGGCCAATTGTGGTCCAAATCGTTGGCCCAGCGAATTAGCCCAGTAATTTGGCCCGCCGGCCTTCTATTTGTTTTGATCATGGCCGTTCATTTTGGTATATCTAACGGCCGAGAATATTAGGGGAGTTATTTGGTTTAATTAATTAAGAGAAGCGATCTGGGCCGTCCGTGTGATTTAATCTAACGGCCAAAGACCTTTTCTTCATAAGGTTCAAAACGGTGTCGTTTGAGTAACGTGCACCAGAGCCGTCGATCTCCCTTCAATGAACGGTTGAGATTACCTTGGACATATGGCCTATATAAGGCTTATGTCCGAAAATTGTTGTCATTTTTGCCAAATTCTTAACCTAGCCGCCCCTGTATCTATCATCTTCTTCATAATCTTCATCCTCAGCGGCCATGGCGGCCACCATTCCTACGGTGGTCGCCGGCTCCTCTTACTACTCCCCTCTTCTTCTCCTTCTTCTTCATTTCATAATACCCCAAAACCCCAGAAAAATACCACCGTTCTTCAAAGTCCCGGTCACCGGAGTTACACCGGTGACCACCAAAGTATGAGAACCGCTTCCAAACCAATGCCGTTCTATTCCTCTCCATGAGATCTACCCACCCATACCACTGGTTCCCCTCGAATGTCCCTCAAACTTCTCGAATATCCTGAAGAAGGTCGTCGGAACCCTAACTCCGGCGACCCCAAGTTCAAACCCCAATCAAGAATCATTCCTTACCCTCACCCAAACACCCCTCTTCAAGCCGAAATCCAAAAAGGCTCCCCCTTTGAGCCTAAAAGAAAAATCAGAGAAAAAATCGAAGAGAAGAGAGTTCTGAAACGAATAAGGAAAAAGAAAACAAGAAAAAGAGAATAAAAAGAGTCAGAGAGAGGTTGAGGAGTGAAGGGAATAGGAAGCTCGGGGGACAGTCCCCGCAAGCTAAGTACCTCCCCTTTTCTGTTTGCTTTGTTTACTTGTTTTGCTTGCTATTTTCCTGTTATTTCTGTGTGCTTAGCATGCTTTTGATCAATTAGTCGCATGAACTAGGATTTTTATTAGTCTTTGAAGAGTTTTAGTTTATTTGTTTGTTTTTCTGTTTAAAAGATCTATTCTTCTTTATCTTGTTAATCTTCGTATGTTATCTTTTGTGTTATTGGACTGCATGTTTAATATAAGGGTTTATTTTGAGAAAATCTTGTTCATTCGTCTGATTTTTACTTTCTCTTCATTTCATATCTTTTCATTTTATCACTCGTATGTTTAGATTAGGGACTTTTATGTTTGTTATGTCTCTTCATGCCTACTCTGTTATTTTTATTTGATTTGCATGCTTATGAGTGTTTATTTTGTTTCTGTTCATCATGTTGTTCTTCTTTGCATGCTTCTCTGATAGACATAGATTATCACCTTAGCTTCTTCTTTGTTTCATGCCTTTCCTTGCTTAATTTCGTATGTTTTAACCTGTTTAGTATTAGGGTTCTATAATTATCTTACTCACCTCCTTTGTTCTTACCCTGTTCTGAATGTTTTAGGTTTAGTTTAACACTAATGTTGACTTTCATCTTATTCATCTTCATATGCATATGCTCCTGTTTTGTTTATTTTCATGTTCTGTTTCTTCCATGTTTAGTCATGTTTAGTCTAATACATGTTTTAGGGTTATGAAGTGTTTGGTTTGTCTCTCGAGCTCAAAATTAGATCTTGATATTCATGTTCTCTCTTCTATTCTGTTAGGTTTTTTTTATCCTGTTAGTTTTCAATAGCTCTTCTGTCAACTTACATGTTTGGATCCTAATACTATGTTCAATGGTTTGTCTTTCATTGTCACTCAGATTACTTTTTGTTGGCTTGCAATATCTCAATGGTTTCTCTTTCTGTATCTTCACATGTCTAGTCTTAGTAAAGCTTGGCAATCTTATATCAAGTTATCCTGTGTTTAATCTGGGGTTCACTTCTTTGCTCACATTCTGGTGGTCTTATTTGTGTTCATTTTTAGTGCAAGTCTAGGATTCTTGTCATATCATCTCTCATATGTTTTATTTGATGAATGAGTATGCCAATTTGGGGTCTGTTTCTCTTCATGTTACCCTCATATGATGGATTTAGGTTTCTCTTTTCACTGTTTCTCCATGTTTTTCTTGTCATCATCTTCATCTCATTTGTCATGCACTTGTGCTAGATTTAGGAATGTTATTCTTTGCTTCTTCATGGCTTTCCAATTCTTCATCCCCACTCTTAACATGCATATATCAAGCTAGGGTAGCATTTAAAAATGAATTCTAATTACCCTGCTTAGGTTAGTTGAACCATGTTGACTGTTTCATGAGAATCTATGCTTATATGTGTTTGTGCCCTGAACCTTTGGTGATTCTGAGTTGTTCAAACTTTCATGTGACTTGAACTGGTAGTTATTAGGTCTTAATTAACATGAATTCATACTTTGCCTCATAAAATTAGATAATGTGAATTAATCAACTGAAATTCAACCATATTAATTGCCTTCTCTGAGTTTTGGTTGATTATTACACTTTGTTTGATCTTATGTGTCCTAATATGCAATCCATGTTGAAACTGATTTAGTTTTACTGGTTCTGGTTGAGTGTAAGTGTTTGATTAACACTGTTTGAACCCTAGGTGAATTGGTTATAGCTGTTAGCATTAGGTTCTATGAAAATGGCTAGTTTTTAAATAGGTTAGAACTGAAAATGCATAATTAGGTTATAAGTTTAATAATTGGCCTAAGAATGGTTAACCTTGCAAAAGGTTGACCAATTCTGTGAGCCCTAACACACAGCTCACTGTTAAACAGTGGCTGGTTGTGCAAAGGGGCTATGTCTGCAAATGCAGACTAGCCCAGGCTCTATATTGAGCCCTGAACAGCAAAGTGGCCAAACCTGTAAAGGTTTTGGGCCTAGCTGTTCAGTATATGGCTTTAATAGCCCAAGCTAAGTCTCAACTTGAGACTGGCTAAAATTTAAATAGTTTAAACATAACAATAAAACAGGCTATGCCTGCAAGTAGCTTTAATTAGGAATAAATGGGTCTTAATTGATTGGAATTAACTTAAAAATGGCTAAATTTGAAATAGTTCTTAAAAATGAAACTGGCCAGCCCTTAAATACTAATGCTAGGGCTGGCTATTAGTTAAATAGTTCAAAACAAGCTGAAAATCTGCCCTAGGCAGGCTAGTAAATCAGCAGTGCCCTTAGGGGCATAATTGGGTATTAAAAAGGTAAAATAGTAACTAGTAAGAACTTAGGAGGGTAATAGGGACATTCATGCTCCTGATTTCTGCAATTTTGCAGAGATTTAGGGGTATAATGGTCTCCTAAAAATGGGAAATCTGTAAAAATCTCAAACCCCTAAGGTCATACTAGTAAAAGGCCATAAAAGAGAATCTTTAGAACCTTCCAGCACATGCTGGAAGGGTTTTTAGTAACTGAAATATGGACCAAAGTGTAGAATGAATAATTTTAGGAGGGGGAAGTGGGATTAATCCCATACTTCTTCCCCAAGTATTCAGCCCTAAAGGTTAGCTATAAATACACCTTCAAAAGAGCTTAATATTTGGGGTTCCACAACATTGAGCAATCTGAAATTTATACTTAGGCTAATTATTGAGAAGAAGTACTAGGAAAAACATAGCAATTTAGCATTAATCATTGCTGGAAATTCCGGGTGTGAGAGCTTGTGGTTTAATCTGTTTTTGCTGGGTTTTGCTCGATCATCTACTGGGTTGTTCTCGTATTGCTGTTGCTGTGCTTTTTGTGTTGCTGTGTTGCTGTGCCTCTTTCATCACTGTTGCATTGCCTTGTGTGAACCATTGCTGATTACTTATTTGCATCCCTTAGAACTCATCGGATCTTTTGCTGAACCAGGTACATATTCTGCTCAAATGTAATGTTGGAGTGTAGATAAAATGAAGTTCAAGGATCGAATCTGAATGCTGATGTCCTCTTTACTTCTGTTTTAGTTCAATTGTTAGTATAGTAGTGTGTAGACTTGTAACTTTATAGTAGTATAGTAGCTGAAGAACAAAGACCAAACAGAAACTATGTAATAACTAGTAGTAGTGGTAGTATAGTTGTAGTATGAATTAGTACCTCACTTAGTTAATTAGGTAATAACATTAAAACATAAGTTAACTAAATATGGTTTCGGAATTGGTAATCACTCACCAACAATAGATTCATAAATCGTACTCATACATTAGGAGTCATTCAAGTGTAGAGGAACTTTAAAATTAAACATTAGATTAAACAATGAGTCATTCATGATTGGGTTAAGTATGCTGTTAAAGTCTTGGTAAAATCAGTAGTATGAGCATGTTTCAAAAATCACGTAGACGTAGATGCTAGGATCATTGCAATTTGAATGTTTAAATTCTGTTTGTATAGTTCAATTAATTCTAAGGGTCAAAATCCAGTTATGAATATTCAATAGAGGAAGTGATTAGATATTGAAGTGGTTCAAGTAGGATGAATTGATGGTGATGAAAGGTGTAGTTAATCATTTAGTCTTAAATAATTTGTAGTTAATTAGTTTAATTACTCTTCGATTTTCCTATAATAGACAGTCTTCTTAGAATTATTTTTAACCCTTAAACAGTAATTAGCATAACTCTAGTGATAAATATTGTGCAAATTTCCTTAGTGTAATAATCTGGTAACATGGCTAGTAATTAGATCAATAGAAGTATAGATAAAAGTAGCCTGTTAATTTGGTCCTCCTAATAAGTTGTAACCATAGAATATCCTGTACAATAACTCTACTCTTTCAATGAATAAAATCAAATCTGATTTCGATTCTTAAATCTTGTTGATTCGCGTTTCATAGTTCTTTGCATTTATTGTTATTTCATATTACGTTTATCAGTTTTTGGCTCAATATGCAAACTATCTTTAAACTCCAATGTGAAGTTAATGAGGCCAGCGAGTTTAAAACCAAGGCATCCTGGATCTCGAAGTTATGTCCACGGAAAATCCAGGCCCAACCACAACAAATTACACGGGCCCGGGATTCTTATTGTTACAAAATCGAATAAGGCAAAAACAATATGTAGCAAATGTAGTTAATAAAATAGGACCGGACTTTAAAATTAATTGGGACGAGCCTCGCCCGAATAACAATCGGGGCCCCCCATTTAGTAATGATATAATACAAATAGACTCGGGAAAGCTAATAGCTAATTCCATAGCTTCTCCCAAAAGATTTAAAAGCCGATAGACGTTACTTTAGGGCACGATTTAATATACCTTCCTATGAATGAGTGTGCACTTGGTGCGACTCAAATCCAAATCTCGGCAAAGCCGAAATACACCAAAAGTCATAGGCGTACTGGTTGCGGTATGACTCGAGGCGTGTTTCCGCGATGTCGCAAATTCCTAAAAAATAATATTTAACGTAAAAGCACATTATGTTGTTAAAATCTATAACTGAGTCAAACAAAAGTCAAGAACGACGGTGGAGCGACCGTGCTAAAACCACGGAATCCGGGAGTGCCTAACACCTTCTCCCGGGTTAACAGAGTTCCTTATCCGGACCTCTGCTTCGCGGACATTCATAAGAGTCAAAATTCCTCGGATTCGGGATTAACCGGTGACTTGGGACACCATTGTCATTCCCAAGTGGCGACTCCGATTAATCTCTAATAAAATCCCGAACCGATTGTCCTTAAATTGGAAAAACTCCTTCCCTTACGTTATTTTATCCGTCTCGGGTAATTGAGCGTCGGGGTATACCCTACAAGTGTATTTATACATCTTACGCATGTTGGGGTAGTAAAAAGGGAGGTGTGACAGCTCTGGCGACTCTGCTGGGGATCCAACCCTGAATTTCGATTTCAGGGTTTAAGAACTCGAGCTCCTTAGAACTGTCGTTCGCGTTTTTTGTTTGACTTCATTATGTGATTTGAATAACATGCTATGTGTTTTATCGCTTTGATATTATCATTTAAACTGTTTATTTTGTTATCATCATTATATTATTGTTTTCTCAGTAGGGCCCTGACCTACCTCGTCACTACTCCATCGAGGTTAGGCTTGGCACTTACCGAGTACCGCCGTGGTGTACTCATGCTACTCTTCTGCACACTTTTGTTGTGCAGATCCAGGTACATCAGAGCAGGCTCGTACTAGGTGATTCCGCAGCTTTCTGGGAGACTTCGAGGTATGATCCGCTACGTCCGCGGATCCGGAGGCTTCCCTTCTATTCTATTATTACTAGTTGACATTTTTCTTCATTTCGTTGTTAGATACTCTTTACACATAGAGCCACAGTTGTATTTCCCTTTTAGTCTGTGTTACCGTGGGGTTCCGGATCTTGGTAGTGCTTTATTCATTGTGTGACGGATGTATGTGCCAAGCGGCACGGATTACATATCTTTTATGTTATTTTCCGCTGTTTCTTATTTAAGTATTTATAACTTATAGATTCCGCAACGTGTTAGGCTTACCTAGTCGTGGGGACTGGGTGCCATCACGACATGTTCACGATTGGTGAACTAGGGTCGTGACAAGTTGGTATCAAAGCTCTAGGTTCATAGGAGTCACGGGACACAGACCGGTTACTTAGATTCTCGTTGATCGATACGGAGACGTCTGTATTTATTTACGAGGGGCTATGTAATTGTTTAGGAAACTCTTCAATTCTTTGAATTCCTTATCGTGCGCCATTTATTCGGTTGGAGCCTATGTCATACGTTCTTTTGCATCCACTCGTGTATTGAAATTTTTGCGCTCGGTATCAAGTATGCGCCGACGGTTCGTGATGCTACAGAGGGATTTCAAGGGAGTCAAGAATTTACTCAACCATTGTTACCGCGTGTCATCCATATCGATAATGCAAGAGAATTGAGAAATCTTCAATTGTGCACATGGGGGTGCACTAGGTTCAGACATTCGGTTGATAAGTACGGTCTTGAGAAGGTTTACTTAACTGCCTAATCGTCACAGTAAAGGTAGAATCACAAGGTGGATATAGATCTAAAGATAGTTAGTGGTAATAAAGACTATATGGTTCATATGAGATATCTATTTAGCGAAGAATTCAGCCAGCAGAGATACTGGGGGAAATGAGTTTAACTGTCTTAAGAAGGACATGTACCAAACCAATGTCTTGGGTTGTCTTATGATGAAGACGTACATATGATAAAGGCTATTGTCGTGGATTAGCAAAATGTATCTTTAAGGCTTCGTGCTAAGTGAAAGGATTTCACTATCAACGATCTAATTATGGGTCATGTGTCATATCAGATTTGGCCTGCGATATATTTAGGTGCTATTTCAAAAAAAAAAGTTCTTGAAAACTTGCAGATGGGCAAGAGTTGAGGATCATATGGTATGATGTTGAGACTTTGGATGTTCCTGTGTCCCTAATAAACTCTACATTTTTTTTATCAGCAAGGAAATATTCGACAAGGGCTACATGGTGCTTCGTAGGTGTGTGAGAATCATAGTATGTTTTAAGGTGTCGTTGGTAGAGAATGCTCGGTGCATGGAGCGGGGTAATGTTTGGTTGTATCGGAATGAGGTCATACCCTATGGGGTCAGAGTGCTAATAGGGCATAAGTGATTATGTTCGTAGGTTCAAGTGAATTGCGGTTGAATAAGAGTAGATGACTTGAGTGAATGTTTCTAATGTGCTCGAGAGTCGTGTAATAGTGGCTTTGAGCTAGTGGGAGAGTCTCACCGCTTGTGATTTTGGGTCGCATGGCTAATTACCTGCGTAAATTTTGGATACTAGCGTATTAATGGGTTATTGCAGCCACGGGAAAAGGACCATGTGTGGTAATTTGAGTATATGTATTGTTGAATGAATGTTATGTTTAGCCTTACTGGCTCATGTTCAAACTTGAGGGAAAATTCATGATTTATGCCTCGTATAGGTGCAGGCTTCGCGGGAAGTGATTCCGCTAGGTGCTTTATCGAGAGGGTATTCATATGTTATAAAGAAATTCAGTAGAGTTGGTTGCGTACTGGGGCAAGTTAGAACCGGATGGTTCTCAATAGCGGTCCTAGTGAATTCAAGAGGTAAAGTGTGGTGCCTGATAATTCTGAGTCTATAAGTACAGTTAAGGCTCAAGCTTTTGAAGCAACTTATGAAGAAAGGCAAAAAAAAACGATCTATGATGTTTTGACTTGTGGTGTAGTATTTGAGAGACATGAAATGGTCGTCGTTCTTGAGATAGCATGGCCTCATGATTTAAGGTCACTTGGGGTAAGTGCGGTTGGAATAAGTTAGGTATTGAAGGAAGATATTAACATTTCTAAGGTAATCAAGGATAACCTGGAAGGAAGTAGATTGATCGGCCATAGTTGAGTTGGCGTATTGGTGTCAATGATCGGTTCATGCAACGTGATCGAATTATGCATGTGATTTGTGGCGGTACATTTGAGACTTGTCGGCCGCGGTGATTGATGTTATTCTAAAGTATTCGTCTGTTAAGGGCCTGTTATGAGTAGGCAGATCTCGGGAAGGGTTATGGTGGCTTGGACCACTACTTAGATATTGGCATATTCGATGGCTATGAGAATTCGCCGTATGTTGTTATAGCTCTCCTGTAGTGAGTTAAATGGAAGGTCTTATGTGATGAAGTATTAGCCTATCGTCAGTTCTAGAGCTATGATGGAAATTGTGTGTATCGTATATCGGCACGTGGGGTGCAGTGAGTAGTATGAAATTTGAAGTAAGGACCAAGGTCACGGTTTGGTCAATAAATGTGATATAAAGAGCTCGGATGAGCAGGAAAGGACTTTCAGTGTTTTGAGTAAGATGGGTATTAACATCAGTATCATTTGAGGTCGGTGTCCTGTGAGAAAGGCTTTGCATCCCGGTTAGGGACTCCTGATCGCTTTTCAGTGTTAGTGCAGCCGGTGGGTTGAATGTGCAGGCCCGTTTAATTATTCGGAAGATAGTGGGAGCTTGACCCACAAGAAGATTGTATAGGTGTGACTTGTAGTCACTTGATTGGTTAGAAATTTAAACCAAGTATGAGGATTTTGGTAATATCATTCATTTGAGAATTTATGCCTGGAGGGCACTCTGCTTATTGGGTTATAGACCTGTGAAATACTATTGACTTAGCTTGGCACGACCAGGATAGACTTAAGGTCGGTGGATAGATTTAAATGTGGAAGTGAGCCTTCCGTCAGGCCGGTTGTGTTTCTTCTAGTAATGCGCTCTTTATGGAGGGGTAGTCGCGGTCTTATTTCGCGGTTAGTTAACTCATGTAAAGATATATTGCGCCGTATAAGTTGTGAGACGGCTTGGTAAATTCCTTATGTGTTGAGGTTCCGCTCAGCGGTGATGTTATATGAGCATGATGGCTCTTGAGACTCAGATCATATATCGCACCTCAGTTGTGCTTGAGTTTGTAGCCTATGGCGCTATATATTTCCTTGTGGCTGATATCATGCACCTTAGTGTGCTTATGATCGATATTCAGTATTTTGATGTGATGAGCTATTCAGCTCGACATATGATTCCTTGTGTGAGTCTATATTGTTGTGATCGGGTGGCACGCCGCCGTGGTTATATTGTTGGGATCGGGTGGCACGCCGCCATGATTATATTGTTGGGATCGGGTGGCACGCCGCCATGGTTATATTGTTGGGATCGGGTTGCACGCCGCAACAGTGTGATGTTTATTTCAGTGTCTATAATTGCTTTTATGTGTTCTTTTTCTTATTTTCTAAGGAGGTCCATGTTAATGTGAGAGTTGAATAGTTCTCTCTAGTGTTCGCCTTCCTTTGTATCACGTACGAATTAGTGGATTACTAGCACATTGCGACATCTTGTGGGACTTTTGATTATGTCTGATGTGGCTTATCGCCTGAGCAGTTCGTACTGGGTGAGATGAGATTATGTGATTTGGGGTCAGTGCAAACTGATTATATGAAGTATATTATAGAGGAAAGGATCATCCTCTAGTTTTGGACAAGGTAATGGATCCCGTCAGGAGTATAGACCCAATGAATTGTTGATTCAGTAGTTGGTTATGGATATCGGCACATCTCTTCCGTCGTGTCAGTATTGTAAAAGTTGGAACGAGACCTATGTAGATCGTGAGGTGCAATGGGAGCATCCGATTCGTTGAATTTTTGGCTAATTTGATCATAAAATATTATCGTGGTCCTGTGGATTTTGTGTTGTAAGGTAAGAATCCAGCAAGGTTATGCAGTCATGTTTGAGGACGGCGTTTGAGGAATATTGAGTGATCTCTTGATGAAAACAAGTCTGACACAGAATTTCGGATGTTGGAATTAAGCTCTAAGACTTAATTGTTTGAACAAGAGGGAATATCTTCAGATTATATCAGGCTAATGTGCCCAGCTGAGTCCCAGATTTATTGGCCCTTTTGAGATTTTGAGGCGTATTGGGGAGTTTGCCTATGAGTTAGCCTTACCTCCTAGTCTAGCTGGAGTTCACCCCGTATTTCATGTCTCCATGCTCCGGAGGTACCATGGTGACCCGTCGCATGTGTTGGATTTCACTTCTGTTCAGCTAGACAAGGATCTGTCTTATGTTGAGGAGCCGGTAGCCATTCTAGACAGGCAGGTCAGAAAGCTAAGGTCAAAGAACATCGCTTCGGTAAAGGTTCAGTGGCGGGGCCGGCCGGTCGAGGAGGCGACTTGGGAGACCGAGCAGGATATGCGCAGCCAGTACCCTCATCTTTTCACTACTCCAGGTATGTTCTCTATGCTCGTTCGAGGACGAACGAATCTTTTAAGTGTGGGAAGATGTAACGACCCGACCGGTCGTTTTAGAAAATTACGCCCCAATCCCCAATTTAACTGTTCCCCTAAGTTCATTTCTGCTATTGTGGTTTGCCGAGAGAGTCGGTTACGAAATTTGGAGCATTTTGGGACACTTAGTCCCTAAATGAGAGCTTTAAAGCTAGAAAACAGTCCGTAGCCGGAACAGTGTTAAGACGATCTCGGAACGGAAATCCGAAGGTTCCATTAGCTCCGTTAGGTGATTTCGGGGTTGGGAGCGCGTACGGAATGTATTTTGGAGGCCCGTAGCTCAATTAGGCTTGAAATGCCGAAGGTTGAAATTTTGGCGAATCCGAACGATAGGTGAGATTTTGATCCGGGGGTCGGAATGGAATTCGACAATTTCTGTAGCTTCGTTATGTGATTTTGGATATGTCCGCAAATTTTCAGGTCATTCGGACGTCGTTTGGTCGGGTTTTAGATCGAATGTGCAATTCGGAAAGTTTTAAGAAATTTAGGCTTGAATTCGATGTGAATTATGGGTTTTGATGTTGTTAGACGTGTTTTGATGATTAGAATAACTTCGTATCATGTTTTGGAATAGGTTGGTGGTTTTCGTTGGGATCCCGGGGGTCTCGGGATGAATCCGGGGTCCAATCGGGCTAATTCATGCATTTTGGAAATGCTGATAACTGCTGGTGTGTGCTGCAGACGAATGCTCTATGCGATCGCATAGAAGGTTTTGGAGAGGCCAAGTATTTGTTCTATGCGATCGCGGGCATGGATATGCGATCGCATAGTTCTGGAAAGTTGTGCTCTGCGATCGCGTACAGTCCTATGCGATCGCATAGTGTATAGAGAAGAGGGGTCCCAGGTCCAGCTTTTGTCCTATGCGATCGCGGAGCAGGGTATGCGATCGCATAGGTATATTTTGGTGAGCATTGCAATCGCATTGAGGACTATGCGATCGCATAGAGTAGTTTGGCGAGGGTCAAAATTTGTTCTATGCGATCGCAACAGGGATCATGCGATCGCATAGAGTAAAAATGTCTGGCAGTGACTTAAGTCCAGAAACATTTCAGCCGCGACCTATAAATCAAAAACGCCATTGTTGAGCTCCAAGAGAGGATTTTGAAGGGGAAACGCTGAGATATCACCGGGAAATCATCGGGGGTAAGTTTCTTGACCTTAATTCGTTGGTTTATCATGAAATCCATGATTATTTCACCGAAATTGGAAGATTAAAGGTGGGTTTGAGCCCTAGGCCTAAATGTTAGAAAATCTTTGATTTGAATGGGCAAACGGAGTCCGATTTCGATAAATTTTATATGCACGGACTCGTATTGAGATAAGGAACCCGAATATATAATTTTCGTTATTTTTCGATAAGCGTACCAGAAGTCGGGTTTTGGCAACTTGTGGGTTTTGATTGGGTAATGCCCAATTAGCCTATTTTGATGTGATTCTATTGATTTTTATCAGATTCTACACTTGTGGAGGCCGACATTTGCGGCAAGAGAGTTGTTTCATAGCGGTTTTGTACCGGAGTCGAGGTAAGTGGCTTGTCTAACCTCGTGTGGGGGAATTTTCACCCCTAGGATATTATGTGATAATTTAAATGCCTTGTACGCGAGGTGACGGGCGTGTACATGCGCCGGTTGTTGAACACATACTTTATTTAAAATGTTCGATGAGTGATATTCCTGTCTTTAGCTGTTAATTTGATATTTTACCGGTAGTAGTTAGAAAAGCATGATTAGGTACTGTTTAGTTGCCTAATTGTCTTATTTGAACATCTTGATAATTATTGGCACTATTTTTTTCGGTGAAGTTATAGTTAAGCATAATTTATTCTCTCTGTGTATTCCTTTATTTGTCGTGCTTGTGGACAGCGGGTTCAATTCCCAGAGACCCAGGGCTGTGGGTTCGATTCCCAGAGACCCGGAGTGATATTGGTAAGGACTGCGGGGTTCGATTCCCGAGATCCTGAGTTATTGGTAGGGACTGCGGGTTCGATTCCCGGAGATCCTGAGTTATTGAGGTATTATTGAGACATGGGCTGCGGGTTCGATTCCCGGAGACCTAGAGGTACTGAGAATGGGACCGTGGGTTCAATTCCCACAGATCCTGGATTTGTTTATCTGAGTTGGTTATTTGTTGTTAGCTTAATTGTAGACAGTTGCGGTAATCATCATAATGTTGTTATTTCGGAAATTATTATCATTTAAACTGTTTATTTTGTTATCATCATTATATTATTGTTTTCTCAGTAGGGCCCTGACCTACCTCGTCACTACTCCATCGAGGTTAGGCTTGGCACTTACCGAGTACCGCCGTGGTGTACTCATGCTACTCTTCTGCACACTTTTGTTGTGCAGATCCAGGTACATCAGAGCAGGCTCGTACTAGGTGATTCCGCAGCTTTCTGGGAGACTTCGAGGTATGATCTGCTACGTCCGCGGATCCGGAGGCTTCCCTTCTATTCTAGTATTACTAGTTGACATTTTTCTTCATTTCGTTGTTAGATACTCTTTACACATAGAGCCACGGTTGTATTTCTCTTTTAGTCTGTGTTACCGTGGGGTTCCGGATCTTGGTAGTGCTTTATTCATTGTGTGACGGATGTATGTGCCAAGCGGCACGGATTACATATCTTTTATGTTATTTTCCGCTGTTTCTTATTTAAGTATTTATAACTTATAGATTCCGCAACGTGTTAGGCTTAATTAGATAATAAATGATTTCTGATTGTGGCTATGTGTGCAAATTGATATAAGAAGGCTATA
This sequence comes from Nicotiana noctiflora, assembly GCA_032618575.1. Classification (NCBI taxonomy): domain Eukaryota; kingdom Viridiplantae; phylum Streptophyta; class Magnoliopsida; order Solanales; family Solanaceae; genus Nicotiana; species Nicotiana noctiflora. The sequence goes on from JASVEL010005750.1 coordinate 503,265, forward strand.
TTTGTGATAAGTTCATGTTTTAGACTACAATTAGTCTTATTATGCTTTAGGGGTATTGGTTATAGATGTGAAAGATAGGTAATTAGATAATTGGCTAATGTTTAAGTATGTTAATTGGTTAAAAATGAAAATGACATAAAAATGGTTATAATTTAAATAGTATAAAGAGTGGTTAGTTTTGAAACTGGCCAACTCTGTAAATAATAGACTTAAATCTGAAACTGGCTAAGCTATGTAAGTCTGAATCTAATCTAAGTAGCCAATGAATAACAAAAGTGACTAGTTCTGCAAAGCCAAGTTTAAACACTGGACTGGCTAACTCTGAAAAGGTTTAATTCTTAACAAATAAGTAGGCTAGTCCTGCAATTCAATTAAAATAGACAGTAATGAAAGATACCTCTTAAAAGAGGTCAAAATTGAAAGAAAATTAAAGTTCAAATCTGGCTAAGTCTTAAATGACTCATAATAACTGGCCAGTAGTTAATAAGGCATAAATGCTGTACACCCAGACCTTAGATAGGTCGGGTAATTAATAAGAAGTAGCAGGGGTATAAAAAGGAATAAAAATGGCATAGTTGTAGATTTAATAGAGCCTGCATGGATAAATTAGATATTCAGGCTTAATATTTCTGCAATAATGCACAAAACAAAGGGTAAAACAGACCCAATAAAAAGGCTTAATTGTTAATAACCTTAGAAAACGAGGGTACTATAGTAATAGGCCCCAAATAGAAGCCAATAGATCCTCCTAGAACCTTCCAACAAAGGCTGGAAGGCATTTTTGAATCTGAAATGAGTACCAAAGTGTAATAAATAAAAGATTAAGGGGAGGGAATTGGGAATAAAATTTTCAAATTTTCCCCTCAAAATTTCACCATTCACATCTATAAATAGGCTTTAATTAAGCCTGAATAAGGGCTGGATTTTTAGAATTCAGAGAAATACTTCTGAAATTAAGAAAACTATCAGATTCTAAGAGTAATTTCTGGGTATTTGTCGAGCACTATTCTGAAAATCAACTAGGAATCCTCTATTATCTCCCGTTTGCTAGGTTTCTACTGGTTTTCTTCAAGTTCTGTTATCTGGATTGCTATTTGCCGAGCTTGGAATTCATATTTGACTATTTAATTCAATTGTGCTTGCTGTGTTGATTTATTTCTGCTACTGTTGCTTTGCTGCTGTGATCTACTGATTATTCATTTCACTTGCTTCCCTTAGACTCAAAGAGTGCTTTTGTTGAATGAGGTACACAGCTACTACTCGAGCAATGTAATTGAAGTTGATTTGAAGGAATGAAAAGCATGATTTGATTTAAAGGCCTATTCAGTTATTTGTTTCTTAATTTTCAATGTATGAGTAGATATTATGTAATTCAATAGGAAATGAATGTATAAGTAATACATATGAAGCATGAAACGATGTTGAAAGACAATCTAATAGAGTAGTATGTAGATTAGAGTAGTAATAGTAATCGTAATCACCTAGACTTAGCTAAAATTGGTTAATAACTGAATTAACTCACCTAATTTTGAAAACAGGTTCATAATAGATATATAATCATAACTACACTCTGAATTAGCATGTGATAGTCAGTCTAGTTTGATATCAATTTGTTCACTTTAAACAATTTAATAGCAATTGAAAAAATGACATAAAACTAGTAGTCAAACACGAAGCTAATAATCATGTGATTAATTAAATTCCTTACACAATAAGCCTATTGTTTAAATATAATTAGTCTCCGATAATAAGAAAAGTGTGAGTTGTAATTAGTGAATTGTTAAACAATAAATCTGATTCAAATAGTTAAGTAATATTCTGTCACTTTGAGTCAATAATTAATCTGTTTTCAGTAGTTTAAAAATTAGTTGATAAAACATAAAAACAAAAGTAGTCTGTTAGTCAAATTCAATTTGTATTAGATGGTTGTGATTCGAAACTGGTACTGTTAATTTTGTACTACTTCTTCTCTTCATAAATAAATACATTTTAGTTTTATTCTCTTCAGATTCTAAATTCCTGTGTATATAATGAATTTTCGTTTCTGTTTCTTTCTTTCAATTTCGTTTGATCTGGGCCTAAGGAATAACATAGACGTGGATGCAATTAGATTAATTGGGCTTCTGATAAATAACTTCAGTGTGTTCTGGGTTTCTAAAACCCAGATACATAAATCAGCCTGCTGAATACGAGCCCAAATGTACAAGCCCAGTAACATAAAATGATAAGGCCTAGACTTATATTCTGAAATTATAATCAAATTAGAATGATTAGGGAAAAACTAATGGTAGGAAAATATAATTATTTACTAGGATTGGACTATAAAAATTGAGTGGGACGAGCCTCGTATGAAAACAAATAAACGGTAAACGGGGCCCCATATAAACGAATAACAACATGATAGACCCGGGAAGGTCGTTAGCGAATTCCATGACATTTCCAAAAGAATAACAAGCCGTTAGACGATATATGTGCGATTTTAAAATATACTTTCCCTAATACGAGTGCACATCTAATGTGACTCAAATCATAAATCTCGGCGAAGCCAAAACGTGTTAAAAGTCACAGGTGTACTGGTTGCGGTGTGACTCGAAATATGTTTTTGCAATGTCGCAATTCATGAAATATTTAAAGTGAAACACGTACACATTATTTAAAAGCATATAGGGAAATCAATTAAAATCAAGAATGACCGTTGAGCGACCGTGCTGAAACCACGGAATCCGAGGGTGCCTAACACCTTCTCCCGGGTTAACTGAATTCCTTATCCAGGTTTCTAGTTTCGCGGACTGTAATACAGAGTCAATTTCCTTGGATTCGGGATTAACCGGTGACTTGGGAAACCATTATTTTCCCAAGTGGCGACTCTGAAAATTAAACAAAATTCCGGACCGATTGTCATTTATTTGGAAAAACTCCTTCCTCGTTGTTATTATATCCTTTCCTGGGGTATTTATAATTATCTAGGTATACCTTATTCTCCTATTCGGGAAAATCAGAAAGGTAGTAAAAAGAGAGGTGTGACATCGGTATGTTCGGGCAGGGCCCCAAGGGCATCGAACGAGGCTCAAACCAAGTTGGAAATTTGGAGTAAGAGTTAAAGCTCCAAGATATGTCAAAATCACACATGCGCTTGGCTAGTTGCAGGTTCGAGCCTAGCCTCGTAGAAGCGGCCAAGGAAGGGTAGCCCACTTCCCATAGGTACGGCCCATCCTCCGTAGAATTGGAATTTTAGAAGCAGAAAACCTTCCACAGATGCGATGCCAGCTGGCCCAGGGGAGTTCCATAGAAGCAAACTTTTGTCCACAAGAGCGAGGGCACAAATGTGGCTCTATGACCGCAGGTGCGAAAATTGCTAGAGGCATTGGATTTCATTTAATACGGGACTTAGGCATTTTTGAGCTCATTATTTTATTCTGGGGTGATTATCGGAGCTCTTAGAGATTGGATTTCACCCAACACTTTTGAGTTAAGTAATTCCTACACAATGTGAGTTAAGTAGATAGTTTATGGGTAGATTATCACATGTAAATTAGTAAAAATCATGGGTTTAGGTGAAAACCTATGATTTTGATAAAAATTAGATTTTACCACAAAAATAATTACAAAACTTAGTAAAAATCATATATTTATGTTACTAAGGTTACGGGTGATAACTTTCTTGAAAGAATTCTGGGATTCAGGCACGTGGACCAGGGGTGAATTTTAGAAACCTTAAATTTAGGTTTGGGCAATCAATTAAATAGATACAATATAAACTTTTGAACATATATTGATTAGTTTTTGTGCTATTTGAATAGTTTTAGATTGTTTGACTCCGATTTGAGGGATTGAGCGCATTCTTGAATTGGAAGTAGGCTTTGAAATGAGGTAAGTCTATTTTCTAACCTTGTAATAGGGAAATATCCCCATAGGTGAACTTAATTAAGTTTTAATTGTGGGGGCAATGTACGCACAAAGTGATGAGAGTCCGTACGTAGCTACTATTCCTATTTACGTCCATGTAGTCTTAGGCTTATACCATGCTATGTGGGCATGTTATTTGATTATATTTGTCTATTGTATCAAATGAAATTAATCTAAGGAATTATAAGAATATAAAAGCTTCAAGTTGAATTTTCTTTATCTTGAAAAGAATCAAGAAAGGATTATGATTTATTAGTAAATTTGTATTTGACCGCGTTGCATGTATGATTCGCGAGCGGGGTGATTAGATGAATTTATGGTTTAGGGCGCTCAACCCTTTGCAGTGCATGATTTACTTTTATGTTTGATCAGGCCGAATGTCCTCGATGGAATTTGTATGTGATAATAGAAGTTGAGTTCCTTTCATAACTTGTATGAATTCATTGTTTGCGAGATCATTTGTCTAAATGAAGGAAGTGTGTTGAGTTCTTAAATACGATGAGAGAATTGTTCAGCTATTTCTTGTTCTAAGTTTTATTGTTATCTCTATATATCATGCTTAAATAGAATTTTATGTTATTATATTGTTGGCCCTTAGTAAGTGTCAAAGTCGACCCCTCGTCACTACTTCTTCGAGGTTAGACTACATACTTACTGGGTACATATTCTTATGTACTCACACTACACTTTGTACTTAATTGTACAAGATTCGAGGCAGGTGCATTTGGCTACCAGTCTGGCTCATAGATTTGACCCCCATCTCGAGACTTCACGGTGAGGTGCCTTCTGAGCCGTTCTGCAGCAGTTGGAGTCTTTTTTATGTTATATTTTTCTGTTTATTTCCTTTCAAATAGTAGGCTATCATTATTTTTTATATTATACTAGATTTCCCACATACTTGTGACACCAGGTCTTGGCACACACTAGTAGACTTATAATTTTGGTTTTGTTTACTTGATTATGATTTGTACTCATTTGCTTCCGTTTCATTGTGTTACATTTGAAAATTTTCTAAAATTTTTAATAAATCTTAGATGAGCGATATGAGGATCCTAAAGACTTCATTGATAGGTGCAAGGACAGGATATTAGAGTTGCATGGGGTGGATTTCACTCCCTTATAGTTGGAGGGCAGGGCTCGAAGATGGTGGCAGTCTTATCTTCTCAGCATGCTAGTGGGTTCTCCTCCCCTGACTTGGGACGAGTTTACGCGGCTTTTCTTGGATAGGCATATTCCACCCTCCTAGAGGGAATGCGGTCTCAATTTGAGCAGCTCGAGCAGGGTAAGATGTTAGTGACCGATTATGAGGCGAGATTTTCTAAGTTGTCTTGCTATGCACTTATGGTTCTTCCTACGGATGTAAAGAGAGTGCAGAGATTTGTTGTGGGTCTGCACCCCAGTATTCAGGCTAGTATGGCTGGGAAGTCGAGATGGGTACTGGTTATCAGCTAATGGTAGAGATTGTTCGGAGGATTGAGGGCTACCGCTGGAGGGTAGAGAGCAGATGTAGCACGACATGAGAACTCGATTCTATGAATAGTTTAGAGGTGCCCGGCTAGGGGCGAAGGTCAATTTAGGAGGGGTAAGCCTAGCAAGCCCACCTATCCAACACCATTACCTCCTCGGGGGTGCTCCAGCGCGACCCTATTATAGTGCTATGCCAGAGAGTTCTTATCTGTCCCTTATCAGAGTATCTTTTTCTATTTATAGGGAGCATACTCGTAGTAAACCCTAACAGTACAAGTGCAAAGAATATCCACTAGAATATTATTTGTCAAATCATGTCTTCAAAATAACTTTTATTGGTTAGTCTAAGGCTCTCAATTGGGGCCCCGACGCTTGTTGAATCTTCGTCTTCGTCCTTTGTTTACTCTTCAGCTTCAACCTTGGTTGACTTTTCGACCATAAACGTTTTCAATTATTGGGCCATTTCGACAAATGACGACTTAGGAACTCTTCCACTAATACTATCTTTGTTTAAATACTCTAAGGATAGATTTAACTGATATAGTTAATCCCTTCACTTATTGAGGTCGGCTTCAGGCAGGTTTGATGAACGGATATGGTTCTACATGGTTGACATAATACTATGCAGGTCATAGTGGTTGCGGCAAGTTGGTAGCATGGCCTTACGTGGGCCGCTTATTTCAAATGCTTTATTTTTTTCTGGCAATTCAGTGGAACTGTGTTGTCCACGAGATAGGATGACTTCATGACGTCTTGTATCATTACACCACATATTCCCGATGCGTTGCTTCATTTGGCGTATGACCTCTGATTGACCCTACCGCTTCGATTCCGATGCTTAGTAATGATGAACTATTTTTGGTCCTAGTGCTAAGACCCTTATAAGTAGAGGTATTTAAATAAAATTTTGAGGTTTTATGTTTTATGTTGTTTTGAAATCCTACATTACTCTCTTTCTCTTTTCTTGCTTTAAACCCTCCTCTCTATTCCAGTGATTTGTATTGTTTTTAGTTCTTTATCATTTGATACCTATCTTTCTTTTATCAAAATATGTTTCATACGAGTCTGGTGAGGGAAGTGATGCAATACCTTTGGTAATGGCGTTTGTAACGACCCGGCCGGTTGTTTTAGAAAACTTATGCCCTGATCCCCAATTTAACTATTCCCCTAAGTTCATTTATGCTATTGTGGTTTGCCGGGAAGGTCGGTTCTGGAATTCGAAGTGTTTTGGGAGACTTAGTCCCTAAATAGGAGCTTTATAGTTGGAAAATGGTGTAACTGGAACAGTGCTAAGACGACCTCGGAACGGAAATATGATGGTTCCATTAGCTCCGTTAGGTGATTTCGGGGTCGGGAGCGCATTCGGAATGTATTTTGGAGGTCCGTAGCTCAATTAGGCTTGAAATGCCGAAGTTTGAAATTTTGGCGAATCCGAACGATAGGTGAGATTTTGATCCGGGGATCGGAATGGAATTCCGACAATTTCTGTAGCTTCGTTATGTGATTTTGGATATGTCCGCAAATTTTCAGGTCATTCGGACGTCGTTTGGTCGGGTTTTAGATCGAATGTGTAATTCGGAAAGTTTTAAGAAATTTAGGCTTGAATTCGATGTGAATTATGGGTTTTGATGTTGTTAGACATGTTTTGAGGATTGGAACAAGTTCGAATAAGGTATTAGGATTTGTTGGTGTGTTTGGATGAGGTCCCGGGGGCCTCGGGGTGATTTCGGATGGTTAAACGGGAAGAAAACATGGAAATTGCAGGTTTAGGAGTTCTGTTTCTGTTGTTTTCGCCCCTGCGGAAATGGAACCGCAGAGGCGAGTCCGCTGAAGCGGAAATGGAAGCGCGGAGGCGGAATGGTTCACAGGAGCGAACTCTTGTCCGCTGAGGCGCTATCGCGGGTGCGAGAACGGAACCACATAAGCGGTTAGGAGATGGAATTGGGAATTTCGCAGGAGCGGATGGCTTCTCGCTTAAGCGAGTCCGGAGAAGCGAAAATCGCAGAGGGTTTAATTATATCAGAAGTTAGAAATTTCAGAAACATTCCAAACTTTGAGAGCTCGGCTTAAGGTGCGAATTGGGCGATTTTGAAGGAGATTTCGAGGGGTTTCTTCAGGTAATCAATTATGGACTCCAATTATGATTGTTGTTGATAATATTATGCAAGTTTTACATGAAAATGGAAGAATTTGGGGTATTTAATGTGGGTTTTCACCGTAGGCTTAAACCTTACAAAATCAAAGGGTTTGAATGAGCAAATGGAGTCCGAATTTAGTAAACTTTATATGCTTAGACTCGTATTGAGACGAGGGTTCCGAATATGTAACTTTCGTAATTTTTCGATAAGCGTACCGAAAGTCGGGTTTTGGAAACTTGTGAGTTTTGGTGTATTTTGAGTTGTTTTGATTGGGTAATGCCCAATTGGCCTATTTTGATATGATTCTATTGATTTTTATCAGATACTACATCGGTAGAGTCCGACATTCGTGGCAAGAGGGTTTTCTCTTAGAGGTTTTGTACCGGAGTCGAGGTAAGTGGCTTGTCTAACCTCGTGTGGGGGAACTTTCACCCCTAGGATATTATGTTATAGTTTAAATGCCTTGTACGCGAGGTGACGGGCGTGTACATGCGCTGGTTGTTGTAATACATACTTTACTTGAATTGTCCGACTAGTGATATTCCTGCTCTTAGCTGATTAAATCGATACTCTTACCCGGTATTAGTTAGAAAATCATGATTAGATAGGATTTAACTGTCTAGTTGCCTAATTGTCTTACTTGAACTTCTTGATAATTGTTGGCACTAGTTTCGGTGAAGTTGTAGTTAAGCATGTTATATTCTCTCTGTGTATTTCTTTATTTGTTGTGTTTGTGGACTGCGGGTTCGATTCCCGGAGGTCCTAGGGTTGTGGGTTCAATTCCCAGTGATCCGGAGTGGTATTGTTTGTGGACTGCAGGTTCGATTCCCGGAGATCCTGAGTTATTGAGATATGGACTGCGGGTTCGATTCCCGTAGATATATTATTGAGATATGGATTGCGGGTTCGATTCACCGAGATCCTGAGATTTATTGAGACATGGGCTGCGGGTTCGATTCCCGGAGACCCAAGGGTATTGTTAATGGGACTGTGGGTTCAATTCCCACAGGTCTTGGACTTGTTAATTGAGTTTTGTTACTTGTTGTTAGCTTAATTGTAGACGGTAGCAGAAATCACTTTATTGTTGTTATTTCAGAATTATTCTCATTTAAACTGCTTATTGTTGTTATTATCATTGTATTATTGTTTTCTCAGTAGGGCCCTGACCTTCCTCGTCACTACTCCATCGAGGTTAGGCTTGGCACTTACTGAGTACCGCTGTGGTGTACTCATGCTACTCTTTTGCACACTTTTGTTGTGCAGATCCAGGTACATCAGGACAGGCTCACACCAGGTGATTCAGCAGCTCTTTGGGAGACCTCGAGGTATGATCTGCTACTTCCATGGATCCGGAGGCCCTCCTTCTATTCTGATAGTATTAGTAGATGTTTTCCTCCATTTCGTTGTTAGATACTCTTTACACATAGAGCCACAGTTGTATATTCTCTTTTAGTCTGTGTTACCCGTGGGATTCCGGGTCTTGGTGGTGTTTTTATACGGTGTGATTGACGGGTGTATGTGCCAAGCGGCACGGATTACATTCCTTTTTATATTATTTTTCCGCTATTTCTTATTTAATGTTCATAAATTTGTATATTCCACAACGTGTTAGGCTTACCTAGTCGTGGGGACTGGGTGCCGTCATGACAGGTTCACGGTTGGTGAACTAGGGTCGTGACACATTGTTAGGCAAGCCAACCAAATTACTTATTTAATTTCTCATTTTAATACTCTTGAAATCTATGATTTTCCTCCATTTTTTAGGAAACTCTTCATTTCTTTTGGATTCCTTGTCGTGCGACATTTTTGGCACCAAATCTAAACTATTGCTTTCTATTCTCTCACATATGGTGAGGACACGTGCTACTCGTGACGATCAGGTACCCAAGCCCCCTGTTGCCGCCGTCAGAGGCCGGGGTCGAGGTAGAGGACGAGGACGCACCCGAGGTACATCCACAACACCCATGCACGCTGCCGCTGAGGTACCACAGGTGGACCAGGTTGGAGCGCAGGCACCTGGTACACCGACTACAGCTACCACTACTCCAGCACTCCAAGAGACCCTGGCCCAGTTCATGAGTATGTATACCACTTTAGCTCAGGCAGGACTGCTTCCTCTCGCTGCAGCTACATCCCAGGCCGGGGGAGGGGCCCAGACTCCCGCAGCCGTTACACCTGAGCAGCGTGTGCCAGTGGGACAGGTTCCAGAGATTATGGTTATGCCTCCTGCCGCCCCAGCATAGCCCGGAGGTGAGTCAGCTGCCTCTGAGGACGAGCAGCGTAGATTGGAGAGGTTCAAGAAATATGACCCTCTAGTGTTTAGTGGTTTGGCTTCAGATGATGCATTGGGTTTTCTGGAGGAGTGTCATCGTATTCTTCGTACTATGGGGATTGTGGAGACCAGCGGGGTTTCCTTCACTACTTTTCAGTTTCGTGGGGCCGCTTATGATTGGTGGCGCATGTGTGAGTTGTATTGTCCAGAAGAGTCTGCTTCATTGACCTGGACGCAGTTTTCAGATCCGTTTTTGAGGGAGTTTGTTCCCCAGAGCCTTAGGGATTCTTGGCGCTCGGAGTTTGAGCGGTTGCGACAGGGCTCCATGTCAGTATCGGAGTATGCTATTAGTTTCACCCGTCTAGCCAGGCATGCACCGACTTTGGTAGCCACGGTCCGGGAGAGAGCGCGGAGATTTATTGAGGGCCTTATTCCGTCGTTCTGGTCCAGCATGGCTAGGGAGTTGGAGACGGATATACCTTATCAGTAGGCGGTGAGCATTGCCGGGAGGATCGAGAGTATGCTCCCTAGAGAGCGGGGAGAGAGGGAGGCCAAGAGGTCTTGTGAGTCGGGCCATTCCTCTGGTGCCCGCACTTCAGCAGCCGGTCGTTTTGGCAGGGGTTATTTCGGTCGTCCAGTTCATTGCCAGCAGCCGGTAGTACTCCAGCTCTTCCAGCACCTCAGGAGCCTTATTATGCTCCCCCAGTTTCCAGTGCACCTCCTGCGGGGGGTACCTCCAGGGGTCAGACTAGTGGGGGTGAGGCCGGTCAGCCGCAGCCACCGCGTCCTCCCAAAGCTTGTTTTGAGTGCGGGGATACTCGCCATCTGGTCAGGGAGTGCCCCAAGCGTAGGAGAGGAGCACCTCCTCAGTCATCGCAGCCTCGGCGTGGTTCTCAGGGCCAGCATGCTATCATTCTAGCTCCAGCTGCCACTCCACCTGCCCAGCCAGCCAGGGACGTGGATCAGAGTGCTAGAGGCCGCCCTCGAGAGAGGGGTCAGGCCAGATTTTATGCTATTCCTGATCGTACTGCAGCTGTTGCATCTGATTTTATTATCACAGGTATTATTCTGGTTAGTCACAGGGAGGCATCGGTTCTATTCGATCCCCTGGTTCCACTTTTTCATATGTGTCTTCTTACTTTGCTTCTCATCCGGGTGTGCCTCGGGATTCTTTGAGTGCCCCCATTTATGTTTCCACTCCGGTGGGTGATTCTTTGGCTGTGGACCGTGTATATCGGTCGTGTTTGATTACCATTTGTGATTTTGAGACCAGAGCGGATCTATTGCTGCTTGGGATGGTCGATTTTGATATTATTCTGGGCATGGACTGGTTGTCGCCCCATTATGCTATTCTTGATTGTCACGCCAAGACCGTGACGCCGGCTATGCCAGGCATTCCACGTATTGAGTGGAGTGGTACTCTAGATCACACCCCTAGCCGTGTTATTTCTTTTCTCAGAGCTCAGCGTATGGTTGAGAAGGGGTGTGCTGCTTATTTAGCTTATGTGCGGGACGTCAGTATTGACACTCCCTCTATTGATTTTGTTCCTGTGGTACGTGACTTTGCTGATGTATTTCCAGCCGATCTCCCGGGCATGCCGCCCGACAGAGATATTGATTTTGCTATTGATTTGTTGCCGGGCACTCAGCCCATTTCTATTCCACCATACCGTATGGCTCCTCCTGAGTTGAAGGAGTTGAAGGATCAATTACAGGAGTTATTGGGTAAGGGTTTCATTCGACCCAGTGTTTCGCCTTGGGGTGCTCCTGTGTTGTTTGTGAAGAAAAAGGACGGTTCTATGCGTATGTGTATTGACTATCGTCAGCTGAACAAGGTTACAATAAAGAACCGATATCCTTTGCCTCGCATTGATGATTTATTTGACCAGCTACAGGGCGCACAGGTGTTTTCTAAGATTGATTTGCGCTCCTGGGTATCATCAGCTGAAGATTCGGGAGCCAGATATCCCGAAGACTGCCTTCAGGACTCGGTATGGCCACTATGAGTTCCTCGTGATGTCTTTTGGGCTGACTAATGCCCCAGCAGCCTTTATGCATTTGATGCACAGTGTGTTCAGGCCATATCTGGACTCGTTCGTGATTGTTTTCATTGATGATATTCTAGTATATTCTCGGAGTCGGGAAGAGCACGAGCAACATTTGAGGATAGTGCTTCAGATTCTGAGGGAGAAGCAACTATATGCCAAGTTCTCTAAATGTTAATTCTGGTTGAGTTCAGTGGCATTTTTGGGCCACGTGGTGTCGAGTGATGGTATTCGAGTAGATCCGAGGAAGGTGGAGGCCGTGCGGAGTTGGCCCAGACCCTCCTCCGCTACTGAGATTCGCAGTTTCCTTGGTTTGGCGGGCTATTACCGTCGTTTCGTAGAGGAGTTCTCTTCGATTGCAGCACCTATGACTAGATTGACCCAAAAGGGTGCCCCTTTTCAGTGGACAGACGAGTGTGAGGCGAGCTTTCAAGCTGAAGACAGCTTTGACTTTGGCCCCTATCTTGATGTTGCCTACCAGTTCGGGGTCCTATACGGTATATTGTGATGCCTCGCGGGTTGGACTTGGCGCAGTATTGATGCAGGATGGTAGAGTGATTGCCTACGCGTCCCGAAAGCTGGAGGTGCATGTGAAGAATTACCCTGTTCATGATCTGGAGCTAGCTGCCATTGTTCACGCCTTGAAGATTTGGCGTCATTATTTATATGGGGTTCCTTGTGAGATCTACACTGATCACCGGAGCTTGCAGCACTTGCTTAAGCAGAAGGACCTGAATATGCGTCAGAGGAGATGGTTGGAGCTACCGAAGGACTATGATATTACTATTCTCTATCATCCGGGCAAGGCTAATGTGGTTGCCGATGCCTTGAGTCGTCGGGCAGAGAGTTTGGGGAGTTTGGCGTATCTACCAGCTTTGGAGAGGCCTATGGCGATGGATGTTCAGGCTTTAGCCAGACAGTTTGTTAGATTGGATCTTTCGGAGCCTAGCAGGGTTCCGGCTTGTGTGGTTTCTCGGTCTTCTCTATTTGACCGCATCAGGGAGCGTCAGTTCGACGACCCTCATTTGCTTGTCATTCAGGATAGAGTTCGGCATGGTGATGCTCGAGATGTTACCATCGGAGATGATGGAGTTATGAGGATGCATGGGCGTATCTGTGTGCCCAATGTAGATGATCTTCGGGAGCTGATTCTAGCAGAGGCCCATAGTTCGCGATATTCCATCCATCCGGGTGCCGCGAAGATGTATCAGGACTTGAGACAGCATTACTGGTTGAGGCGGATGAAGAGAGATATGGTTGATTATGTTTCTAGATGCCTCAACTGCCAGCAGATGAAGTATGAGCATCAGCGTCCTGGTGGATTGATGTAGTAGATTGAGATTCCAGAGTGGAAATGGGAGCGCATCACCATGGACTTTGTATCTGGGCTTCCACAGACCGTTAGGAAGTTTGATTCCATTTGGGTTATTGTGGATCGGTTGACCAAGTCCGCCCATTTCATACCAGTGAGCACTACTTATTCATCGGAGCAACTGGTGGAGATCTACATCAGAGAGATAGTCCGGTTGCATGGTATTCCAGTTTCCATCATTTCAGATAGAGGCACTCAGTTCACTTCACGATTCTGGAGAGCCGTGCAGTAGGAGTTAGGTACTCGGGTAGAGCCGAGCACAACATTTCACCCCCAGACGGATAGACAGTCCGAGCGCACTATTCAGATTTAGGAGGATATGCTCCGTGCGTGCGTGATTGAGTTTGGAGGTTCATGGGATCATTTCCTGCCATTGGCGGAGTTCGCTTATAATAACAGCTATCAGTCCAGCATTCAGATCGCACCATATGAGGCCCTATATGGTAGGAGGTGCAGGTCCCCCGTAGGTTGGCTCGAGCCGGGCGAGGCCAGGCTGCTAGGCACTAAGATGGTCCAGGATGCAATGGACAAGGTCAAGGTGATTCAAGACAGACTCCGTGTAGCCCAGTTCAGACAAAAGCGTTATGTGGACAAGAAGGTTCGCGATGTGGCTTTTATGGTTGGTGAGCGGGTTCTGCTTCGAGTTTTGCCCATGAAGGGCGTTATGAGGTTTGGTAAGAAAGGGAAGCTGAGTCCTAGATTTATTGGCCCTTTTGAGATTTTGAGGCATGTTAGGGAGGTTGCTTATGAGTTGGCCTTACCTCCCAGCCTAGCCGGAGTCCACCCCGTATTTCATGTCTCTATGCTTCGGAGATACCATGGCGACCCGTCGCATGTGTTGGATTTCACTTCTGTTCAGCTAGACGAGGATCTGTCTCATGTTGAGGAGCCAGTAGCCATTCTAGACAGGCAAGTCAGGAAGCTAAGGTCAAAGAACATCGCTTCAGTAAAGGTTCAGTGGCGGGGTCAGCCGGTCGAGGAGGCAACTTGGGAGACCGAGCTGGATCTCTACTCCGTACTCCTGCTCGGTCTCCCAAGTTGCTTCCTCCACGGGACGACCTCTCCACTGCACTGTAACGACCCGGCCAATCATTTTTGAAATTTACACCCCGATCCCCAATTTAACTATTCCTCTAAGTTCATTTCTGCTATTGTGGTTTGCCGGGAAGGACGGTTCCGGAATTCGGAGTGTTTTGGGACACTTAGTCCCTAAATGGGAGCTTTATAGTTGGAAAATGGCCCGTAGTTGGAACAGTATTAAGACGACCTCGGAACGGAAATCTGATGGTTCCATTAGCTCCGTTAGGGGATTTCGGGGTCGGGAGCGCATTCGGAATGTATTTTGGAGGTCCGTAGCTCAATTAGGCTTGAAATGCCGAAGTTTGAAATTTTGGCGAATCCGAACGATAGGTGAGATTTTGATCCGGGGGTCGGAATGGAATTCCGACAATTTCTGTAGCTTCGTTATGTGATTTTGGATATGTCCGCAAATTTTCAGGTAATTCGGACGTCGTTTGGTCGGGTTTTAGATTGAATGTGTAATTCGGAAAGTTTTAAGAAATTTAGGCTTGAATTCGATGTGAATTATGGGTTTTGATATTGTTAGGCGTGTTTTGAGGATTGGAACAAGTTCGAATAAGGTATTAGGATTTGTTGGTGTGTTTAGATGAGGTCCCGGGGGCCTCGGGGTGATTTCAGATGGTTAAACGGGAAGAAAACATAGAAACTGCAGGTTTAGGAGTTCTGTTTCTGTTGTTTTCGCCCCTGCAGAAATGGAACCACAGAGGCGAGTCCGCTGAAGTGGAAATGGAAGCACGGAGGCGGAATGGTTCGCCGGAGCGGACTCTTGTCCGCTGAGGCGCTATCGCGGGTGCGAGAACGGAACCGTAGAAGCGGTTAGTAGATGGAATTGGGAAATTCGCAGGAGCGGATGGCTTCTCGCTTAAGCGAGTTTGCAGAAGCAAAAATCGCAGTGGGTTTAATTATATCAGAAGTTAGAAATTTCAGAAACTTTCCAAACTTTGAGAGCTCGGCTTAAGGTGCGAAGTGGGTGATTTTGAAGGAGATTTCGAGGGGTTTCTTTAGGTAATCAATTATGGACTCCAATTATGATTGTTGTTGATAATATTATGCAAGTTTTTCATGAAAATGGAAGAATTTGGGGTATTTAATGTGGGTTTTCACCCTAGGCTTAAACCTTAGAAAATCAAAGGTTTGAATGGGCAAATGGAGTCCGAATTTAGTAAACTTTATATGCCTAGACTCGTATTGAGATAAGGAACCCGAATATATAATTTTCGTGATTTTTTGATAAGCGTACCGAAAGTCGGGTTTTGGCAACTTGTAGGTTTTGGTGTATTTTGAGTTGTTTTGATTGGGTAATGCCCAATTGGCCTATTTTGATGTGATTCTATTGATTTTTATCAGATACTACACCTGTGGAGGCCGACATTCGCGGCAAGAGAGTTGTCTCTTAGCGGTTTTGTACCGGAGTCGAGGTAAGTGGCTTGTCCAACCTCGTGTGGGGGAACTTTCACCCCTAGGATATTATGTTATATTTTAAATGCCTTGTATGCGAGGTGACGGGCGTGTACATGCGCTGGTTGTTGTAACACATACTTTACTTGAATTGTCCGATTAGTGATATTCCTGCTCTTAGCTGATTAAATCGATACTCTTACCCGGTATTAGTTAGAAAAGCATGATTAGATAGGATTTAACTGCCTAGTTGCCTAATTGTCTTACTTGAACTTCTTGATAATTGTTGGCACTAGTTTCGGTGAAGTTGTAGTTAAGCATGTTATATTCTCTCTATGTATTTCTTTATTTGTTGTGTTTGTGGACTGCGGGTTCGATTCCCGGAGATCCCAGGGCTGTGGGTTCGATTCCCAGTGACCCGGAGTGATATTGTTTGTGGACTGCGGGTTCGATTCCCGGAGATCCCGAGTTATTGAGATATGGACTGCGGGTTCGATTCCCGGAGATCCCGAGTTATTGAGATATGGACTGCGGGTTCGATTCCCGGAGATCCTGAGCTATTGAGATATTATTGAGACATGGGCTGCGGGTTCGATTCCCGGAGACCCAGAGGGTACTGTTAATGGGACTGTGGGTTCAATTCCCATAGGTCCTGGACTTGTTAATTGAGTTTTGTTACTTGTTATTAGCTTAATTGTAGACGGTTGCAGTAATCACTTTATTGTTGTTATTTCAAAATTATTATTATTTAAAACTGCTTATTATTGTTATTAGCATTTTGTTATTGTTTCTCTCAGTAGGGCCCTGACCTTCCTCGTCAGTACTCCATCGAGGTTAGGCTTGACACTTACTAAGTACCGCCGTGGTGTACTCACGTTACTCTTCTGCACACTTTTGTTGTGCAGATCCAGGTACATCAGGACAGGCTCATACTAAGTGATTCAGCAGCTCTTTGGAAGACCTCGAGGTATGATCTGCTATATCCACAGATCCGGAGGCCCTCCTTCTATTCTAATAGTATTAGTAGATATTTTCCTTCATTTCGTTGTTAGATACTCTTTACACATAGAGCCACAGTTGTATATTCTCTTTTAGTCTGTGTTACCCGTGGGATTCCGGGTCTTGGTGGTGTTTTTATACAGTGTATTTGATGGGTGTATTTGCCAAGCGGCACGAATTACATTCCTTTTTATATTATTTTCCCGCTATTTCTTATTTAATATTCATAAATTTGTATATTCCGCAACGTGTTAGGCTTACCTAGTCATGGGGACTGGGTGCCGTCATGACAGGTTCACGATTGGTGAACTAGGGTCGTGACAGTGTTTCGCCCTCACGATAAGAATGTTCGTGCTGCCATCGAGGATGGAGGAGATAATTCCTAACCCTAATTCTAGATCTAATTTCACCAAATTACTTAAAACTGACCCTCGAGCCTCTAAGTCAGTGATGACAGTGAAGAAATTGGAAGATCTTAAGGCTAAGTTTGCCTTTTCTAGTCATACTGATTTAATCCCGGTTGAGTGAGATACGGTGCAGGTCCACAATCCTGGGTGCTGCGCCTTCCATGTCTACCCTTTCCAAGTTAGCTGCATTCTCCCCCTATTTTCACTGGCAGCGGAATTCAGTCATTATTATGGCATTTGCCCAGATCAGTAAATGTTGTACGTTTATAAACTTATAAGGATTCTTATTGTCACGACCCAAACCGATGGGCCGCGACGGGCACCCGTTACCTTACTTAACCGAGTACCAACGTAACATATCTTTCTTATTATACTATTATGAGTAAATAAGCCAAAAAACCCGCCATGAGATAACAAGAATAAAACATAAGGGAATACTCAACATATGATGACCCAACATGATATACAAACTTATACATATGACACACGGGCCTATAAGGCCGACATGACCATTTGTAAACTCAAAACATAGGCCGACAAGGCCATACAAATCCGCCATGAGATAAAAAGAATAAAACATAAGGGAATACTCAACATATGATGACCCAACATGATATACAAACTTATACATATGACACACGGGCCTATAAGAACGACATGACCATTTGTAAACTCAAAATATAGGCCGACAAGGCCATACAAGTATCCATACACCTGACATCTGTCTACATGCCTCTAAGAGTACATAAAATCATAAAGGTCGGGGCAGGGCCCCACTATACCAACCAATACATATCTTAAGCATACTGACCAAATAGGCAACTCCGGAGCAAGTGGAGTGCGCCAACACCTTCGCCGAGCTGATAGCCTAATAGGAGGATAATCAATCTATCAATCGGGACCTGGGACATGAAACGCAGCGTCCCCAGGCAAAAGGGACGTCAGTACGAATAATGTACCGAGTATGTAAGGCAAGAAAGCATAAACAAGAATAGTAATGTAAAGAGAGATGAAGGAAATACAACCTGGAACATCTGAGTGCCTCTGGGGGCTATTGACATGAAATGCATAATACATATATATACATATATCTTTAAAAACATTTGCCTCTGGGGGCATCATTATCATCATATCATACCCGGCCTCAAAGAGGACTCGGTAAAAACATACCCGGCCACGTGGAGCTCGGTAAAACCCAACTGATCGGTGGTTGCACAATAGGTGCCGTACCCGGCCGACTATAGCGCGGCTCGGTAGAGAAAAATAGATACATCTATATAATGCATGCTCGACTCATGGAATCACGTTCTAAACCTTTCTGAGTGACGTAAGAACATTATGGACATACAATATGAACTTAAGTAGGATTTATGGATCATACATACTTTCTTAGAATAACTTTGTATGGATAGAACAACATGGACAACCTTAGTTGCTAGGAGTAGATTCATTATGAAATAGCATATTCATTTCATATTAGATCATGCCAAAAGAAAGAAGGAAATGCCTTAACATACCTTAACCATGGTGAGTCCTTAATACCTCTCAAGAAACTCTTCAAACAACTCAACTCAATCTACCATGGCATAAAGAGATTCAAAATCAGTGTTGAGCAAAGGCTAAGTCTGGAACTTAAGCTAGTAGCTCGTCTACGTAAATCCGGGCAACATCTCCCTTGTAACAAGGGCCTCCTCCAATACCATATACCAACAACAACAACAGCCATGGAAGTCCAGCAACCTTATACAGCAGCAACAACTTGGAATTTCATCCAAATACAGCCCATAACAATCCTCAATGACAACATAACCTCAAAGAGGTGTTGTTCTTCACTAGAACTATGTTTTGATGTCTAAATATGGTGTAATCACTTTGGAATTACTTCAAACCCTTGTGGAATCTGTTTATAAGGGTTAGGAGAAGGTTGGAGACGAAGTTGAGTTGAAAATAAGTGAAAAATAGGCGTCCAAATCGTTTAATAATTGAAGTAGGTCAACCACCGCCTAAGTGGGTCCCATTGGGAGCTGCTTGCGCGGTCTCGCGAAAACATGAATATCTTTCTACTCCGATGTCGTATTGACGAATGGTTTAATGCGTTGAAAACTAGACTCGTAGATCTTCAATTTGATATGTAGATCATCCATTTATTCAAAGTATATTTGGAGAAAAGTGCATCTACATTTGGCCTAAAGTTCAGCATATTATGAATGCAACTTGTGATGGCCTTTGCTAACTTTTGTTCCATAACTCGTTTGACTTAAAAAAATAACACACGACTATCATACGACTACAATAACTCATAAATTAACCTCCTCATCATGTTAATCACCCTAGTCTCACACCAAAAGAATATGTTATAACATTCAAAACTTGTCGATTTTCGACGGAACTTATTTTCTTCAATTTGTTTAGCGACTAAGCTTTCCAACCCTTTTGGCATTTGTCGTTCATGATCTTAAGTATTTGTAACCTCCAAAGTAACATGATTAACTTACTTTATTTTCTTTCAAATATAATCTCATTTATGAGCTTACATCAATTGACTTACGACATACTCTCACGTATGAAAACTTGGGGTGTAACATCATTCCCCCCTTTGGAACATTCGTCCTCGAATGTTGACTAATGCATTTATCAATATCATAACCTTTATCTCTGATGAATACTTGAATATTTTCCTTGATAGATAGGAAACTATTTTGTAAGTAATTCCAAAGGCCAGGGTATTCCCCCCTTTAGGCCTCTTTCTCACACCACAACCTGTGGTCGGAATTCTTTTAATCTCGTAAATGCTTCTGTCATGCATCATGTACAACCGTGTATTTGTATGTGTGTCTATGCAACTCTTCTCTCCTTTTTCCTCTTGGTTTTTAGCCAATCTTTAGACCTCACTTTGTGGACATATACAGAACTATGACAAGTTGTCACTCTAGGCATCTATAGTTGTACTAAAGTTCTTCGCTTGGTACTTTGTCGAACTTATGACTATTGCTATACCTTGCTTCATATCCTCAG
Source organism: Nicotiana noctiflora (assembly GCA_032618575.1). Taxonomy (NCBI): domain Eukaryota; kingdom Viridiplantae; phylum Streptophyta; class Magnoliopsida; order Solanales; family Solanaceae; genus Nicotiana; species Nicotiana noctiflora. The sequence goes on from JASVEL010005750.1 coordinate 523,364, forward strand.
GTTTTTATGCTTATGGTTTTACTATATCTAGGTAGGTCATACAATATCCTAACTCTTACTTCGGTTTATTATTAACGAGGTCTGCCACTCGGCTCCGGGTTATTCATTCGTTGCTTGTCCTATATGTATAAATCTAAGTCCTTTAATGCATCCTCATTACTGTAAATCTTAATAATGACAGTCTAATCTCATCTCATACTTTGTGAATTTTGTCCATCCATTGTTGATTCATATCAATTTTGATCGATAATCCACCCCTGATAACTTAACCTTTTTATGTAATATTGGTGCTAGGATTCATGTTTTATTAGGGGATATCTTAATGATCAGATTGATCCATCTGGGGCGATACCCTGCTTTCATAACCGTATCTCACGGTATCCCAATGTGATTTACCTTGCGTGGATATTTTAATTTTGTCCAATTCATGAGACCCATTTCTTTTATTTGTCAGATCATTACTCAATCGAAGGCTCATGGTACCAGTTATCACCTTAGCCTTTCATGGGCATTATGAAATATCCATGATACAATCTTCTAACAATTTAATCCTTTGTTTATGCCCTGGGTTCAATTCTTTATTTCAACTTATACCGGAGTCTTCTATGGCTGTATGATTGTTAATAGATATGCTGCCTGGATAATGTTCCAAAATCTTGAGTGTAATAATTCTTTCTTTCCATATTAGCTTTCTTTCAATGTAAGCTATTTCGTTTCCATGTTTTTCTGCCTCCTTGTTGCGTCCATACTTAGCTTATATTAGTGCCCACACTTGCCAAAGTTTTTATACTACTCATGATTTTGAATATTACTTTTAACTCTTATTTCCCGTTCATTAGCCATGGTAGGTGCCACTTTCCTTTGGAATTCTTACAATGTTGTTGCGAGATTATTGTTACACGACTATTTCATCTTTAGGTCGTTGTGCTTAGGTTGGAGCCTTCTTTCTTATCTCCTCGGCTAGTCTTTCATTATAGTACTTAGGGATAACCTTTGACTCTCGTAAAGTTGTGACCTTATTACGGACCTTTTTGATGTCCTTACTTTCCTATAATCATTTGTAGTTGCTTGTTTTCATGCCCCTGTGCTTGTATGGTTGCTTTTGAACTGATATTTTGACTGCCTTTCCAATGGCTCTTTCTTTTATCCCCAAAACACTCATACGGTACCTTTAACTACCTCGACTTTTTTTTGAATATATATCTCAAAATGATATTCTCCGAAATTGAATTCTCCATGTTGGGTTCTACTATGTTTATCTTACACGATCTGATGATTCGTCTATAACCTCCTATTTTGCCATAACTAAGATCTTCCTGACCAATTACTAACTACTCGTTAGCCCATTCTCATATCAATATTCCTCGTAATCTTTCTTAGGTTAATTACTTTGTTTTAACTTATGTCTCGCACTGGCTCCTTATTTATTAATAACAACTCGAGCAGGAACCTTTACTTCCTCTCCTTGATGTCGTGCTTGCAGAATATTCTTGAATGGTAGCGTATCTATATGATTTGGATAAGTGCCATCTCATTCCACTTTTATTTATCTCATTCTTCCTTTACCATTTCATAGTTACTAGAACCATTTAATTCTGACTTAATGCCATATCACTCCATATTCCCCCCTTTATGGGTGTACTAAAAGCTGAAGCCACGAGGATCTACCTATAGATGTTTTACCTCTTCATCTTTGGCGTTGTTTCTCATCAATGATCCTTACTTGCCTTGCGGCAATTCTGCTGTACCAAGGATGAAAAATTCCCTACTCGCGAGGGTGACACTTAGCGTAACTGGAACATACAGTCTCTTAAGGTTAACTTTGCTCACATTGCTTATTCTAGGGAAGCGTCTCCATAATGACTATTCTCTGCATTCATCGTGAATCTTCTTCTGTGGTCCATTTTATTACCGCTGGAATGAAATCTGAAATTTCCATGATGTCGAGTACTTTCCAATTATTCAATCCCTAATTCATATTTAGATTATCGTATTTAATAGTCCATACTGATTTTTGTTACTCTAGGGATTAACTCTCCCCTCTGGTAGTCGCATTGGCATCACGAACTTATTTCTCAAAATGAGGATATAACCTTATGGCCTATACTCTTTTGTTGTCTCAAGGCTTGTCACCTCTTGTATTTCCTTTCACTTGACTATAAACTCTATAATATTGTCATTTTTTTCTACTGTTGTCATTCATGTATTAGCTCTTACTCATAATGCTTCATTAACTCTCTTCTTATTTTCTTGCTAACATTTCTGTCAATCACTTTATTTTGAACACTCGAACAAAACATTCTTTTGCCTTTAGCTTCCATTTGCTCCATCCAGTGGCTCTTCAGGTTGCTTAATGCTCTCGCTTTAATAGGAACACGAGCCACACTAAGGTAATATGTATCAATTCAAGACTTATGGTGCATGTCTTTGTCGTACTCAAATCTGGCTACACTATTTTAAAATGTACCATCTGGGTGTCTCACAAGGAGATCTGTTAGCACATTTGCAATATCCTTCAAGAAATGTCAACTGACACAAACAATTCCGCCATCCTATCTTCTTATACTACTTATATTAACCCCCATAGGGCATATCTTGAATGGGTGCGAGCAATTGTATATACCTCTGCTACTATTGAATATAACTCAAAAAGCTTATGTTCCTCTGCCTCAATTATAAACACTGTTAACCATCATTAATTGGGCGCCTCGTACCCTTCTTTATCTTGCTTCTTTTGCTTGTTAAAACTTGTAGTTTTTAATCTCTCATTGTCTTTCACCATAAAGGTGGGTAGGCATTCTTGGCTTAAGGCTCCTTATCAAGAGGCTTACACCTTTCACTATACCCATGATCTGCTGAAGACCTCAAATTTACTTATCGTAGGCATTATACAAAATCCAGTTCCTTTGATTCAGCTCTTCCACAATTATATTTCTTTCCAATCCTTCTTTCAGGATGTACGTATCGTCTTATTACGAATAACAAAAATAATTCGGATTTGAATTCTTATAAGTGGGCTCTACCACACGATCTAGAGTAAGAAGAAAGAGTGACAATCCTAAATGCCATGTAGCCTCCTGCTTATAAGTGTGGTGCACGACACACCCATAAACAAGACTCTACTAGACACGGCTTGTAGACCCCCTAGGACAGAACTGCTCTGATACCACTTTTGTCACGACCCAAACCGATGGGCCGCGACGGGCACCCGGTACCTTACTTAACCGAGTACCAACGTAACATATCTTTCTTATTATACTATTATGAGTAAATAAGCCATAAAACCCGCCATGAGATAACAAGAATAAAACATAAGGGAATACTCAACATATGATGACCCAACATAATATACAAACTTATACATACGACACACGGGCCTATAAGGCCGACATGACCATTTGTAAACTCAAAATATAGGCCGACAAGGCCATACAAGTATCCATACACCTGACATCTGTCTACAAGCCTCTAAGAGTACATAAAATCATAAAGGTTGGGGCAGGGCCCCACTATACCAACCAATACATATCTTAAGCATACTGACCAAATAGGCAACTCCGGAGCAAGTGGAGTGCACCAACACCTTCGCTGAGCTGATAGCCTAATAGGAGGACAATCAACCTATCAATCGGGACCTGCGGGCATGAAACACAGCGTCCCCAGGCAAAAGGGACGTCAGTACGAATAATGTACCGAGTATGTAAGGCAAGAAAGCATAAACAAGAATAGTAATGTAAAGAGAGATGAAGGAAATACAACCTGGAACATCTGAGTGCCTCTGGGGGCTATTGACATGAAATGCATAATACATATATATACATATATCTTTAAAAACATTTGCCTCTGGGGGCATCATTATCATCATATCGTACCCGGCCTCAAAGAGGACTCGGTAAAAACGTACCCGGCCACATGGAGCTCGGTAAACCCAACTGATCAGTGGTTGCACAATAGGTGCCGTACCCGGCCGACTATAGCGTGGCTCGGTAGAGTAAAATAGATACATATATATAATGCATGCTCGACTCATGGAATCACGTTCTAAACCTTTCTGAGTGACGTAAGAACATTATGGACATACAATATGAACTTAAGTAGGATTTATGGATCATACATACTTTCTTAGAATAACTTTGTATGGATAGAACAACATGGACAACCTTAGTTGCTAGGAGTAGATTCATTATGAAATAGCATATTCATTTCATATTAGATCATGCCAAAAGAAAGAAGGAAATGCCTTAACATACCTTAACCATGGTGAGTCCTTAATACCTCTCAAGAAACTCTTCAAACAACTCAACTCAATCTACCATGGCATAAAGAGATTCAAAATCAGTGTTGAGCAAAGGCTAAGTCTGAAACTTAAGCTAGTAGCTCGTCTACGTAAATCCGGGCAGCATCTCCCTTGTAACAAGGGCCTCCTCCAATACCATATACCAACAACAACAACAGCCATGGAAGTCCAGCAACCTTATACAGCAGCAACAACTTGGAATTTCATCCAAATACAGCCCATAACAATCCTCAATGACAACATAACCTCAAAGAGGTGTTGTTCTTCACTAGAACTATGTTTTGATGTCTAAATATGGTGTAATCACTTTGGAATTACTTCAAACCCTTGTGGAATCTGTTTATAAGGGTTAGAAGAAGGTTGGAGACGAAGTTGAGTTGAAAATAAGTGAAAAATAGGCGTCCAAATCGTTTAATAATTGAAGTAGGTCAACCACCGCCTAAGTGGGTCCCATTGGGAGCTGCTTGCGCGGTCTCGCGAAAACATGAATATCGTTTTACTCCGATGTCGTATTGACAAACGGTTTAATGCGTTGAAAAATAGAGTCGTAGATCTTCAGTTTGATATGTAGATCATCTATATATTCAAAGTATATTTGGAGAAAAGTGCATCTACATTTGGCCTAAATTTCAGCATATTATGAATGCAACTTGTGATGGATTTTGCTAACTTTTGTTCCATAACTCGTTTGACTTAAAAAAAATAACACACGACTATCATACGACTACAATAACTCATAACTTAACCTCCTAATCATGTTAATCACCCTAGTCTCACACCAAAAGAATATGTTATAACATTCAAAACTTGTCGATTTTCGACGGAACTTATTTTCTTCAATTTGTTTAGCGACTAAGCTTTCCAACCCTTTTGGTACTTGTCATTCATGATCTTAAGTATTTGTAACCTCCAAAGTAACATGATTAACTTGCTTTATTTGCTTTAAAATATAATCTCATTTATGAGCTTACATCAATTGACTTACGACATACTCTCACGTATGAAAACTTGGGGTGTAACACTTACCAAATTTGCCGAGCCAACCGAGGTCGAACTAACACTAAGGCATCTTACTCATCTATTCGCCCCTAGCTTTTATAGGGGTGATGTTGAATCTCCGCCATCGAGGAGGCAAGTGCTTTTTTAATCCCGTATTTTAATATTAGGATTAGTCGTAGTAATCCATATGAGCTTGAAGGGATTAAGACCATTCATGAGGTTATATAGGACTTGTGACTATGTTATTGTAAGACTCCGTAAGTTTAACAACCTTGATACCGTTATATACATTTTATATGGTATTTTGAGTGGAACATTTTTGTAAAAAAGTTTGAAAAATATGATTTTACATAGTTATTAATATTACTACACTCGAATATGCTTTAAATTATACACATAATATGAGAAATTTTATGAGATTTTTTTATTGTAAAGATATAAATTATGTTTTTTTTCACAAGAAAAGAAGGTTATCTTTTAACCATTTTAAGAATTAAGCGTATAAAAATTTGTAATATTTATATGATATTAGAAAAATTAGAATTTGTGAAAATATATGTATTTTTACATGGAGGTTTTAATGAAATAATAGTGTATGTATTGATTTATATGGTACCATAATTTATTAATATTTTAATAGTAGTACTTTAGAATGATGACAAGATTATTTTTGAGGCTATAAGTATTTATGATACGTCAAACAAGTGATAAGTAAGTATTATAAAGGTCAGAGGGTAAACGAATAGAAGAAATTGTGCATCATCGAAGTTTGACATTTTGCAATAAAATACCATCCATGCTATAATATCCCATATTTATGGATTAATGCAATACAATATACGAAACCCATGATAGTAAAGTATATTATAGTAAGATATATAAACCGTGTTAAAAGTGAATAGTATTTTAAGTAATTTGAGATAATTCTTAATTATATGAATAATTAATTAATTATTAATTTAAGTGGATTAGTGTAATAATTATCTTGTCCACGTGGGCCCATGACAACTAAAGTAAGGTGTGACTAATATGTGTGAATGATACGGTGGTGTCATATTTTGGGATGAGAATGCTTACTAAGAATTAAAGTTATATGTGGATATCCTTACTTAGGTGGCTTTCTAGGAAAGAAATAAAGGACATTTGCAGCAATTAAAATAGAAGTACCCTTAAGCTCAATGAATATCAACAACAAAAGTACATGAGCAATCATATATTTCCGTCTTTCGAGGTGATATAACATGAATTTATATTGTGGCAGCAGCAACATGAGTGGTATTCTATGGAAGAAGAACGTAATCTTTTTCAAGAATATCATATAAATTTTTTCCTATTTCGATCCGTCTTACGTGTTTTTCGTAAAAGATATGGGTTAGAGGAATTTTTAAGAGATTAAGCTCAGGTATGTTAAGGCATTATCCAAGTAACGATACATAAACATAATGTTATTTAATAAGTGATTCTACTCTTAGCAGTTAAGGATGTCTATATGATTTATACCTGTAAAGTCATATTCAAGCATGTCTAAGTATATTCCTAAGTCTCTATTGAGGATTTGATAAATATGTTAATGTTTAAATTATAATGATACATTCATTTTCATTTACCACCGTGCTACGGCCGGTTGGGCAAACATGCATCTTCATTTACCACCAGTTGAATAGTTATGTATCATTATTTACCACTGGTTGGACAGCTATGCATTTTTAATTGGGCAGTTACCATTGATCAGTTGGAAAGTCATGTATCATACGATATGGATAATAGTCTCAAAGAGAAATGTTATATTTGTAAGTATAATAAGTATGAATATACAGAGATTCAGGTTGATTTTTCAGTTTTACCGAACATACTCGATACATTTTGTATAGTATGCCAGTGTCACGACCCAATTCTCCCTTCGTTCATTATTTTGGATTTATACTATTTTGCAGTAGCATTATGACGTAGCTTATGTGTTTTCTTACTACTCAGCTACCTTCACTTTTATTACTTACTGAGTTGGCGTACTCACATTACTCCTTGCACCCTATGTGCAGATCCAGGAGTCTCGGGTCACGCTAGTGAGGGCTGATTTGTTTTCCAGCAAGCTTTCGGAGTTGACTAGGTAGTTGTTTGGCGTTTTCAGCCTAGTGCTTCTCCTTACTATCTTATTCCTCTTTTCATAGATTTGTTTCAGACTATGTTGTCTTTTCATATTTCTAGATATGTTGTAGTTCCTCATGACTGATGACACCACGATGTCGGGCTGCATTTTGTTTCTGCACTATCCCATTCAACCTTACATTTCGGGATTTTAGATTATTAATAATTTTAAATGACTTATTATAATTGTTGGATTGGTAAGGGGGTTTGTGTTGGCTAGCCAGTTTCGTGACAGGCGCAACCACAATCGGGTCCATTTTAGGGTCATGACAAGGTTGTATCAGAGCCTAGGTTACATAGGTGTCACGGGTCATGAGCAGGTTTAGTAGAGTCTCGCAGATCGGTACGGAGACATTGTATTTATCCTCTACAAAATGCAGAACCTTTAGGAAAACTTCATATTCTTGAATTCTTTCGTGCGAATCTGTTAATTCTAGTACTAAACTTTTGTTATTCTATTCTCTAGCAGATGGTGAGAACACACGCTACTGGTCAGGATGGACGACCACCAGTACCACTAGTTAGGCCTACTAGAGGCCAATGACATGGTAGGGGCAAGGGTATAGCCCCCACAACAGCTAGGACATCACTTGTAGATCCACCAACAACCCTAGTTCAGGATCAGGTCCCATTTATGGATGCTCCAGCAGCACCAACTCAGGCACCAGTTGTGCCTACTGTCATTCCGAATCTTTATAAGACCTTGACTTAAATCTTGACTGTGTGCACTAGTCTTTCTTAGCCGGTCGCACTTTCTACTACCGCAACCACTTCTCTGGCCGAGGAAGGCACTCAGACTGCCCCTGTCTTTACACCTGAGTAGGTTGATCAGGGATTGGAGACACCAGAGGAACCACCAGCCCAGCCAGTGGTAGTTGCTCAGGGTTATGTAGCTCCGATTATGCAAGACGATGAGCAACAAAAATTGGAGAGGCTTGGTAGACTTCATCCTTCAACTTTCAGTGGTACAGAGGGTAAGGATGCCTAAAGTTTCTTGGAAGTCAGAGGATTCTTCACACCACAGGTATTTTAGTGACTAGTACTGTCGCATTTACTACTTTTTAGTTTACTAGATCTGCTTTCACTTGGTTTGAGGCTTATGAGAGGTGTAAGGACGTTGGTGTGGTGCTCCTCACCTGGCAACAGTTCTCCATTCTCTTTTTGGAGAAGTATGAGCCACAGTCCCGCAAAGAGGAGTTGAATAGGCAGTTCGAGTAGTTGCAACATGGACATATGACTGTGATGCAGTATGAGATTAGGTTCTCAGAGTTAGATCATCATGCTATTTGGTTGTTTCTACAGATAGAGAGAGGATTAGGAGGTTTATTGATGGTCTCATATATCATCTTTGGATTCTCATGACCAGGTAGAGGATGTTAGGAGCTACTTTTGAGGAGGTTGTTAATATAGCTCATGAGATTGAGTCAGTTCGTCACCAGGAGCGAGAGGAGAGGAAGGCCAAGAGGCTGCGGGGATCTGGTATCTTTGGGGGTGCTCCTTCGAGAAGCCGGTTTTAGCGAAGCAGAGGCCGCCCATTCAGGCATGCTGAATCAAGTCGCCTAGGTTATCATCGCCTTGGTTCTCACGGTTCTTAGTAGGGTTATTCCTCACTCAGTGCCTTTCCATCCCAGAGTTCGTCCCGTGCTCTATCAGTTTAGGGTTCTTCCTCGCCAGGTTCTTTAGCTAGTCTTCCCGGTGCTAGGGGTTTCCAACAAACCCCGTCTCCAGAACTAGAGAATTGTTATGAGTGTGGGGAGTTGGGGCATATGTGTAGGAAGTGTCCTCATTATCTTAGGGGTTCATTTCAGCAGAGGACCACAACTTCAGCACCAGTTACTTCACCACCTGCCCCGCCAGCTAGGGGTGGAGGACAGTCAGCCAGGGGTCGCCTCATCAGGAGAGGTTGATCAAGTGGTGGTTAGGCTCGTTTCTATGCACTACCAGCTAGACTCGATGCTATTGCTTCAGATGTTGTAATTACATATATTGTCTTTCTTTGCAACAGAGTTGTCTCTGTGTTATTTGATCATGGATCCACTTTTTCCTTTGTGTCATCATATTTTGCTTGTTATTTGGATATGTCCCTTGAGTCTCTTGCTTCATCTGTCGTGTATCTACTCCAGTGGGTGATACTATTATTGTAGACCATGTATATCGGTCATGTATGGTGACTATTAGGGGTCTAGAGACCCGATTGGATCTTCCGTTACTTTGTATGGTGGATTCAATGTGATTGTGGGCATAGATTGGTTATCCCCATGCTGTGCTATCCTAGACTATCATGCTAAGACAGTGATGTTGGCGATGCCGGATGAGCCACGGATTGAGTAGCGAGGTTCTACTGATTTTATCCCTAGTAGAGTGATTTCGTTCTTGAAGGCCCTGCAGGTGGTTGGGAAAGGTTGTCTTTCATACTTATCCTTTGTGAGGGATGTTAGTATAGAGGCTCATAGTATTTATTCTATTTCGATTGTGAGGGATTTGCCCAATGTGTTTCCTATAGACCTGCCGGGCTTGCTCTCAGATGGGGATATTGAATTTGGTGTTGACCTGGTGCCGGGCACTCAACCCATCTATATTCTACTATATCGTATGGCACCAACAAAATTGAACTGAAGGAGTAATTTTAGGAACTCCTTGATAAGGGGTTTATTCGGCCTAGTGTTTTGCCGTAAGGTGCTCTTGTCCTGTTTGTGAAGAATAAGGATGGCACTATAACGATTGCATTGGTTATAGGCAGTTGAACAAGGTTACAATTAAGAACAAGGATCCGCTACCCCACATTATTGATTTATTTGTTGAGCTTCAGGGAGCGAGGATATTCTCCAAGATTGAACTCTATTTAGTCTATCACCAACTGAAGATTAGGGACCAATATTCTTAAGACAACGTTCAGGACCCGATATGGTCAGTATGAGTTCGGTGTTGTCTTTTGGGCTAACAAATGCCCCAGTAGCGTTCATGTATTTGATGAACAACATGTTCCGGCCGTATCTCAAATTGTTTATCATAGTTTTCATTCATGATATTTTGGTGTATTCACATATTCAGGGAAAACACGCGGAGCATTTAAGAGTGGTATTGCAGTGGTTGAGGGAGGAAAAACTTTATGAAAAGTTCTCCATATATGAGTTTTGGCTAAGTTTACTGACTTTCTTGGGGCACGTTGTATCCAGCGAGGCTATTTAGGTTGATCTGAAGAAGATAGAGGCAGTTTAGCATTGGCACAGGTCATCCTTAGCCACAGAGATACGTAGATTTCTTGGATTAGTGGGTTATTACCGTCGGTTCGTTCAGGGATTTTCATCCATTGCATCACTTTTGACTTAGTTTACTCAGAAGGGTGCTCCATTCTAGTGGTCGGATGAGTTTGAGGCGAGCTTTCAGAAGCTCTAGACCGCCTTGACCATGACTCTAGTATTAGTTTTTGCCATCAACTTCAGGTTCACATATGGTGTATTGTGATGCTTCGTGAGTAGGTATCAGGTGTGTGTTTATGTAGGAGGGTAGAGTTATTGCTTATGCTTCTCATTAGTTTATGCCCCATGAGAAGAACTACCATGTTCATAATTTGGAGTTGGCTTCCATTGTTCACTCGTTGAAGATTTGGAGTCATTATTTGTATGGTGTGTCTTGTGAGGTGTTTACTGATCATTGTAGCCTCCACCACTTATTCAAATAGAAGGATCTCAAATTGAGGCAGGGGAGATGGTCGGAGTTACTAAAGGACTATGATATTACTATCTTGTACCATCTGGCAAAGGCTAAATGTAGTGGCCGATGCTTTTGAGTAGGAAGGCAATGCGTATGGCCAGTCTTGCATTTATTCTTGTTGGGAAGAGACCTCTCATAATTGACATTTAGGCATTGGCCAACCGGTTGGTGAGTTTGGATATTTTGGAGCCCAGCTGGGTCTTAGTTTGTGTGGTTTCTCGGTCTTCCTTGTTTGACCGTGAGAGAGAATGCCAGTATTATGATCCTACCTTCCTTGACCTTAAGGATATAGTTCAGCAAGATGATGCCGGAGATGTGACCATTGGTGATGATGGGGTGTTGAGGATGCAAGACCGAATTTGTATGCCTAATGTGGATTGAATTTGGGAGTCAATTATGGATGAGGCCCATAGCTCGCGGCATTCTATTTATCCGAGTTTCGCGGAGAAGTATCAGGATCTGAGACAATATTATTGATGGAGGAGAATGAAGAAAGATATTGTGGGATTTGTAGCTTGGTATCTCAATTGTTAGTAGGTGAAATATGAGCATCAGATACCGAGTGGGTTGCTTCGGTGGATAGATATTTCGGAGTGAAAGTGGGAGCGTATCACCATGGACTTTGTAGTTGGGCTCCCAAGGAATTTGAAGATGTTTGATACTATTTGGGTGATTTTGGATTGACTGACCAAGTCTGCACACTTCATTCCTGTTTGTACTACCTATTCTCTTTAGAGCGGTTGGTAGAGATCTATATCTGGGATATTATTCGCTTGCATGGTGTCGCAGTTTCCATCATTTTGGATATATGCACTTAGTTTACTTTGCATTTTTATAGGGCCGTGCAGAGAGAGTTGGGTACTCAAGTGAGTTGAGCACAGATTCTCACCCTCAGACGGATGGATAGTCCGAGCACACTATTCAGATATTAGAGGACATGTTGCACATTTGTGTGATTTATTGGTGGTTCATGGGATCAGTCTACCGCTCGTGGAGTTTGCTTATAACAACATCTACCAGTCGATTATTTAGATAGATCTATACAATGCTCTATATGGGAGGCGATATAGATCTCCAGTTGGATGGTTCGAGCTGGGTGAGGCCAGGCTTTTTTGTACGAACTTAGTGCAAGATTCTGTGGACAAGTTGAAGGTGATTTAAGAGAGGCTTCATATAACATAGTCGAGACAAAAAAGTTATGCTAACATGAAGGTTCGTGATGTGTCCTATATGGTTGGGGAGAAGGTTCTGCTGAAGGATTCACCCATGAAGGGTGTTATGAGATTTGGGAAGAAGGGTAAATTGAGTCCTCGATTTATTGGGCCTTTTGAGGTGCTTCATAGGTTTAGGGAGGTGGCTTATAAGCTTGCTTTGCCACCCAGATTGTCGATTATGCATTCGGTATTTCATGTTTCTATTCTCCAGAAGTATATTGGAGATCCGTATCATGTTCTGGATTTCAGTACGGTTAGGGTAGAGGGTGATTTGACCTATGATATGGAGCCATCAGCTATCTTGGAGCGTCAGGTTCGAAAGTTGAGATCAAAGGATATAGTTACAGTGAAAGTGCAGTGGACAGGTCAGCCAGTGGAGGAGGCTACGTAGGAGACTGAGCGGGAGATGCATAGTGGATATACTCATCTATCTAAGACTTCACGTATATTTCTTGACCTGTTCGAGGATGAATTTTTGTTCTAGAGGGGGAGGATGTAACGACCCGACTAGTCATTTCATGAGTTACTTCTCTATTTCCCCCATTTCTGCTTATTTATGCTATGTTTATCTATGTTATATGGTATCGGGTTAGCCGAATCGAATTCGGAATGGTTTTGGAAAGGTGTGAGACACTTTGTCTCTTAAGTTTGCCTTTTAGTTGGAAAAGTCAACCAAAAGTTGACTTGTGAGTAAATAATCTCATAATTTGGTTTTTATGATTTAGATAGCTTCGGTAAATGATTTGGGACTTAGGAGCATGATCGAAATGTATTTTGAAGGTCTGGAGTAGATTTAGGCTTGAATTGGAAGAATTAGAATTTTGGCATTTTTTGATTGGTAGCAGAGATTTTGATATAGGGGTCGGAACAGGATTTCGGAATTCAAAGTAGGTCCATTGTGTCATTTATGACGTGTGTGCAATAATTCAGGTCATTCGGAAGATGTCTGATAGACGTTTTGATCGAAAGAGGAATTTGGAAATTTTGGAATTTCTTAGACTTGAATTTGATGATGATTTGATGTTTTGATGTTATTTTGACGGTTTCGGGGATTGGAACAAGTTTGAATGACGTTATGGGATATATTGACATGTTTGGTTGAGGTCATGAGGGCATCGGGTGAGTTTTAGGTGGTGAGACGGATCAAATCTTGTTTTGGGAAGTTGTAGATTTTCTGTTGTTGGTGTTGCAGATTTTTGGCCTTCGCGTTCGCGAGAGGGCTCTCGCGTTCGAGAAGGGATGATAAGTGAGGCAGTAAATTTGGCCTTCGCATTCGTGATGTTGCTCCCGTGTTCGTGGAGGGTGAGGTTCAGTGTGTATCGCGAATGCGATGAGGTTCCCGCGTTCGTGTAGAGTAAATGGGAGCAGCTGAGGTCCTAGTCATTTGTACTTCACGTTCGCGTTAAGGAGGTCACGTTCGCGATGGTTTGGAAAGAGGAAGCTTCATGTTTGCGAGGTGGATGTCGTGTTCACGCAAGAGGAATTTATTGTTAATGGTTTTTTGTGCATTGCGAACGCGAGGCTTTGACCACGTTCGCCAAGAAGGATAGGTCACCTAGGCAAAATGTTTAAATAGTCATGTTCGCGATTTTTGGTCTATCTTCCACCATTTTTGAGACATTTTGGAGATTTTTGAGAAGGATTAAAGAGGGAATCAAAGGGAAACACTTGGAGGTAATATTTTTGGACTTAATACTCGTTCTTATTGTGATTTCAACCTAATTAGACATGAAATTTGTGGAATTTAAAGCCTAAAATTTGGGAGTTAGGGGTTGAAATTTGGAGATTTTCATTTGAGGGGTCGTTTGTTGTCGGATTTTGATGTATTTGATATTTATGAACTCGTAAGAGCTTTAGGTTTCCAGTTAGGAGTTTTGTTAGAATTCGAGATGTGGGCCCGGGGGTCGGGTTTAGCCAATTTTAGGATTCTTGATGTAAATTGGTTATTTTCGAGTGGGCTTTGTTCCCTTAGCATATTTTGATGGCGTAAATCTGTTCTTGGTTAGATTTGGAGCATCCGGAGGCCGAGTTGAGATGGAAAGGCATCGCACGATAAAGTTTGTACCAGATAGAGGTAAGTAATGATTGTAAATGTTGTCCTTAGGGTATGAAACCCCCAATTTCATATCGTTGTGCTATATTGAGATAACACACATGCTAGAGGACGAGCGTGGGGTCATGCACAACTCGGGATTATACTCGGTCCGTCTCGTATGACTATTAAGTCATGTATTTAATTGGAAAATGTATGTTATTATTATATTTTGGAAAAATATCACTATGTTTGGGTCTAAATTTCTTATTTGGGCCTTGTTCCGATTGTTTGGACCCTTAGGGGCTTTTACCACTGTTTTCGGTTTGATATTTACACTTAGTCATGCTATGTTCTTACTATTTTCATTACCCTACTTTATTCACTCGTTCTGATTTCTCAAATGATATTTTAAGCCGGGTACTTGTTTTACTGTCAGCCCGAGGGGCTTGAGTGAGTTCTGACTAAGTGAGGTTGAGGGCTTGTGTTATAAGGATGTTATGGGAACGGGATGTGCATCGCAATTTATTTCACTGATTTTTGATATATGAGGGGTGGAGAGCCCGATTTTCTATGCCACGAGATGGCTTATGTTAGCACTTGGGCTGTAAAAGCCCCTACGTAGTTTGTACACCCCCCAATGAGTAAGGGTACCCAGTGTGAGATGTGATATTTGTTTAACCAAAAAATGATATCTTGGTCAAAGCTAGAATTTAAGATGAAAAATCGAGTTACTGATAATCAAGAGACCAAAAAAGAATAATAGGCTTTTTGAGAGTAAGAATAAAGCAATAAACAAATTTGTATTTCAGTATGATGTCAATGATCTTTTTTTTTGTCCCTACAAATGATGAGACTTATTCCTTTTATAGTTGATTCTAGGTAAATGAATGAAACCTAAGCTTTAATAAGTCAATTATGATTAATAAATGATATTAAATAAGCCGTTACACAATCATTCCTATTAAATACCAATTTTCAAACGTATCAGGTATTTAATACTGAATTTGGACTCCTTCTTGTGTTTAGATCCATGTCTTCAATGCCTTTCGATCCGTTGGCTTTAAATGACTTGGATTGGTATGAGAATCATGTCTAAAATGCTTCTCGTGCCTATTTAACTTCCTCTTCCCGTATTTGTTATCTCCCGTTCCTTTTTTCTCAATTGTTACGCTTTGACTATTTGACCAGTCCACGTGTCATGCCACGATATTTTCAATATAAATTCAATTTTTTTCCAATACAGATAGCCCCCCCACTTTTCATTTATTTATCAATTAAATATTTGGGAAGTGGATCTTCATAAAAAGTGAATTTTTGCCATAATAAATGTGTATGATAATATTGACGTCTCAGTTGTCTTTTCCATTTAATGTTCTGTCCATGTGCCACTTTTTGATTGATTATTCTATTTTGCACCCTTTTTCAAGGCTTCTTCACTCCCACTAGTCACGAAGTGATAGTTGCCTTTATTATAAGCTTTCGATCATTACTCTTCTAAGTTTGATGGTTTCCATCATATACATACTTAACTCTTTCTTCTTTTGTCTTCTTCTCCATAAATCTTTAGCAAACATTTTCTTCCTTACTTATGCTCTCTTTCGATTCATCTTTGCTCAGCAATGGCGTCTACAAATCCTAACCCTAAAAGAGTTCCAATTTTAGACAAATTCCTCAATGCCTCTGTTTGACATAGAAGAGGCAGAGGAGGTAGGCTTCGTACAAGGTTAGAATCTACTCGAGGCGACTCTTCTGGTTCTTCTTCTAGGATTTCTATTCCAAAAACTCCTTCTTCTAAAGGTAAAGAAATTCCCGATTCTTCTCGAGAACCTTTAGTTGATGAAATCGTACGCAGTGATTTATCTTTTGTAAGTGATAGACAATCTCTTCAAAGCAAGTTGATGGTTTAGAAAAAGCTGATACTTATCCTTCATTAGTGATCGAACTTACAATCCCTATCATCAGAGGAGATTGTAACTGGAAAAATAGTCTTTGAATGTTAATTCCTTCCATAAATCAAAGAATTTCTTCTTTTAGGATTGGGTACTCTTTTGTTTATACTTACCCTTTTACTTCGGGTTTTAATCCTCCGATTGACCCAATTATTCTCGATTTTTGTCATTTCTTTAATATATGTTTGGCCCAAGTTGGTCCTTTAGTATGGAGAGGAGTGGCTTGTTTGAGATATCTATCTACCAAAGCCAATGTTAATTTTACCTTTTCTCACCTTATCCATTTATACCATCATAATTTAATACGCCATGGTATTTTTTCCTTAACTGCGAGAAGCAAGAAGGTTTTGATAAGTCCAAAAGATGACAATGATCGTGGATGGTTTGCCCGTTACGTTTTTGTACATACGATGGACTTGCTTGGTGAAACAAATATTCCCTTCCCTAATAAGTGGAATTTTGCAAGTAAGTCTTTTTTATTTAACCGTACCTATTTTTGAGAATTTCGATTCTTTTTATGACTTCGTCTCTTTTTGGTTTTTTTAGCAACCATGGGAGATGTGGAACCTGCTCCCAATTTCCATGGTTGGGTAGATTCAATTTTGAAGATTGCTCCTAAGGAGCAAAGAACTTGGAAATCAATTTCTGCTTTACATAGCTGGAAAGTTAAAACACATGTTATCGCCTTTTTTACACACTTTTCTTTTTGCACATTAAGTACCCTTTCCTTAATGTTGATTGTGTATCATTTTAATTAGGTTTTGGCAACAAAGAAATGGAAGCGGAAGTAGCTACGACCATTCGCATGTCTGTAGGGTCCCTCCCATGTTGGACTTAGCTTTCCAAAGTTAGCAGCCTTCGTAGATTGGAACACCTTTTTGAGCATAAAGTCCCCAATTTTGAAGAACCTGAGACGTGCTTTCCTGTTATTGTATCATTCAATTACTTGCTTTTAAGCTACCATCCTTATTAATGCTGCTTCTCTTCTCCCTTCGAGCAAATCAAGGTTCACCCATAACTCTTCATTGTTCGAGTCTTCCGTTGCTTGAACATATCGTGTGGTTGGTTCTCCTATTTCTACTGGAATCAAAGCCTCAGCACCATAAACAATCGAAAATGGGGTTTCTCTTATGCTTGTTTTTGTCGTTGTACGATAAGTCCATAATACCCCAGGTAATACCTCGTGCCAATTACCTTTCGAATCCTACAATCTTTTCTTCAAGTTGTTGATGATAACCTTATTCATGGACTCAGCTTGTCCATTTCCCACTGGATGATATGGTGTAGATGTTATTCTTTTAATATGCCAACTTTTAAAAAATTCTGTGATTTGGGCCGCTATGAATTGTGGTCCATTATCACAAACTTTTTCCTTTGGTACTCCAAAACGGTATATTATGTTTCTCTAAATGATGTCTTTAACTTCTTTCTCCCGCACATGTTTAAAAGCTCATGCTTCTACCCATTTAGTGAAGTAATCTGTAAGCACAAGTAGAAATTTTACCTGACCTTTTGCTTGTGGCAATGGACCTACGATATCCATTCCCCATTTCATAAAGGGCCATGGGACTATGATAGGGTGGAGTAACTCAGCTGGCCTATGCATATTATTGCCATATATTTGACATTTATCACATTTAGATACGAAACCGTTAGCTTTTTCTTCCATCTTAGGCCAATAATACCCTGCTCGAACCAATGTTTTTACTAACAATTTCCCACCAGCGCGATTTCCACAATGTCCTTCGTGAATTTCCTGCATCACATACTCTATTTGAGAAGGTCCGAGACCTTGCTAATGGTCCACTGAACATCTTTCGATAAAGATTTCCTTGATGTAAACAGTAACGAGCAGCTTTCTTGCGAAATGTGTGTGCCTTTACTCTGTCAATAGCCACGGTTCCAAGCTGCAAAAAGCAACAATTTTGTTTCTCCAATCCCATGTTAAATGATTAAAGTTTACCTCATTATTGTCAGGTTCGATAACAGAATGAAATAGATGTACAACTGAAGCATTTGCATCATTTGTTGTGTCCGCTGCAGATGCGAGGTTAGATAAAGCATCCGCTTCTGCATTTTTATCTCTTGGGATCTGTATTACCTTCCAAGTTTGGAATTGTTTTACTAATTACTATACCATTTCCAGATATTCTTGCATTCGAGTTTCCTGGATGTAAAAGACCCCAGTATTTGATTAACTACAAGTTGAGAGTCGCTTATGCCAAGTTCTCGTGCCAGTTCTAAACCTGCAATTATAGAATCATACTCTGCTTCATTGTTAGTTATAGAATGACATTGTATAGCTTGTCTAATAGTTTCACCTGTAGGAGGTACGAGAACTATCGCTAGGCCTGCACCTTTTAGATTAGATGAACCATCAACGAATAAAATCCAAGTCCATGGGTTTGCACCCTTAAAAACTTATAACTCTTTTTCAGCTTCTAAATGCATTCCATGACTAAAATTAGCTACGAAATCAGCTAATACTTGAGATTTTATTACAAATCCTAGGTTGATAACTGATTTAATATTCTCTTAACTGTATAGCCCATTTTTTAACCTTCCTGATAACTCTTTTTTATGCAAAATTCTTTGTAATAGAAAAGCAGTAACCACAACAATGGGATGGGACTGGAAATAAAGTCTCAATTTTCTAGATGCCATGATCAAAGCTAAAGCTAACTTTTCTAGTTGTGGATATCGTGTTTCAGTATCTAATAGAGATTTACTTACATAATAGATATGAGATTGTATACATTGGTCCTCTCGAACTAAGACATCACTTACCGCAACTTCTGATACAGCCAAATAGATGAGTAGGTTTTCTCCATCCTTTGGTTTTGCTAACAACGACGGGTTTGACAAATAAGCTTTCAAATATCTGAGAGCCTGTTGACAACCTTCGTTCCATTCAAAATGATCTTGTTTTTTGAGTGAGGATAAAAATTTAAAACACTTCTCTGAAGATTTGGAAATAAATCTTCCCAAAGCCGCAATTATTCCTGTTAATCTTTGAACCTCTTTCTTACTCGTAAGGATATCAGGAATTTCTTCTATTGCTTTGATCTGAGAGGGATTCACTTCAATGCCACGGTTAGAAACAAGAAAACCCAAAAGTTTACCTGAGGCAACTCCGAATGCACATTTTTTCGGGTTGAGTTTCATATTAAATTTTCATAAAATTTCAAATGTAACAGATAAATGAGAAATAAGATCATTAGAATGCTGGGTCTTGACGAGCATATCGTCTATATATACCTCCATAGTTTTTCCTAAATGTTCTTGGAACATTTTGGTGACTAATCTTTGATAGGTTGCTCCAGCATTCTTGAGACCAAAGGGCATTACTTTATAACAGTAAGTACCCCTGTCTGTGATGAAAAAAGTTTTTTCTTCATCACTGGGGTCCATTTTTATTTGGTTGTACCCCGAATATGCATCTAAAAACTTGAAAGTTCATGCCCTGCATTTGCATCAATTAACTGATCTGTATGAGGTAGAGGGAAGGAATCTTTTGGGCAGGCTTTGTTAAGATCAGTATAATTTACACAAAACCACCACTTACTTTTCTTAGGTACGACAACCGTGTTAGCCAACCAATCGGGATACTTTACCTCACAGATTGACCCAATTTTTAATAGCTTTGGGATCTTCTCTTGAATCACCTGGTTTTTGAAAGCTCCTTGCTTTTTTTTTTTTTACGGGTGTGCAAGATAGGTCTTCATTTAGTTTGTGAGTCATTACATCCGGTGGTGTTCCTATCATATCAGCATGGGACCAAGCAAAACAATCCATGTTAGCTTTTAAGAATTCAATTAACATACCCCGCGTATCTGAGCTTAAGTTTGCTCCCACTTAAACCTTTCCTTCAGGCCATTGTTCAAATAGTATCACAGGCTCGAGCTCCTCAATTATTGTTTTGATGTTTTCATTCTCTTCAGGTTCTTGAATCATATCAGGTCTCGAGTCTAAATCTGTCTTTCCTTGCTTAGTTGGGGTTTGGTCAATGTTTTCTTCAACTTTATCTACAACACTCATATATGCTACAATATTAATACTCCTAGCTGTATGTTGTTCCCCACAAATTTAACAGATTCCCCATGGTGATGGGAATTTTATAACTTGATGTAGAGTTGACGGGACAACGTCCAAATCATGAATCCACGGTCTCCCCATGAATATAGTTTATGCCATCTCCATATATACTACCTGAAATTTGTTATCTTTCACAACACCCTCTACAAAAGTTGTTAGAATTACCTCTCCTTTAGTTACTACACTAAAATTATTGAATCCTGATAGAGTATGCGCCTTTGGAATCATCTTATCCTCCGCTTGCATTTATCGTAGAACCCTTAATAGGATGATGTTTGCAGAACTTCCTAGATCAGTCAAAACTCTCTTTACATTAGTATCATGTACAAGTAAAGATATTACCAGTGCGTCGTTCTGGGGAGTGATCACTCCTTCTACATATGCATCATTAAAAGTGATTCTTTCATCCTCTAAGGTTTGGCACACTCGTTTCCCATGGTTGATTGTGACTTTGGAAACTTTATTTGAAGCTGTATATGTTACTCTATAAATATCTTCTCCCCCACTTATAAAATCCACGGTTCGCATGGGTGATGGGGGCTTTGGTAGGCTTGCTTTCCTTTCTCAGTAAATAACTCAGTGAGTAAACCTTGTTTCAATAGATAGTCCACTTCACTCTGTAAGAATCTACATTCTGAAGTCTTATGCCCATGATCATTAAGAAATTCACACCAATGATCTGGATTGTGCTTGTTTGGATTTGACTGCATCTCCTTCGGCCACCGTACCTTACCTCCCATGCTCCTCAAAATAGCTACGAACTTGGAGGTAGTACCATTGAAGTTATATCCTACAAATCATGCCTTCAAACTTCCATCACCATCTCGTGACTCATGTTTGTTTCGATCATTCCTGAATCTTGATGAAGAGATGGATTCCTATTTCTTGATTTTTGATCATATCATTGATTTTCCTGTTTTGTCCGTGAATCTTTTCCTACAGGACCCATATAAGGATTGTACCTATTTTTACCTGATCTTTTTTTCAATTTTAGATCTCCTTGAACCACCCTTTCTTCATGTTGAAATTGAGGCACGGTATCTTCTTCGATTCGCAACTTTGTATTATACCTATTATACACATCATTCCACGTGGTTGCAGGGAACTCTCGAAGGCTTTCTTTAAGTCTTCTCGTGGCTTCAAAACTTTTATCATTTAAATTGCTCGCAAAAGCTATTGTAGCCCAATTATCTGGTACACAAGGTAAAGTCATTCGTTCACGTTGGAACCTATCAACAAAATCTCTAAGCTACCCTGTGTCCTCTTGTTTGATTTTAAAGATTTCCTCCATTCTTTTCTCAACCTTTTGTGATCCTGAGTGCAGCTTAATGAAAGAATCTGCAAGCTCAGCAAAAGAGCATATAGAGTTTTCAGGCAAAAAAGAATACCAGGTTAGTGCACCCTTGGTGAGTGTTTCTCCAAATTTCTTGACCAACACAGACTTAATCTTCTACTTGGTTAAATCATTTCCTTTGACTCATGTAGTAAATGCCATCACATGGTCACGTGGATCGGTTGTGCCATAGTATTTTGAAATGTCAGGCATTTTGAACTTTTTAGGGATTGGATAGGGATCACCACTCGGTTTCCAAGGCTGTTGTGAGTATTTATCCGCATATACTCCTTTGATTATTGGGGGAATTCCAGGAATTGCTCGATGCGCTCGTTTAGTTCTTTGAGTTGTGTCTGCAAAGTTAGTACCAAATTTTGTAAATAAGAATTATTTGTATTACCTGGATCCACTTCTCGTGGTTCACTAGGGGTTCCTTCATTTGAGTTAACAAGGCTAGAACCAGGATTCTCCAGTCTATTGTTATTAGGCGAAGGTGTGGGCGGCGCAGCAGGTAACCGGCTAACTAGCGCTTGAAGAGCTTGGCTAACCCGTGCATCAATTATTCTTTGTAGAGCTTCCTTTGGTCCCTCAAAGTGTTCTAATTACTCTTGCTCATCAGCATATAAATCTGGAGCACAAGTACCTTCACGAGATTGACGTGGAGAAGTTTGAGGGGAAGGAACTATGTTAATGTTGTGCAAATCCCCTTGACTCTGATGGATTTGATTTTCATCAGCATTGTTGTTGTTGTTTTTGTTGTTGCTTTCCATGATGATAGCAATTAGTAGAATGCAATTTAAAAAGAAACAGATTATCCGATTCCCGGTAATGGAACCAATTTGTTCAACCAAAAAATAATATTTTGGTCAAAGCTAGAATTTAAGATGAAAAATCAGGTTACTAATAATCAAGAGACCAAAAAAGAATAATAGGCTTTCTGAGAGTAAGAATAAAGCAGTAAACAAATTTGTATTTCAGTATGATGTCAATGATCCTTTTTTCGAGTCCCTACAAATGATGAGACTTCTTCATTTTATAGTTAATTCTAGGTAAAAGAATGAAACCTAAACTTTAATGAGTCAATTATGAGTAATAAATGACATTAAATAAGCCGTTACACAATCATTCCTATTAAATACCAATTTTCTAACGTATCAGGTATTTAATAATGAATTTGGACTCCTTTTTGTCTTCAGATCCATGTCTTCAATGCCTTTCGATCGGTTGGCTTTAAATGACGCGAATTGGTACGAGAGTCGTGTCTAAACTTCTTCTCGTGCCTGTTTAACTTCCTCTTCCAATATCTGTCATCTCCCGTGCCTTTTTCTCTATTGTTATGCTTTGACCAGTTGACCAGTCCACGTGTCATGCCATGTCATTTTCAATATAAATTCAATTTTTTCCAAATAAAATATTACCCCACGGGGTTGTTGTTGTTTCATGTTATTTCCCGAGGGGCTGATTGCGAGTGATTGTGATGTGGCCCACAGGGCTGGTTCTATTGATATTTTACCCGAGGGGTGGTTGTTGATTTATGTTGTTGTTCAAGGGGCTGTTTACGTTTCTATTCTTTTACTCACTATTTTTTGTCACCCGTTTGAAACTTCTGAAAGATGTTTTAAAACGTTATACTGAACTGAGTTGTCTTTTTTACAGTTTCATTATTTTTACTTCATTATTTTGGATTTATACAATTTTGCTGTAGCATTATGACGTGGCTTGCATATTTTCTTACTACTCAGTTGCCCTTAGTTTTATTACCTACTGAGTTGGCATACTCACATTACTCATGCACCTTGTATGCAGATCCAGAGTCTTATGTCACGCTAGCAAGGACTGATTTTTTTTCCAACAGGCATTCGGAGTTGACTAGGTAGCTACTTGGTGTTCACAGCCCAGTGCTTCGCCTTCCTGTCTTTATTCCACTTTGTATAGCTTTGTTTCAGACTATATTGTTTTTTAATATTTCTAGACGAGTTGTAGTTGCTCATGACTGGTGACACCCCTATGCCAAATAAGTGATGACCCTTTGGGTCGTCACATCTACCTTACATTTCAGAATTCTTATTAATGACTTTTAAATGACTTATTATAATTGTTGGTTGGTTTCGGGGTTTGTGTCGGCTGGCCTAGATTCGCGATAGCCGCCATTACGATCGGATCTATTTTAAGGTCCTGGCAATATACATATTATAATACTATCTCACTTTAATACATCCTTGGCTTGGGAATTTCTTTTTATACTTTATATTGTGCCGCTATAATAGTTTTAATTAATCATTATTATCAATTCTACATATTTTTATGTAACAACTCGACCGATTGTTTTGATCTCTAGCGCGTCGTTCAGTAGTCTGAGCGCATGAGTAGCTTCATTTTAGGTATATCGACTAGTGGGTATGGTCAGAATTGAAATTCAGGAAGATCAGAGTTAAATTTAAATGGAAATTCTTATTTCAAAAGCCTAAAGTTGGAGAAAATGGATAAGATTAGAATTTTGAGTAAACGACTTCAGAATCAAGATTCGAAGATTCCAACAAATTTGTATGATGATTTCGGACTTGGGCGTATGCCCAGATCACGTTTTGGAAACCCAGGAGCATTTTGGCGCATATTGTAGAAGTTAGCATTTTGGAAGAAATTTCATAAGTTTGGTTTGAAGTTCATTTTAGTGTTATCAATGTTCATTTGGAATTCCGAGACTGGGAGTAGCTCCGTATGGTGATTCTGGAATTGGGAGCGCGATCGAAAGGGAATTCGGAGGTCCATAAGTCATTTTGAAGGCATTTGACTAAAGATAGCAATTTGAAGGTTTTTGAGAAGTTTGATCGGAAGTGGACTTTTTGATATCGGGTCAGAATCCAATATCGAAAGCTGGAGTAGGTCCGTAATTGTCAAATATGACTTGTGTTCAAAATTTGAGGTCAATCGAACGTGATTTGATAGGTTTAAACATCAGAAGTAGAAGTTTGAAATTTTGAAGTTCATAAAGCTTGAATCGGGGTGTAATTCATGGTTTTAGGGTTGTTTGATATGATTTGAGGCCTCGAGCAAGTCCGTAATGTGTTTTGAGATTGGTTGGTAGGTTTGGTTGAGGTCCCAGGGGCCTCGAATGGATTCCGGATGGTTAACAGATCAAATTTTGAAGTTGAAGAATGGTTAAAGGGTCTGGTTGCTGGTATTTCTGATTCTGCAGAAATGGAACCGCAGAAGTGAGGAAGGAATCGCAGAAGCGGTTGGGAGTGAAGGGAGCATGGACCGCATATACTGTCACGAATCCGCAGAAGCGGCCAGGAAGACTGCAGATGCGGTCAGGGAGCCCCACCTGCAAAAAATGAAGCATAGAAGCGGAAGCTGGGTGGCTTAGGAAGGAGCCGCAGAAACGGTGTTTTAACCGCATAAGCGGAACTGCATAAGAAGAAATAATTCCGCAGAAGCGGAAACAGCTGGGGCTGAATGGATGTTTAAAATCGTGATTTAAGTTAATTTCTCTCATTTTTCATGGCTTGGGCGATTTTTTGGGGAGCTTCAAGAGGGGATTTTCGTCATCAATGATAAGGTAAGTTATTCCCACCTATTTTGAGTTGAATACATCAATTATGTATGGATTTGGGCATGAAAATTAGTATAAAAATTGAGGTTTTGGTGGAAAACCTAGATAATTATATTCTTGGGATTTAACCACAATTTTGGGTATGAAAATTAGTGAAAAATTAGATATTTGAGTTCCTAAGGTTATGGGTAATCTTTATCTTCGAAAAATTTCGGATTCCATGCACGTGGGCCTGAGGGCGTTTTGGTCAACTTTTCGATCGGAGTTAGGAATTGCTATAAATTAGATTGTAAGGAATAATTAAGCATATATTAATGGATTTTCATAACCGTTGGCTAGTTTTGGAGCCTGGTGCATTAATTAGAGTCTTTGGAAGGGCGTGTAATGCCTATGTGGATCTTCGGAGCGAGGCGAGTCCCCTTCCTAACCTTGTAAGAGGGAATTGTCCTCATAGGTGAAATAATTGATTATGCGCTCATATTTGTGGGGGCTACGTATCCGTGCGTAGCTACTATTATGCTATTGTCCTGGTAGTCTAGGACCTAAAATCATGCTATACTTTGAATATTTGTAATCTTATGGATAGTTGAATTGCTTAAACCACATCAAAATAGTAAATAAATTTTTAACAGGGTCTAAACCTCATTTTCTTAAATTGTTAAAAAAGAATTAGCTTTGCTTTGAATAATTTCCCCATTTTGGCTTCTTGATTGAATGTCTCTATGTGTTTATTTTGGAGCGGGCCGAACGCCTCACTAGATTAAATAGATGCATCTATAGGCGCGTCTCGACCCTCGACAAGTGCACATTTCTTTTATGTTCGAGTGGGCCGTCGCATCGGCATGATTTGCGCATGATTTATATATTGTTGCCTGAGAATTTTATACGCTGATGCGGCCTTCTATGGCTTGATATAAATTGATAAAATAAAGAAAAGTAAATCTTGAAAATCCTTTATTATTTGTTGAAGATGTATTTCCTGTTTACCAGCTTTGTAAGTTAGAACCGATATATAAAATCCCTGATTTACTCATATATTTAGTATATTATTATTGGACCACTAGTAAGTGTCAAAGTTGACCATCTCGTCTCTACTTCTTCGAGATTAGACGGGATACTCATTGAGTACACGTTTATTACATACTCATACTACACTTCTATCCATTTTTATTGCACAGGTATATGCATATCTAGCAACCTATTAAGCATAGCAGCGCAGAAGATTTTGGGACTAGGTGAGCTGCATTGTTCGAGGTGAGTCGCAGCTTGTGTAGTTCCTTTCAGCATTTTTATATTTATTCCCTGTCCACTGTATTTCGGACATATGCTGTATTTTAATTTCCTTATCAATAGATGCTCATGCACTTGTGACACCGAGTGCTGGGATGGTTTTTGAAAGCTGTGTACTAATAGTTATTTCTCAATTTGAATTGAAGTAGATATTATTTTAGTTATGAAAATTTGAAGGAAAAATTCTGGATTTTCAAATTTATTAAAAGAAGATTTAATTGATAATTTAGTTGGCTTGCCTGACAGAGGTGTCTGGCGCCACTATGACCCTTAGTGGACTTTGGGTCGTGACATTTTATCTCTAAGTTATGTTTATATTGATTTAGTAATACTCACAAAGAAAAAATTGAAATATAATAACCGATGAATAAAATAGTAGAGTGAGAGTAATTTTTAGTAAAATATTATTCCAAGCTCGTAATTTTGCTTGCCTCAGTTTTAGTTCTCACGAAGGAATTATTGTAGGCAAGATTATTAATTTTTTAGTAAAAATATTCTCACAGAGTTTTTACTACCTCTTAGCACTATTCAATCAAGAAAAATATTTTGGCCTAATCGTCACTAGTATTAACTCAATTAATCACATAACCTCGCGGAGTGCTATTAATTGACTACTTCTTAGCGAGCTACATATAATTGTATTAGTAATAAGAAATTATTTCTTAGAGAAATACATGTAAAAATTGAGATTTTACTATAATATATTATCAAGTGAATTCAACGATTCCCAACTCTTTCAAATTATTAATCTTCCCAAAGTTTTTGGTTTTAGTTTAGGTAACTAACAATCTTTAAACCTCATTCACTTTCATCAAATTGATTCTCTCAAATAGTAGTTAAAATATTAAAAGTCTGTAGCACAGATGTTCCAATCTCTATGGGACGATGTGATAACACGACCCGTCGTTTCATGTGTTACAGCTCTGTTTTCCCATTTATTGCTTCTTCATGTTTTGTTATCGGTATGTGGTGTGTAAGAGTTGACTTGGATTGGTTTTGATAAGAAATGAGACACTTAGTCTCTTTAAGCAAAGCTTATTTTGGAAAAGTCAACTAAGAGTTGACTATTTAGTTAGAGGTATTGGATGTGATTTCTGGTAATTCGGTTAGCTTCGAAGGATGATTTGTGACTTATGAGTGTGATCGGAATTGATTTTGGAGGTTCGGTGTAGAATTAGGCTTGAATTGGTGAAGTTAGTATTCTGGTTAGCTGCGGTAGGTAGGTGTGATTTTCATCCGGGGGTCGGAATGGAATTCAGATTTCTGAGAGTTACAATAGCTTCGCTACGAGATTTTTGATGTGTGTACCAAATTTCAGGTCATCCGGACGTCGTTTGGTCGGGTTTTTGATCAAATACGAGTTTCAAAAGTTTTTGAATAACTTAGGCTTGAATCCGATAAGAATTGGTGATTTTAGTGTTGTTAGATGTGTTCTGATGATTGAAAAAAGTTCAAATGAGGTTTTAGGATGCGTTGGTGCTTTTGGTAGAGGTCCCGGGGGCCTCGGGGTGTTTTCGGGTGGTCAATCGGACCAATCTTGGCCTTTGGGAGTTGCAGAAAATAGCTGAAGTGTTGGAGAGATTTTTGCTCTATGCGATCGTATAGGGAGCATTGCGATTGCATAGGAAGTTGTGTTAGGGGTTTTGATTTTGCTCTATGCGATCGAGTAAGAGGGTGTGCGATCTCATACGTTGGGAGGTTGTGCTCTACGATCACAGGGGTAGTTATGCGATCGCATAAGAGGATTTTTGGAGGCTGGATTTTTTGCGCTATGCGATCGCATGAGTGATGCGATCCCATAGGTTTATTTTTCACCTGGGCAAAATGTTTTATGGTCATTTCATCTATGAACCAAGTTTGTTTTCCACCGTTGTTAAGCAACCTTGGGAGCTTTTGACGCGATTGTATGAGGGTTTTGACTAGGAATCGATTGGAGGTAAGTCTTATGACCTAGAAAGGTTATTTTATTGAAGAATCAGCCTTTAATTCTTGGAAATTTGGGTAAAAATTGGAAGAACTAGGGTTTGGTTTTTGAAATGAAAATTTGGGATTTGAATGGGAATTTGAACTCCGATTTTGGTAAATTTAATATGTATGGACTCGTGGCGAGACGAGGAATCTGGTGATGTGAATTTAATAATTTTTCGAGAAGCGAGCCTGGGGCTCGAGTTTTGCTAGTTTCGAGATTTTTTGTTTTTTTTTCTTGTTTTGAATTGGGAGTGTCCCATTTGCATATTATGATGTATTCGCTCTGATTTTGGTTAGATATGACGCGCGTGGAGGCGGGTTTGAGGGGCAAAGTGTCGCGGGCTAAAGATTTTACCAATTCGAGGTGAGTAATACTTGTAAATGATATCTTGAGGGTGTGAAACCCCGGATTTGCACATCATAGTGCTGTATTGAGGTGACTTGCACGCCGGATATGAGCGTGGGGTAGCATCATTGGGGATCGTGACCGTCCTGGTTGTTGATCTTACTGCATATTTGACTAGAAATGATTGGTTATCACTGTTGTTTGGCTGATTGCTGTGTTTGGGCTTCATGCCAACTATGTGAATCCTTCAAGGATTGATATCACTTATTTTGCATTACTTTGAATATTATTTGATCTCGATCCAGTGTTTTAATACTATTTTTGCAAATTCAGCCATTCTTCATGATTTAAAAACTTAAATGATGTCTTACTGACTTTTTGAGCTAAGAACTGCTATTTTATTACTATCCAGGGGGCTTATGTGCATTTCTGGACTGAG
Source organism: Nicotiana noctiflora (assembly GCA_032618575.1). Lineage (NCBI taxonomy): Eukaryota > Viridiplantae > Streptophyta > Magnoliopsida > Solanales > Solanaceae > Nicotiana > Nicotiana noctiflora. The sequence goes on from JASVEL010005750.1 coordinate 552,741, forward strand.
CATGGATTAGGTTGTGCGCCGCAACATTGTTATAGTGATTTCTGGATACATGATTGGCTCGGGCTGCACTCCGCAGCGGTACTGTATCGATAATGTTGGGGGCCTGGTTGATTCCATGAGATTGCTTGAGTATTGCGCTTGGGCTGTAGGAACCCTTTCGGAGTCTTTACACACCACCAGTAAGAGTCGTCGATGATAAACATATGGTTGGATCGGACTGCACGCCGCAGTGGGTACCTGAGAGTACCAGTCATATGCATTGCATTGCACTCATGCATTGGTTCCTATTTGTATTACGTGTTATGACATTCAGCACTCTCATTTCATGGGCAACCATTCTACTTCTTGCACTGTTTACCAGATACCCTAGTATTATTTGTTGATGAAATGCTGAGCCTGAGGGGTCGACTTATGTGCCGACTTGCACTAGCTGTTTTGCATTCATTTGCTTAACTGTTGAAAAAGATATTTTCAAAAGAGGTTTTAACTGAGCCTAGATATTTTCTAAAGTATTTCATGGTTTTACGGTTTTCTCAAAGGGCTGTACTATTAAATATAGCATAATGGAGTGCCTTACGTGATTTCTTGCTGCTCGGTTATTATTTACTTTTATTATTCATAGATTGGAGTACTCCATTTACTCCCTGCACCTCACGTGCAATTGCAGGTAGTTGTTACCCAGTAGAGGGTTTGAGCAGATTGAGGATTTTGTTATCGCAGTTGAGCAAGGTGAACGCCAGCGTTCGCGGCACCGGACGTTGTCTTTAGAATTTCCAGAATTTAGTTTTGTATATTATTGGCCCTGTAGTTGTGTTCAGGTTTTCTTTAGCTGCACATGACATGTGACACCCCGATCGGGTTGTGTTGGATTACAAATATTGGTCATTATAATTTTTAACTTGTATTTTATCTATTTATTGTGTTTAAAAAGTGTTAAAAAGACAATTTGGGTTAGTTGGCTGGCCTTGTCTTTACGAGAGGCGCCATCACGACCAGGAAGGAAAATTGGGTCGTGACAGACGATATCATAAACTATACTAGATTTTGACAAAGCACGAGCAGGAAAATCCTATACACATTGGCCTCGTCAAATTTTCTGCATCGTTGTCGGGGATTGGCATACATCTATTTCAGATTAAATGTTTTGTTACTAATTTGAGAACTTATTATTGTTATTTATCTGTTATTATTATTATTATTTTTTACTAAGTAGTACTATAACTACTAGTGTCATATTAATATTATCGTTTTATTTTGTGATGACCCAATGGGTCATCACCTATTTTCTCTTTCATCCCGTACTTCCAAGGCCTTGCAAAGCTCATTTTTACTTGCCTAAAATTGCGTGGCAGCCCAGGCACGTAGTCAGAAAGATTATATGTTATACTCTGTGAAAAATTTCAAAATGTAACTTTAAAATGATTAAAGTTGACTTCAGTCTATATTTTTGGTAAACGGACCCGAACCCATTAGTTGACGGTTCCAGAGGGTTTGTAGAAACATTTGGGACTAGGGCATGTACCCGGAGTCGAAATCCGAGGTCTAAATCCCAAGAAAAGAATTTTTTTGTGAAATTATTTTTCTGACTACTAAGGAAAATGGTAATGAAAATTTATCAAAAGACTGTGGTATCGGGCTCTTATTTTGGTCCCGATGCATGATACATGGCTTATATATAGTTTAAGATGTTTCTGTGTAATTTGGTCGAAATCGGACGTCATTTGACGTGTTTTGGACCTAAATATCTATAATTTGAAGTTTATGAAGTTAGAATAAAAAATGATGATTTTGAGGTTTGATTCATTGATTTTGATGTTGTTATGGCGATTTGATCGTTTGGTTAAGTATGTATGAGGTTTTTGAGTTAGTGTGTATGCTTGGTTAGGAGCCCCAAGGGCTCAGAAGTGTTTTCGGAGGTGTTTCAGGGTGTTTGAACATAAGAAAAATTGCAGAAAACTGTTGTTGCTGGTGTTCAGGTAAAATGCACTCTGCGATCGCATATCCCTTCCTTGCGTAGAGTTAATAAATCAGGTCTATTTTCTGTTCTATGTGATCGCATGAACTCCTCTGCGATCGCGTACCTTAGCCCCTTCGTTCTATGTGATCGCATTAAGCTTCCGCGATCGCGTTTCATTAAACTAACCCCGATATGCACAACCCCCTTTTCTTATATGCGTTCGCATCATCCCTTTCTGCGATCGCAGTGCTTCACCCCCCTCACTCTATGCGATCGCAATGCCTTTCTCGCGATCACATAGAACATTTTTTCCGAGTTATTTTAAATGCCTAAAAACAGAACAGTCGGGATTATTTCACCAAAACACATGAGTTCATCTTCTCCACAGCCCATAAGCGATTCTTAGAGCTCTTCTTTACCAAAACTTCCTGGGTAAATATTATCTAACTCGTTTTCTTCATTTTCTATCATCATTTATCAAATTTCTAGACCTAAATCATGTAGTTTATGTTAGAAACTGGAAACTGGGTAGAATTAGGGCTTTTCAATTTTCTTTGATTTAGACCTCGTTATGGGACCAAATTTGAAAACAAATTGTATATCTGGGATTGTGGGGGAATGGGTGACATGGAATTTGTTCGAACCTCGTGTTTTGACCAAGCGGGCCCGTGGTCAATTTTTGGAATTTTGGGAAGAAAGCTTAGCAATCCATATTTAGGCATTGGATTTAGTTTGTTTAGCTATTATTAATATTGTAAAGTCATTATTTCATAGATTTGATTGAGTTGGAGCTGAATTCGAGGGGTAAAACTATACTAGAGGCTTGAGTTGAGTTTAGAGCATTCGAGGTAAGTGTTTGATCTAACTTTGGCTTGAGGGAATAGGATTATAGTATTGTTGCTAAATGTTGAGTACGGTGTATAGGCATGGTAACTAGTATCTATACACCGGTGTCTAACATTACCGTGGGTCCTTGTTTGTACTTATTCTGATAATGTTATAACTCTTCCATGTTAATTGATGAATTCTATGTGATGTGAAGAGTATGAGGACTAATTATGAATTGTAAATTCTTTGGAGCGTTGGGTCGAACGAGAAAAAGACTAGTGAGTAAAAAATGAAAGAAATAGAAAGAGATATGATTAAATCCCTTGCTGAGATGGTTTGAGTATATTGATTATCTCCCTTGCCGGGATGTGAAGGTTATTATTGTTGCTCCCTTACTGGGATTTGGCTATTTACTTGTATTTTTCCCTTGCCGGGATGTTTCTTATTATTTGTTTATCCCCTCGCCCCATTTGGTTTTGATTACTATTTGGGTGAGGAAGAGTGAAAATGCACGAAGGATCATTCTGTGCCTTGTTTTGATTATATCTGCATAAAAGGTCATTTCGTGCCATGTTCGATTATATTTGAAGGGTCATTCCGTACCATATTTTGATTATTTATGCACGAAGGAACATTCCGTGCCCTGATTTGATTATAATTGCACGAAGGATTATTTCCGTGCCATGATATGAGAGTTATGTGAGGAAAAGCACGAAAGTTGATGTC